>WBMZ01001825.1:0-233163 GCA_013400975.1 Atrichornis clamosus | reverse complement strand
CGCGCCGCCAGGGGGCGGTGTCGGCCCTGCCACAGCCCGCCGGGCCCGGGGCTGTGAGGGGCGGGGCGGGAGCGGCACCGCGCCGGGCCGGCGGCTGAGAGGGGAGCGAGCGGCGGGGAACCGGCGGCGAAGCCGCAGCCCCACACAACCTGCTTCGCTTTAGGCTCATTTTTAACAGATGGAGGAGTCCCAGCGTGAGTCTTCCTCGTCTTTTGCGAGCCGCCCTTCACGCCGCTCACCCGCTCTGCTGGCTCGTCCTCAGCAGCCGGATCCCCTCACACCCGCAGCCTCCGCAACCGGCGCTGGAAGAGCTCCTTCGCTTACCGCCGACCCGGCAGTATCCCTGCTCCTGCCACAGTGCCTCCGCTTGAGGACTACTGCGTGTTTAAGCTAAGTCACCTCTCCCACACGCTGTTTTTACCCTAGCACAGGAGCAGCCCAAATCTGCCTAAAATACGCGCGAGGAAGCATTCCTGTGGCCGTCTCGTCATGTGCGCGCTCTCGACAGGTGGCCCGGTCCTCCCCAGGCCCTCCTTCTCAGGGTTGTGGCGCAAGAGACCCGGTGTTACACGACCCCCACACCGCTCCACCTGCCCCTCGCGCACCGCCCCGACCGCCCGTCCAGGAGTCCCGCGGGCACGCCCCTCCCCAAGGCCATTGGCCGTCGCGGCGCCGCCGGGGGGCGGCCGCGGCGCTGATTGGCCGAGCGCGCCGTCCGTCAGCGCCGCCCGTCAACACAAGCCTCGCTCCTGTCACAGCAGCGTGGGGCTGTGGCTGCACTTCCTGCGCCTTCTCCGCGCCCTCCGCCCCGCTCCCTCGGCACCGCGGGGTCCCGCGCGGGCACCTTCCGCTGCGGAGACGGTCATGGCTTCTCTGGGGAGAGTTGGCGCTGCCACCGCCGTGCCCTGAGGGAAGCGCCGGGGTACGCCGTCCGTTCCTCCGTCCGTGTGACTCCCCTGCCCTCTCAGCGCTCCGGAGAAGTTGATAGTGCTCGGCGGGGCTATGGCAGAGGCTGCCGGCGGCAGAGAGCAGCCGGTGGCGGGCCGTGCTCCTCCCGACGCCGCTTGCCGTGCCGAAGAGGAGCCCGAGCCGGCATTGCTGGACGGTCCGGCGGCGGCCGTGGGCAGGAGGCGTGAGCGCCGTAGCGGCGTCTCGGCCGTCGGTACCGCCGAGCGCTTCCCCGGCGGCAGCCTTGGGCCAGCGGCACCACCCGACCCCGACGTCTGCCTGCTGGAGGCGGCCAAGGCCACCCCGCGGAGGAGCAGCATCATCAAGGTAAGGGCGTGCCGCCCCGGCCGGGAAGTTTCCGCGGGTCCCGCCGCCGGGTTGCCCAGGCTGAAGCAGCTCGCGGCTGCGCTTCTGCGAGGGGTGAGCCGGCGTGGGCAGAGGGGTGGTGGAGCCCCCCGGGAACGGGCTGCGCGCACTCTCCGCGCAGGTGAAGCCTCCGCTCCGCAGCGTAGCGCTGCTGCCCTGCCTGCGACGTGCAAGGACGGCGGGGCCGCGGCGCTGCCTGGCCGGAGCCCCTCGGGGGAAGGTGCGTGCCCGGACCGAGCGGCTCTCTGGGGTCTGTGCTGGGGTGCTGCTCTCGCCGCCACTGAGAGCCACCCGCGCTCGTGCGTGACCCGTGGATTTCGCAGCGGGGCAGCTTCCCGCCGAGTTGTAAAGTTTTTGTGTAGTAGCTCGTATCTGTTCTTATTTAATATTTATGAAGCACCTGGAAGGCGGAATAAATAGCTTTCACAGCGCTGGTTTTCTTAGATCTTGAGTAGCAAAATATGCAGTGTCACAAATTAACAGAAGGTGTGTTTGGAGACTGAATGTAGTACAGGTTGTTGCGGAGGAGGACCATGTGTTTAGCACCTTTAATGTGAAATTAACAGGTTGGGCGTGATCTTAAAGCCTCCGCCTTTGTTATAATCTGGTAAGGAAAGTGGCTTTATTGTTATGTTAGGTTTCTTTCCCGGTTTAATTTTTTAGAATAAACTATATGGGTGTGAATTAAATGGTACCTCCTTGTAAGTACGTAGGCTAATCGCAAGTTTCTGGGGAACCAATGTATGAAATCTCCTAGGCAAATTTAATTTAGCCTATGGTCACACGTGATTCTCTTGTAATGATTTGCACTTGGAAGGCATCGGGAGAACAGCGGAAAATGAAACTTCACATCTGTAAATGTGTGAAGGCACTGGGCAGAGCTCTAGCTCGATGCAAGAAGCGAAGAACACATGCTTAGCTCTTACGGCTTAGTATATCCATTCAAAGGAAGAATAGGTAAGCAAAATATGTGTGTTTTCCATTTTAAAGCCTTAAACGTTCAGAAGAGACCGAACTAGTTAAATGCAGAAGAGCCTCGAGGATCCTTTGCAACTTTCACCTTGAAATATTAACCCATTAAGCCCAACAAAGCATTAAAGTGTGATTTTAGTTTTCTAAAGGCTTGCACTGAATGTGATGGGAATGCTTCCAGTCTGAAGTTAGATAAATGTATAAATGCTTGACTAAATTAGGATCAAAGTTCTGTGACTGTACTGCTGTAGAAATGGTATTTTCTCTTGGAATTGTGTGAAGGTTTCAAAAATTGAAAATACAGAGTCTTGGATTTCAATTTTAAAAATGTACCATTTTTGCAGACTATAGCAGTTCTATGCAGTAGATATGCTTTAATGTCATCAATGGTGTATAAATGTTAATGACTGAGTAGCATTTTGATTACGGGTTGATAGCTTTGTTAACTAATCTACTGAGAGTGGTCATGATCACTCTGCTCACTGGAGAAAGTTTCCTGAGATACATCCTAGATGGGTGTTTATTAGGAGAAAGATTCCTGACAGAGATAAGAAAGTATTAATGTTCTTACACAAGGAATTGGTAAGGCCTCATCTGAAATAGCAGGTAAACTCAGTTTCCTGTGCTTGGGAATGGTGCATTCAAACTGGAGCAGGTGCACAGAAGGATAGCTACAATGGGTTGATAAGGTCACTGGATTGAATACTGTATGAGGGAAAAATTTATTTCTTGGACAAAAGCAAAGGACGCCTATGCATACATCCAGTCTGGAAATTAGAAAGTTATTCCAGGCACTGTAAGGGTTTGGAATGGTCTTATGATAGAAGTGGAATAAGAAATACAATACTTAACCTTAAATTTGGTTGTTAAGTAGATGGATTAAATTAGATAATATGGCTGTGCCTGATGGCAGGTATCTGAACTTGAGAATTCACAGGCTGTGCATCTCTAAGGTACACTGTTGGGACCCCATACAGAGCACTGCATTTCTTTTCCCACGAGATTGTCTCAGTGGTATGTAAAATTGTTTTGAATCACAATTTTCCTTTAGTGTTATACTAGGGAATAGGAAATAGTATTAATTTGGGATAGGACTAAATAATTTGTTTGTTTGTATTTTCAGAAATTTCTGATGTCCTATAACATGTTCATCAGGTGTTAAATGCAAATTTTAGTTGAAATGAAGATAAAACCCCCAACATTTTACATTTTTTTCTTTTTTCAGGACTTCAGTAAGCACAACTTCTGCTCAAGCATTGTGTGTTTTGCTGGGGAATGAATTTTATAATGATTGATTATATTTATTTTAATCTAAGAAGTCCTTATGTTCATACAAATCTATAGTCAAAATAATATTCTATTGCTTTTCTTAAGCTGATCTTACCAGCTGCAAAATAGGACTTAGGGAAGCAAAGGAAGTTGCACAGTAAGGACAAATGCTTACTCTGCAGGAGTTGAACACTCTTGCCCTGTTTTCCCATTTCTCTCCTAACTATTTAAAAGTGTACTTTAAGCATGAGTAGCCTTGCTCAATTAAGCAAAAAGTTAACATTCTGTAGATTCAGATGATCAAAGTACACTTTTAACAGCATTTTTTCCCTAGCTATCTTTTGGAACTCTCTAAGTCTCAAGGTTAGCATCTGAGAGCTCAATTCCAGTGAAAGCCAGACTTGCTTACATTGGAGTGTTCTGGCATCCACAGTATAACTGCGAAGTACAAAGACTGAACTGAGACTTGCTTTAAAAACCTTCCCTGCAGCAAATTACACTTGGCATATTTTGCAAGTAAAATATGAAGCCTTCTAGATAATCTTCAGTGCATTCATGTGTTCTATATTTGGTGTCAGAAATAAGAAAACTCATTTATATAAAAAGAACAAAGTGTTGCCAGAATATTTGTATTCCCATTTTGCTTTGCTGATGTTCACAGCTTTGTAGATTGAGGTAAATTTAATATAGGATTCATGAGATATAGTTGCAGCTGTTCTTGTGTGTTAGGTCATTTCCTTAATACGTGTGCATTAGTTGTTGGGGTGTTTTTTAGGTTTTGTTTTGTTTTTTTCCCCCTAATGCAAGGAAGAGGTAAATGGTCTTACTACAGAACTGGAGCAAGAAGAGGTGTTTGCCATGAGGAACCTGAAATCAGCAGACTAAAATACTTGGGAGACAAAATTAGAGAAATGGCAAGAGATCATAGAACCTGACCTGTTTTCTAGGAAACCTAATGATGGACTATGCATTAACTAACTTCTTTGCCAAGTGCTTCTTTTTTTTTTTTGCTTGTGAATAATCCAGGGCCAGTTGTTTGCAAATAAAATAATAATTGCAACGACTTTCAGGCTAGGAGATCAGAACACAGTGCTCGAAGAACTGGATTTCTAGATTCTTTACATGTATTGCTTTGCAAGCCTTCCTGTGGGGGATTTCTAAACAGAGTTCACTAATGTTGTTTTCCTTCTGGCATGTTCCTTCTGATACTGCCATGTATGAGCGTTTTAATAAATGAGTAGGAAGGCTCTGTAATTTGTTATGTAATGCCTACTGAAATATTTTGTAACTTTCTACAAAAATATTTCTCTGTCAATTCTTATCAGGCTTCTCCCTCTGCTTTGTTTGCATGCAAGACAAACTTTTGGGATCATATGTTTGTTTGTTTTCTTCCTGGATCTTTGTTTTAAGATACCATAGCAGATAAAGCAGCTCTGTATTACGTTAGTAGTAGCAGATTGTGCCTCAAAGGAACTTGCAGTAGCAGCTGCAGAGTCTTTAACTTGAGAGACTTCAGTCACAGTAGAGTTATGAGACCTTTTACTGAAGTTCTTCCAAAGGCTATTTGCTTGCTTCATGCAGAGATTTTCTCCTTTTAAAAGCCAGTTGAGGTTGTCCTTGCCCATAATATACTACCAATTTAAGAACTGTAAGTTTTAGGGTTTTGTAATTTAATTCATCAGGGGAAGTGTATCAAGATAGCCAGCTGTCTTATTACAAAACTTGCATTTATCCTAGTGACATCTCTAGATTTACAACAAACAAACCTACAATGAAAACAATGAGGCTTAGTTTCTTTGTTTGTGTTCTGAAGTGTGGTGACAGAATTTAAATATTTTAAATACTTGCCACATCTGTCTATGCAGCATAACTATTGAAGACCTTTTTTCAGAAGACAGAGTTTTTCAGGACTGCTTAATAATCTGAAATTATGACTACGTAAGATTGATTAAAGCTGATTAATTACTTGGTAGTCCAAAGGTGATTTTATCATGACCGTGTTCTTTGGCACATTCGTATGTACCATAGAAAAAGAGGACGATGTTTAAGTTGAGATTACATTAAGTAATGTGGTAGAGCCTAAAAAAGTATTGAGAAGGGCAAGAATGACATGTCTAGCCATGCAAATACTGCCACAAAATGAGAAATTCACCAGATGGATCAGGAAAAAGGTAACTGGTGGGTGATATTTTTATGTATATTAATTCCCAAACATTGTGGAGAGAAACAGGGAACTGACACTCGCTCTCTTGCACAGAATATGAAGTTGGGGAAAAAACCCAGTAATAGTTCTTTAGCAGCAGGTTTAAAATAAATGACAGTATTTCCTGATGCAGCATGTGATTAAATTATGCACTTTCAGTCACAGAAATCTGTGTAGTTAGAAATGTAAATGTGTTTGAGCAGTTTCAAAATGACAAGTTCGTGGAGCAGAGCTTCACAGTGCACCAAAAACATCTGGCTTAGAAAGTTCCTAAACTACAAGTGCTTGAAGACTGGGAAGACACAGCAGGGAATCAACCACATTGTACTTTCTCACCTCTCATGTGTCTCCCCAGGCATGTACTCTGTAGCCGGGATACCAGCCTACATTGACCTTTATCTAACCCAGTATCTGTTTGTTAAAAAGTCTTAAATGCATTGTTAAGAGATCAGGAAACTGTTTTCCATTATTGCTATTCTAAAAACTCCTTAGAAATGAAAAGAATCTTCTTTGTTAATGTAGTTATTTAAAATTAATTTTTGCTGGCTTTACAGAAGAGAAGCAGTTTGGAGATTTTTTTTTTTTTTATTGCTGTGGCATAGCTGTTTGTATTTTCTTAACAGTGCACCTGTATTCCATACACTGCTTTTTTTCCTTACGCATCTACTTCAGAAAGGTTTGAACAGAACAAATACTAGTTGTAGACCTGCTTTTATCAAATAAATTCTATCCAGTAGCTAGTGTCAGTGAAGATGGACAGTGTTTCTAGAAACAGTTGTATTTTTCACTAAGATACATCTCATGGAGAGGAAGAAGGCACTTAAGACTGGGGTTTAACCTCCATCTCTTTGCTCTTTGTTTTTAAACAAAGCAGCCTTGGTAGATCCAGTATGGCTGTGCCTATAGTGGTAACGTTGTAGTGAGAAAGGTTTAGGTTTTGTGGACTTTTTTGTGTCAAACTCAATATATTAATGGAAACCACTATCTATAAAATGGTATTCATGTACAGGATTTGAACATAAGGGTCTTGTGAAGCTGTCCTGATAGCTTATCTGGGTTTGTATATTTTTCAGGCATCTATGTTTTGCCACAAAAATCTTACAGGGTTTTTTTTTTGTGCAGGCCTAGAGTCACTCTTGCTGCTGAGTATTTTATCATGTACCTTGTGCCCAAGTTAATCTATGAATAATAGTTGAAGTTTCCTTTCCATTCAATTTCCTGGAATTTTTCATGTTAAATCTAGACTTTCAGTTTCTAATGGTTACATTTGCCTCAAAATACAGCAATTCTAATTTCCAGGCATCTCTGCACTCAAGTTACTGAAATTCTGCTCACTGGGAACTTGGGGCCTGGCTAAAAGTCTCTTAAAAATCAGTGGGTGCCTTTACACTGACTTGTCTAAACTTTAGTACTTGAAAAATTTTAAACAAATCCAGACAACCTACATCCAGGACAAATTGTTTCTATTAAAGTTTATAGCAAACTTGTCTGTTAACTACTTTATAGAGTTAGCAGTCAGTATTTCTTGTCATTTAGTTCTACTAGTCATGTGTTACATTATGTGCTTAGTGATATCATTGAACATGTGGGTAGAGTTGGATAAAGTGTTGTGTTTGTGGTATCTTTCCATACTGTTTCATAATAGTCAAGGTGATCTGAGTGTCTTGTGCTGAAATTACTGAAAGTGACCTTCTGTAGGGTAACAGCAAGTCTGGTAGTCTGCACACACAAGTTCTGGCAGGTCTTTTCAGGAAGTTGTTTGATAGCTTTTCTATGTAAGAGGTTGGGAATAAGAGATGAAGTTTGTGATACTGGTTGATTTGTTTTTAAATTATGTGCACAAGGACTACTGTGTAGAAGTACATAAATAATGATTAAAAATAATATTCTGATGGAGTAATGGCACTGGTGGATAGAACAGTGGTGGAGGAGGAAAGCTTTCTACTGTTTTCTGGATATGTTAAGCAGCTATTAATAAAACTGAGTTTTCATATCTATGCAGAGATGCAAATCCTGTTTCTTATGCTAATATTTTATTCATTTTGTAGTTCTGCCGAGATCAACGCCATCTGTAACAAAAATGTTTTAATTGAGTTAATGGTATATTCTTTTTCTGTTCTTTCCCACAGTAAATGTGAAAATGCAGGCAGTTACTGTAGGACCAATAATGCATCTGCTGTGGTGAAACATTTAGCTGATCATTTTTGTAAACTTAATCAACATATTTGATTGGTAGGTGTAATTTCTGGTAATACTTGGTGATTTTTTTAAGAAATGGGGAATGATGAATATAACTTTTAATTATACATGTATTCTAGCCTTTTTTTTTTTAACCAATATAACTTGGAGGTTTTGACATGCATAGCAGTTTAGGAACTACTCAGATTTGATTAAAAAATTAAGTTCTGCAAATGGCTAAGTGCCTTTACTAAATACTTCTGAAGACTGTTAAACATCTTTGTATGATTAGGCTTGGAAATATATTTACAATCAAAGCATTGTTCTTAAATCTTTCTGTATCAAATATTTTAGGGTTTGAAGCCTACTTATGTAGAATCTTGTCTTCTGAAGGAATCTTTTTATGTCAGAAGTTTGCAGTTTTAAGTGATTATCATCCCCTTACCTGAGATGTGTTTAAATTGCTGACATGGTTGTAATGTCTTCATTTAGTCGTGGTTCCTTGTTAATGTGTACTTATTAAGTTGAAAGTCTCTGACCATTAAGACTGTGTACAGGCCCCAACTAAAATTAACTGGAATCAAACTGAGATAAAATATTCCTCCTATTCCAGAGCCACTTAAATCAACAGAATTAGCCTTGGGATTATTTTAGGCAGCATGCATCAGGTAATGTTATTATAGCATGCCTATTTAAGGTGTATCAAAGTCTAAAAGGTAACTGTCACCACAGTATTACTTCTTTACTACTCTACTGAGGGACTTTAAAAAAAATATACTCTAGCCATAAATGTATATGGCGAAGATTTGATTCTCCTCCTGAGTTGCATGCTCAGGGGAGTACTGACACTCACACCACATCTTGGATAATCCTAGCTGAAACAGACACAAAAAATATTCATTAGAGTCATAGTGAATTTCTCCCAGAGGCTCTCTATCCTCTTAAATTCTGGTTGACCTTCAGGTTGACCTATGTCATGCTGCTTTGGTGCTTCCTCAAGAGGTAAAAGGAGCATGTGTTTGCTGCAGTTCCTTGTTCAGATTCATACGGAGTGGAAATTTGTTTGAATACTGCAAAATTGTCATATATTGATTTGTGTGGGTGTAAATGACTGTAGAAGAAGCTGAGTGGTGGATAATTAGGACTCCAAAATCATCATTGTTTACTGGATGCTTTTTCTGGTAACTTGTATACAACTTCTGAATGGACAGTAAGAATCTCAGTTCGATATCTATTCAGTGTTAAGCTAGCTGCTTAATTACATGCCTTTCAAATGAGTCTAGAATCAGGTGAAAAGGTAGTGCTCAGGGTTTATTATTTTATAGACCCAAAGTCTGTTAAGCTGATGTTGAACAGTGTTTCTCCCAGTGTAATTTGGATCTAATTACCTGTATTGTATTATGGGTGAACACAGCATGTTTTTAATTAGATAGTTTTGATGGATTGCTTTTTTGTTTGATTGTAGGCTACAAAAAGTTTTTCTCTTATTTTGCTCTTTCAGATAGTTTGAAGGGAAGATACACACACAAAAAAAGGAGTTCCTTAAATAAAATGCAAGGTGTACTTGTATGAGATGCCTGCTCCTCATGGAAATGTGGCATTATCCATCTTGCTCTTGTGTATACTGGTGTACTTTTCTCTGTTTTGTGTTGATGGACCTCCTAGAAAGTGTGTATGCTTAAAAATCATCTCTTATGCCCAACAGAAGAACAAGCAGCCAAGCAAAAACTTCTGCCAGGAGTATTGATGAAAAAGGTTCCATGAATTTAAGACATTCTGTCTTACTCAGTTCCTACTACAGTCAATATATTTTGAGGAGTATGTGTGCTTTGGTGACTGCATGAGGATGTTAGCTACACCATACTTGCAAGAAAAAGGCAGGAAGTAAATAGGAGGTAAAGCTCCTTGATCAGGAATCAGATGCTAGTGCTTGCGTACACTCAGAAAGCCACAGTACAGAGCAGGGTGAGAGCATGTCTAGAAGCTCAAGTGAAATTTAGAAAATTGGATTGTATGTAATCCGAGTGCTGCTGAGAGCAGAGGCTCTCATGGGGAGCAGGCAAGGCTGAAATAAAACTAGGGAGCCTGGTTGGGAGGTTGGGCAGTGGAGTCAGGAGTCCGCCAAGAGCAGGGCAGGAGTGAGGTGAAGGACCAGGAATTGAGGAAGAACTTGGAACACAGCCATGGGGATCCCATTTGCAGACCCCCATTTCAGTCATACAGGACAGAAAAATAGCAATTTGTTGCCTGAGCTGAATTGCTCTGTTTTAGTGGTCTCTTGGTGTGTACTGTGTTAGAGATTTGTAGGTGTTTAAGGGGAGTGGCAGCTGAATGATGTAAAATTTTGAGGTGGAGTGGGGAACCTGCAAAAGGGCACAAGGCTACTGCCAAGAGGCCAGAGGGTTTTTTTAGACACAAGCATTTATGGCAGCTGTGGTTGAGTGAACAAAAAGAGGGATGATGGAGGGCTGCCTTGGTCCTGCTCTTGTCAGCTTGGTGGTTGAATAGAATTCCTTGCATCCCTCTCTTCTTAAGTGAAGCTTGCTACCTGTTTGGGCATCATCTGTTAAGCTTTCCACACCCCCACAGCATTTAGGCAAGTTTTACTTTTGTACATTAATACTGCAGTGATGTTTTAATTTTGTTTTTGTTATAGGGATAATTTTTTGAGAAAATTGATATTCTTGGTGGATTCTGACAGTTTTAGCCTATTAATGCTATTTGCATAGAAGAGTAAAGATCATCATTTTTACTAAACATTAGGTTTTCTCTTAAGACAAAATACATTATGGGCAACACTCACTGTGAATGCAGAAGAGTTCTGGGTTCTCGCATTGAATTTTTTTATAAGCTGTAGCTTTGTTTGAAAGACCTATGCAATTTTATTTTTTTGTTGTTGTTGTTTTCATTTTATAACAAATTTGATGAATATCTGATTAGAAGTTGCATTTGCTCACCAAGAGGGACTCCTGAACTCTTCAAGCTAGAGCTATCAGGAGAGAGCACTATGAATGGATTACTGTAAGTTCCCTCTTTTTCCAGATGAGATTATGTAGGAGGCTATTACATTAATTTAGCAAATGTAATAGTTTAATAAAAGTACTGTATTCCATTGGAGTACAACACACCTCTGGGCTACCTCATATAAATAGTCATAAAAAATTCTGTGATCACTGACTAAAAAATAGATGTTGGAATTTGTGAAACATAAGAAAAAATATTTTTCTGCAAATGTATTGTGTTCTGTGGTAGATGGAGCCCAGTCTCATAGACTGCCTGGAAGCTGCACAGCCTTCATTGGGAATGCTGTGCATGAGCTCTGCTGGAGCACACCTCACTCTGTGGATGACACCCGAGCCTTGATGCTAGGTTAAAGACAGGTTTGTTCTGGGACATACACATGGATGTATCCCGAAGGAAGGCTTGTCTTCTAGTGTTATGTAAAATTGATTGTACTTGTGTATGGTTTGAAAATGCAAGTCATGGTATTCACATGGCTTGTGAATTTCTTGCTCAGTGTTATGATTCATAGTGGCAGTTGCTCCCTAAAGCAATGCAGATTTTCAGTATAAACGTAGGATCTGCAGTCTCTGAAATCAGTGGCAATTTTCCCTTTGCCATCAATAAAGGAAGGAGTAGGTTGAACACAAATACCCAATCCCTAAACCCTGTTATTTTACTTCAAAATTTTCTTTTCATACTCTTAAGGACTGAAAATGTTGTTAATTTTGTTATGCTGATTCTACTTTGAGCTATACAAGGTTTGTTTGGCAAAACTGTATTACTTTAACCATCAACAATGATACTGCTGAAGCATGAATTCTGGGGGATTGTTTCTAGATAAGTTGTTATTAGAAACAAAAAAGACTAAGTTGTTATTAGATCTGAAAAAAAAAGAGATGACTTAACTTGCAGCAAGTGCTTTTGTTTATTGTTTGCTTGGCAGTGCTGCTGTGGCATCTGTGTGCTGAATGCAGATTAACAATTCTGCTCATATTCAATATTTGTTTTTGCTATGTCTCTATGCGTGAGAGGGAGGTACCTTCAAACACAGTAGTGAGATACACTACTCTGATGGGCAGGATTAGTGCTTCGAAGTGAGTAATTTCAATGGACTGATCCAAATCTCACTGGTCAAATTGGAGCCTGTTTGTAGACTTGAGAACGCTCCCTTGGTTGCCACGGAGGCGTGTCCCTTGCAGCAGTACCTCCCAACTTAGAAGACTTGCCTTTTTTTATTTTTAAACCATTATAATTACTTAAATTATTTTATATGCTTATCCTGAGCATAGATTATATAGACCAGTCCAAGGTCTGTGGTATCTTTCTGCAGAAGAAGCTGAGTTGCAGCAGTAGATGGGGGAAGATAAATAAATTGTTTGGCTTGGAGAGTGAAATGTGAGTGAGTTAAGTGTCATGCTTCACCTAGGCTCAGTAGCTTTGCTGGGAGGGCATAGGTGTGGGCATGAGCAGGTAAAACTTAAGTGACAGAAAAAAGGCTGATGTAATAAAATGAGGTTAGTATTCTCATTTGCATTCATGAGTGTAAAGACTGTAACGATGTCCCCTGTGCTGTGAACTGCTGACATACAAACGCTTGGGATAAGATCTTGTGACTTTGCCCCGAGAGCTCACCTTTCTGAGGGCTAATGGCCAGTATCGTGTTGAGATGTGAGCTGGTACTGCAGGAGTGATCCCGTTTACCAAGAAGAGATGAGACTGAGAGGAGCAGGGAAGATGTTAAGCAGGACAATGCAGAGCAGTGAGATGCTGAGAAGCAGCACCTTGTATCCCTGTGGCAGTGCCTGTGATGTCCAGATGAGAATTGTCCAGAAGAGAGCAATTTTGTTCCTTTTGAAATAATCAAGACTTGCATCCTGAGAAGTAAAAACCCTGAAGCTTAAGAGTACACTTGGATACTGTAGCAGTACGTTGCCTCCCAAATGTGGAGGACCACACATTTTTCTTAGCTTTTTAAAGAAAATTGGCATCTAGCTGGTGCCTGGCTTTCACATAGACCTGCTCTGCAAAGAGGTAACCATATACTTTCTTCAGACCAGCTTTTACCTTCTCCAATGATATACAGCTCTCAGCTTGAATAAACAGCTATATCCTACCTCAAATGCATTTGGCATAGTTTTTTAGAAATTTGAGGATTTGAAAGGAACAGTGTGGGCACAGCGTTCTGTTTGCCAGGAGAAGAAAGATCAGCTTTCTAACCTAAGAAGGTTGCAGCATTTTCTGTCTGTTTTGAACAGTTGTGAGGCAGAAGACATGACCTTGCTGAAATGCACCACTGATGGGGTGTAGCCTAGGACTTTATATTTAATGCCATTTAGTTTGTTTACCTATTTCTACACCTACTCAAGGATTGCAGAATGTCTCTAACTTGTGTTGTGGCATACTGCAGCCAGGAGCACATATTGCACAGTTCTCCAAATACTATGCAAGGGAAACACTGCAGTGTTTACATGTCTGGATATCTGTATATTCCAAAGAACATAGTTCCACTTGCTCAGTTTATTATCTTCCCTTCCACATATATATATGTATTGAATATACTTTGCAGGATAGTAGAAATTCACAGAACATGTTAAATTGACTTTATATGCACTGAATTTTGCATTATTGCCTAATTTTAGCAGTGAGAAATTGTGATTTTTCCTTGCCTGAATCCAAGAACTGAACTTGGTAATTACTGCAAGATACAACTTGTTTGCAAAAGGAAGAAAAGGCTATTTTGATGCAGCAGAGATATGAATAAGAAGGTCAAGTATAATTTACACTGCTAAATAGCTTGCCTCTATTTGAAGTGCTTCTTTTTATCGCCTGCTGTTTTTGGCCTACTGTAAATATAAGTTAGAGTGGCTTATTTGAAAGTTTTTTTTTTTAAATGTTTGTGTATGAACAATTATCAATTTTTGAACTGATGGTCATCAGGAGGTAGCTGAAGCTGGTACTGGAGTGTCTATATAGTGATTTGCATTAGTTCTTAATTAAAAGAAGTTTCTCTGTGGATAAAGGCCACAGGCCCATTTCTTGTAAGATGGAGCTGATATAAGTGTCAAAATGACCAGAGACTGCAGAAGAGTAAACATTGCATCCATAAAGTGGTGTGTTTGCTGGTAAACTGGTGTGCTTACATATGGCCTGAGCTGGCAGTTTCTGCAAAAAGCTGCTGTAGGAGGAAGAGAAGTGCAGATTTTCTTGTTCTGTTGTGGCAGAGTGAGATACAGAGCACTCCTTGTGCCAATAGAATTGTTTGAATAGAGGTGTTGCAGGCCAGAGACTGTGCGTTCTCGTGTCAGCCTGTTACACCAAGGTAGGATTTGATCCATACTGTACTGAGGTAGAAAAGACTAATCAGGAGCTTTTGGCAAAACTCTTGGTATCAGAAGTGAATTTTATCTTTTTGAGTGTTGGATAGTGGCAGTTAAAAATGAATGCCATCTCTCAAGATAGGACCAATTAATGCCCCCTTATGAAAAAATACCAGTTACTTGCAGTTTGGAAATGGGAAATTGTTCTTTGATCTTCCTGATTGTGTATATAAAAGATCAGCAATACCATTGAATTAATAAAGTAGTTTGTGAGATAGTCTGGTTTGTTTGTTTGTTTTGGGTTGGGTTTTTGGTGTTTTTTTTTTTTTGTTTTGGGGTTTTTTTTGTTTTTTGGGTTTTTTTGTTTGTTTGTTTTTTGTGGCTGATTGTCATGCCTACTTGTATTATTAGTGGCGGTTCATAATGCATTTTCTCTTCAGGAACTTTGTATGTTTCCAGTTATGGGTTGATACCTGAATCCATGGGGGAATATATGGGGATAACATTGCATTTTGCCCCTCTGGGTTTATTATGCTCCAATAAAGTAATTAATGGATGAATGCAAATATGGAATTAAATTATATGGAAGAGTAATGCTGTAGAAAAGATATAAACGTGCTGTGTTTGTATAACTTGGTATCACCAGTTGCTTCTCAGTTAGGAGACTTGGCTGCTTGTTAATCTGTATACCAGATTTTGTTGAGGTACAAAACCTGAAGATTTCCTCCCTCTTTCATGTTTTTGAAAATACAGTGGATTTTGTTGGTTTCATTTGGTTTGGTGTTTTGTTTAGGTTTTAGTGTTTTACCACTGCATGTATAATGCATGTTTTGGTTGCTGTATAAAAGATTTTACTATGTCAGAAAAGACAGGTAGTTGGGGTACCTGTCACACTTGGCTGTATGGGTCGTGGCAGTTCTACTGCAATTATAATTTTAAATCCCTTCTAAAAAAGGCTGGAGAAGCTAACTTCAGGAGCATTCAAGACTTAGGGAGGTATTTAGCATCCTTCTGGAAGGACCTGAGATGGCTGGACACATAACAGCTGTTAAATGAGCTTCTAATGATGTCAGATGAGCCACTAAGAACCAAAGAACGCCAGGCTTTGCTCTCTTTCTGTGATGATTTAGTGCTCAATAGCAGTAAAATAATCCAAGCAATGCACTAGGGAGAATTGCTGCTTTTCTCAAGTGGTTCTTTTAAGATAAGCTTCATGGTGTTTCCAGTGATAATAATGATTAATGCTTCCTTTGCTCTTGTCTGCTCTAGGGTTTGTTTCTTGGTAGTTTATATACTATATGAGAAGTTTGCCTCTGTCTCTCCCAGCAGGTCACTTCCAGCCATGTCTAGCTGCTTAATTAATCGAGTCATTATGATAATAGATTCGTATTTGGTTTTACAAATCTGTCTGAGTGCCTTCTTCCCTGAGGACACCACTGTACTTTGTTCTGAGAGGTGTGAATAGCAAGAAGAAAAGTTTAACTGCCAAATAACTACACCTAGGAGCATTTACAGAATTGGAAGAGAACAGCTCAGCAAATAATTCCATGCTCCTGCTCACTTTAAAGTATGTTTTGGTGAAATGGTATGCTTTTAGGGGAAGGACTATTTAGCCAAAAGAGAAAGAGAGCTTGCAGAGCGTTAGTGGCAGGACCTTTCCCATGTAATCCTTTTAAGATAATCTGCTGGAGAAGTTGTTTGTATTAATTACTGTACTAAATGTGTGGAGCCAAAACACAGGACGTACAGGATGGTGTTGGAGTATCTATTACTGGCAAAATATAGGAAGATAGAGGATAGTACTGGAATATCTATTCGTATAGACTACAAATGTTGTGATGGACAAAATCCTTCCCTTGGACTAGTGCAGGGCCAGGGAATGTCTCACAAATCCAGTTAAAAATTTTTAATAATATTTCTCCTGGTTTACAGAAAAAAAACTCCAAAAAAACAGGGTAATTTATGTGTGAAAACTTCATCCTGGTTAGCCATACTTTGCCCATTCCTTGAAGCCGGTGCCTCATGTTGAAAGTCAGCAACAGAGGAGCCTGGCATCACTCAATGTCTGGCAGCTTGGGGAAATAGGCTGGATGTGTAGAGCAGGGGAGCAGTGGGGAACACTTGCAGTGGGACTTAATAAGGCCTTGACTTAAGTACTTCTAGCCTTGGCCAGAGACTGCTAGCCATTTTTAAATAGCTGCTGTACCTCATTTTATGGCCAAATGCTTTTGCTCTTTCCTGTTTTTTCCAATCTTATCTTGCTACTTAAAAATAGAACATTTTATTTTACTGCAAAGCAAATAGTTATCAGTTAATGGTGAAGATCATTAATTGATCGTTGTCAAGTTAAAAACCATACATCTGCAGTATTTCTTCCACATAATAATGGTGTTTGCCCTGTGCATTGGATTTAAATGTATGCTGCTTTGAAGTGATTTGGAATGTGATTGCTGTTTCCCGAATGTCTGGTCGAGCTGCAGTGATGGTGTTCAACCTTCAGTGTTCAGTCAGATTTTTTTTTTTTTTCCCCCCCTCCACTCACTTTCCACCATAACCTTGTCAGTGGCATTGCAGAATCTGCCCCTTGATTTTGTGGCCTTGCCTATACTGGGAAATTCTTGGGAAATGGAAGACAATTTGACTAAAGATGTAAAAACAATATATGAAAGTTCAGATTATCAGAACAAAAAAATCTACTGCCGTTGTGACTCTCTGCTAAGTGTAGGTTCAACTCTCAGTGATGTAGTTTGACTTGATGCATTTATCTAGTCAGTCTTGTATCTGTGCTGTCCCTGAGCAGTTCAAAGCTAAGTATTGAACCAGTTCTTTCAGTGTATTTGGTGTTCTGCCCGAGATCACCTTGCAGCAGCTTCACAATAGTAGAGTTTGCCAAAACTTGCAGGAGTGATTCACTGTGGTGCCAACATTGAACTGCTAAGAGCGACAATATCATGTTGTCAACAGACTTATTGAAGGCTAGTATGCTCTGGAGGGTTTTTTTAATCATGCTTGTGTTATATTTAACAAAAGTATGGATATGTGATTATTCTTTCTGTAGGAGACCCTTCCAGTGTCCTAAGACTTCAGAATATGTAAGATAGTTTTTGCTTGAAAACTAACTTTGGATCATGTAGGAGTTAGTGTTTATTTCTTTTACCCCATTGTACCGTTTAAAGCTTTATTATTATTGTTGCTATGACAATGTAGTGGTGAGTCTTTAGTTCATGTGTGTAACTATAGTTTCAGAGATGAAAACCCCATGCTTTGTGTGCATTTAACTTTAAAATTGATGGCAAGAGAAATATAGGCAGATGCTGTCTAAGGACTCTATGCAGCACAATAAAAGTTTTGTGGTTTGTTGCTTTTTTTTTTTTTGGTTGGTTGGTTTTTTAATAAACTTCTTCCCCTAAAGCAGTATGACTACAAGACTGATTAAAAATAGTATGCTGAAGAAACAAATGAGAAGACACAGAAAATACAGTAAGGAGATTATTTTATTGAATATGAAAGGAGTCTTCACGATGAAGGAGCATTGCTCTGTAGAAGGATAAGACTTTTAAACCACTGTATGAGAACAGAAATTAACTTTTTTCCCTATCCCTCCAGCTTTGAGATGTCAGATACTTCTCTCTTATGCTTGCTGTGTCAGTGAGGTTAAAGAGGTTGCAGTGTCCCTTGTTCTGGGTTGTTTGGCTGCAGCCTCAGCCTGCACAGCCAGTCTTCCTGCTGGCCATGGCTGTACAGGTGGGGGAATCATAGTTCTCTTTGGAATAGCTTTTACTGAAGTAGACACCTTTATCTTAAATATGACAAATACTGCTTTGTGTGACAAGATCTTAGTTACTCTTTCTGCAGCGGTTGGCTTTAAATCTTGGTATGCTTATGTTATCTTTTTGCAAATGAGTTTTCCTTTTTGCTTATAAGGGTGGAGACTCCAAAGCAGCATGAAAACCTGAAGAGTCTTGGAGGCTGATCCTGGTTAGTATTCAGCATTCACGTTTTGCTGCAATGTGTCCTGAAACTATTTAGCTGCCTTGTTTTTCCAGACTGATGGAATCTATTTAGCCCCTTAATTTCCCTTTTGAGTGGAATAATGACACTCACTTTCTCAGCTTGATTGTTGTCTACCATTTGTCTGTATTTTTCAATGCTTGAAGCAATTTCACCTTGGTATTTGATCCATTTTCTTGGAGTCTGTGTATTATCACCAGGTTGGATACTTTCTCTTTGGACTTGCTCTCGCCACCTGCAGCTGCTGTGGCAGTGTGGTAGTGTGCTAATCCAGGCATATCATACCTCTTGACAGAGGCCTTGCTACGAATTTAGTTTCTTGGCTATTCGGAAATCCTTTAGGTGGAGAATCAATCCTCTCCCTGTCCTATGGTTTCAATTCTGTTTCTCAACTCTTATCTACTTGATTTGTTGCTTTTAAAGGAAGTATGTTTGTTTCTCTTTTTTTTGTTTTTAGGGATTATGAGGCTAATGTAAAATCCCTCTCCCTGTGAGGAAGAGGGTTTCTGTGAATGTGCTAAAAACCACCCAAAGAAAGGATGGAACTTAGGGGAAAAGACATTTTACAGACACAGTCTTGATTTCCAGTTCCTGAAATCAAGACCTCCTGTGGCAGTGTAGGGAGTCAGAACTGCCCAACACTTCATTCTTTCCTGCTCTGCCCTGTAGTACTGTCTCAAAGATGAATTCAGTTGTCTTCCTGCATTCCCTTTGGAATTTTCCAGCACTGTTAACACTTCATTATTTTGAAAAGAAGCCCCTAAATAGTACTATTTTCTATGGGTCCTATAAATGATGATTTTTGACTATAAAGAAAAATGTGACATTGAAAATATTTTCAGATTGAAATTATCCATACTTAAATGGATGAGGAAAATAACTGAAGGACGCAAGTGGTATTATGCTAATGAGTTTTATAGGAAACAATGGCAAGTGCTGCAGTGATGGAACAGTGTAATGAGTTACTTTAATCATGTGTTTGAGAAGTGATAAAAAATCTCAACCCGCAGTTTTTAGGAGGGGAAATAAACTTTCCTAAGACGTGTACTTTGGATACAAACTGAAAGGGTCTTCAGAATGATCACTTCTGCAGCCAAGCAAAACTAGAGACTACTGTTACCAGAAGTCAACAGTTATTATTTTTCAAAAATACTGTTTTATAGGGTTACAACCACGCAAATGGAAATCTCCTGTCTATGAAGTAGCTACTTCTGCTGCTTTTGCAAAATGCTTTGACATATGTGTTTCTATAAAAAAAGATCGACTGCTTTCTCAAAACTCTTTAGACTTTCAGAGTGGTGAAGCCTCCTTCTGCCCCAAGAGAGACGACCAAGAGAAATATGCTTGGTGTTAGGCACCAAATAGCTGTTATTCTGGATATAGCACATTATATATTGGATATAAATATTTATATTGCTTAAATATAGAGATTCTGAACTGGTAACCTGTTTTATTCTTCAAAGATTGTTTTATGTCTGAGGTGATCTGCTCAACTGAAAAAACTTTAAGTGGGTTGTTAAATCTAAATAAGATCTCATTTAAAAATCAGCTCATTAAAAGGTGTAATTGCAAGGTATATGAGGAGCACAGGGAAGAATCTGAATTACTGTAGTCCAAATTTCAATGTGGTTTGAGTGTTGCAGCAACGCTCTTAGCATGAACCACTTGAGCAAAGAAATAACTATAAATCATATTCTTTCTTGGCTGTAAGTTTGCTTCATATTTGTTTATGCTGTGATCCTACAAGCCCATCACTTTCCTGCCATGTGTCAACAAGACCCTTAGCAATGGCAGGGTAAGAGTGTGTGTAAGGAATTGCAGGATTGTGGTTGAATGTTGCTGTGAGCCAGATTCTGCCTGAGTCTCCTGGAGAGAGGAATGATTCAGTACAGTTTCCCCTTTTATCACCGCTTCCCATAGCGTATATGGGAGAAGTACAGAGTCAGGATACTCTGCCTGAAGGCAGTGAGATGCTCAAATGAGGAAGTTAAGTGTCACACACAATGTGTTGCTCTTATCTTATTTGCACATATCTGGACTTGTTTGGGGTGGTTCTTGACAGAAGTGTTGACAATGTCCAGTAGAACTGAGTGCTGAAACGTTTTTACTGTAAAAACCTAATGCTCTGTATTCAACACTTTGATTTGCAGTTTTGTTTCAGGTATAGTTGGCCTTCAGTAGCAAGTCATCCTCTCCATGCTGGCCTACTGAGTACATACAGAGGTGTTTAAGCCTACATACATTGGCAAAACATGTTCTGTTTTTCCTCCATAAATAAAAATATAGGTCTGGAAGGTATAGTTTATTGTGACTGTTAGTGGGAACTGAAAATTATGCAGTTAAATCTGGTTTAATTTCTTCCTGATGCTTTTTCTTCTGAGCATTTTTGCATGTAAAATGTCTCTTTTTTTTTTAAATATGGAGAAATATCAGCTAAAACAACCCTTCCACAGAAAAATCCTTCCAAGTCTATTCCAGTAATAACACATAACTAGTAAAAATACAAATAGAGTTCTCAGTTCTTTTTTCCTTTGAAGAAGCAAATGGTGGAGGTATGAACTTTAGAGCGTATAAAAAAAGTTTCAACTGTTATTTTGATTTGAGTGACAGAGCCATAACCGTGGCACTTCTTAGGAAGTTAGTTATGAATAACTCATTTTCATATTACTAATTCTTGCCACCAGAATGTTAAGGCTAAAAAATTCTCAGATCTTATGTGCAATTTCTGGTTACCAACTGATTTTTTTTTTTTTTTTTAAACTGGCCATTACAATAATTCAGATAATCTATGGGATATATTTTCTGGAGGAAACTGTTTTCTCCTTTTTAATTACCATACTTGGATTGTGTAAGGAAAAACTCTACAAGATGCATATTGCAAAATACTCTAAGCAGTATTTTCTTGCCAAAGTGCAATTGTTCATGCTGTTTGTGACCATCCTTTTGAACTTGCTGCTGATACTGACAGGGAGGTGGATGCTGTAATGTCTGTGAGAGTCTACTGGCAGCTCCCTGCTTGGGTGGGGAGATTGTCTAGGGAGCTCTGTTGGTGCTCTCCCTCCTGCATTGGTGCAGTCAGCCCTGCTAAGTGTGAGGGGATGTGGCAGGGAGTTAGGGGTGTGTGAGGAGCAGCGTGGGGCTCTTACAGGTAGGGAGTTGCAGTTGTAAGCGAAGAAGGATGCAGAGGCTGAGGTTATTGCTGTGAAGCTGAGGGGATATGGGGCAAGGCATATAGAATGTTATTCTGCCTCTAATTTTCTGAGGATGTTTGTTCAAAAGTGTAATTTCTTATCTCTCATGTTAATTTATTTTGCAGTGCCTTATAATGACCATCCCAACCGCCTTGATTTTTCTGCTCACTAGCGTTGCTATGTTTGGCCTTGCCACAGAGTTTGAGTACTGAAGTGTCCTTTTGCTCACTGTTCCTCCAGCTGCTTTCTTTTATGATAGCTATTTTCTGATGATCCAGGCCTTGTAATTGTTGAATCTGTAAATATTTTTATTTGTTAAGCACCGTATTACTACAGAACATCTTATGACAGTCTTTCATTTCCAAATAAAGGAAGCTAACATGCTTTCCTGTATTCCCTGGGAGCTACAAAATTTTGGATGTCAAATGTAGTTCCAACTGTAAAGCAACATGGTAATCCAATGCACTGACTAGCATAATCATTAACTTAACAGAATGGGATGGTTTAGAACACACACCCGCCTTTGGGTTAGTTTACTGGTAATTTCTTTTCTTGTCTGATAGAAACTATTGGATCAAATCAGGTTTAGATGCAATTAATTTAGATGTAATGTAGCTCTTACACAGTTATTATTTGGGTAAGAAGCATTTTAGCTTATTATTTCATATTAATATATTTTAAAGAGCGAATTAACTGAAAACACAAAGAAAATATTTTATTTCTTGGTTTATAAATGGAAACTGATTGCTTCCCTTTTTTAGCTCTGTTTTTAGAGAGGTTGACGAGGCCAGCTTTTCTTGTGCTGGGTGGGACCTTCCTCTAAATACTGTCTTTGATTTTTTCCAAGGTCTAGAAAAGTTTCAAAGCTGATGGATGAACTATTATTTCCTCTTCTGGTCTTCCTTTTTTTTTCAGTTTTGTTGTGAAAACTGCAGGCTTGGTTATAAATTAAATCCTTCAGGCTTTTCATGGATGTTTTTTGTACTAATATGTTCTTATTTAGAAAACCTTGGGGTTTGGCTGTTAATCTGAGAAAGATCTTTAAATGATTTGTTAGGCCTTATGAGAGTGTTTTTTACAAAATGTTTATGTATGTTGATCAAGGTGAATTAGAGATGATGTTTAAAGGATAAGTTTTTCTGGCATCAGTGATAGAATTGCTGCTGTGCTGAAGCAACCTCAGGAAACCTTGCTGTGGAAGAAACTGCTGCATCTATTCATTGTAATGTGCTTCTGATTGACTTTTAGTCTTCTCTCGATAATGATAAAGCTGACAGCTTTACAAATGTGTGAAACAAAATACTATAAGCTAGTGAAGTCCTCACTGCTTTGGCAGATGACTATAGGACCTGCTGTAGTTTTGGTGTCTAGCCTTGGAAAGAAAGCTATGCCTGGGGTATTAAATTGTGTTACTTGTTACATAAGTGTCCATAAAAGTAAATTTAAAGGATAAATTTAGACAAACCTTTTTGAGGAGGCAACTGTTATAAAAAGAAGATGATACAGTTCTCCCAAATGATACTTGTCTGCTGAAAAATGTTGGTACCACATAGATTCAGAATTTGTCACGGCTGTGCATCAGAGATAGGCAAACAAGAAAACATAGTCACTGAGACAGGTGTAAGTCTAAATGCAAAAATAGCTTATAAATATTTTTATTCCTATCCCAGTAATTCATGTAATGTAAACAGAAGGTTAGTACGTTCTGCTGCGGAGGGATACAGTATGGACTAGAGTACTTGGAGAAATGAGAGGCTTATCTCTTGGATTATTCATTTTAATCATGGCAATGGACTTGTAAAGCACCACTTATATACATGTGGGTCTGTTCTTTGCCCTCAGCATCAACCAGACGACCTCCCACTGAATTTGTGATGTAAATCACTACAAAAGTAGAAAAAGCCAGATACTGCCTTTTTTTATCCACTGCAGACTTGTGGATGGGACTTGATAGGTATTAATGGAGGCATTTTTAAAGAAAGAAGTGGACAGAGCATTGAAACAGTTTTCCCACATGGACACTAAATGTCACCTTTAGGTTGTTTACATCTTAAGTGTCTTTGGGCAGTTTTACTGATAATTCTAATGTTGGATTAGAAACATTTGCTAAATCTGTAGTTTATGTTGTGTTAATGTTACATGTTAAAAGGAGAGTCTTCTCAGGGTCTCAGGGGAATGACTGAAAAAGAGAAGTCTGCAGCCTTCACACTCAACATTTGAATACAGATCTTATACTTGAGTGTTGCATCTTCTGTTAGTGTGCAAAGATCCTGTTTTAGATATGTCATCTTTGTAAAATCTTGTGTCACTTACTATTTCTAGAAGCTAGTAAAATCAGCTCTGTTTTCCATCAGCAACAGACAAATCTATGGATTCAGTAAAACAGCTCTGTTGCTGACCCATAGGAGTGTTCCCTGTGATCTAAAGCTTTTGTATATATAAGCAAGGAGTAAAAGGACCCCTGCTTTTGTGTGCAGTTTCTTTCAGAAATGGGGAAAAAGCAGAGATGGGGTAACTGTTTCTATGTGTCATAGTGGGAATGAGACATCTATAAAACAAGCATAAACATTTATATTGTAATACCAATGTATTATTATAGTTGGACTGGATGATCTTAAAGGTCTTTTCCAGCCTAAATGACTCTATGGTTCTTCTTAGACCTGTCTTTCTGACAGTGATTTTCTGAGTTGGCAATTTTCTTGATTGGCTAAAAATGTCATTGTGTGTGGACAAATATACATAGAAAATACCATATAAAGAATAAAAATATATCCACTTTGACAGCACCTTATAATTTTGATCTTTTATTTGGCAAGAAGCCTGTTTTCCTAGAGTTAAGAAGTAAATTATATGCTCTAGTCAAAACTGATTTGAGTGAGTTAATACTCTCAATAAAAACCATGGCACTGAATTTAGCTACATGTAGCACATATTCAGCAGTAAAGCTGTTCTAGGATGTGATGACTATTTGAGATGTGCAACAAGTAAAGAAAGGCTGTGAGATTGATCTGCCTTACACAGATATTAATTTAAAACTCAGTGTATTTAGATTTAAAAACAAGCAGCTGCATTTGTTTATCCTTTTTCTGATATCAACACAAACAAGTGATTTGATGTGATGTAGGTCAGGACTTTGCTTGGAACCTCTGTGTTGTGAGCTCATGTGTAGCAGATCATCTGTTTATGATCCATCACACATTCAAAGTCCAGTGGCTCAGGATCAGACTGAATGAGTGTGAAGAGTACGGCCTTGATCAGCAAGGTCAATAAATACAGTTTCCTGGCACTCTGCATACACAGACTGCATAAGTACCTTTTGCCCAGCTTCCAAGGTGTACTTTGGCTTCTCACTCTTCTGCTGAACAAAAAGATAAGCAAAACATGTTGTGTCACTTGGGATGGGACTCTTCTGTAGGAGTGTGTGTCATCCTTAAACTTTTAATGAGGTTTTTTAATAGACAGAAGTAACTATCTCTTTACAAATAAAAATAAATGAAATGATTGCTTCAGTGTTTGCCATTTCCCGCTGAGTGTCAGTGGTCTTAGGTGACTTGGTAAGGAAATTTAGGCTTATGAAAAGTTACTTTGCTCTTTTAAAAAAAAGTTTCTGAATCTGTTTCACTGTGCACTCTGGAGCCTGCAGACAACTTTTAAGCTCACAATTTAGTATTGCATTTGAAAAATTCAGAGTGAGTTGTGTTAAAGGAGTGTAACTTGTGGCTCTGTGGGCAATAACGTGATTTTTGTGAAGAAGTGGCATAGCTTTTAGGAATAAGCAGCAGGTTAGAATTTGAATTATAGAAAATCTGTTTGAAGACTGAACTATTTGACTTCTCTCTGTACCAACTGCTGTTACATGTCTTTGCCAATATTCGTACAAGCAGGATAAAAAGGGTGAAGTACTGCAAGAGGAGCAGTTTTGCAGCTCATGAGAAAATGAGTGCTAGGTGATGTTTTCACAAAATAGAACATTTCAGTCTCAAATACAGAAGTTGTACCTGGATTCATGCTTCAGCTGATCCATGACCTGAAATTTTTTGAGATCACTGACTAGTGTAGATGTGGAAACCTGAATGGTAAACCAACATAACAGATGCACTCCTGATAAGGATGTTGCAAATACTTAGAGAAAATAATTTTAATAAGCATAAACTTTTAAAGTGTAATAATGGGATAATTGTGGACTAGAGTTGAGCAGCAGCTGTCAGCAAACAGGATTTGTAGATCCCTCTCCATTGGTGAGCATTGTAGAAGTAAACTGATTCGTGTGCAAGACTCATGGTTTGGTGCTAGCAGGGGTGATCTGCTGAAAACTGCCAGAGTTCTTAGGCAAGCTCAAGGTTTCACATATGTTGCAAAGCTAAGGAGGAATGCCCATAAAACTCTTGGTTGTGGAACACTGAGTTAATCCTAATAGTTGTGTTCCTCAGGCTGTCTTCCAGCCTTATCAGCAGAGAAGTGAATCATTCTTGTCTCTTGATGGGTAGGGAGGAAAACATGCTGTCAGTGAGAAAAATTGTGGCTTTTATTTGTTACCCTCCAACCCAGTCTGTAATGCCCTGAAAGAAAAGTCAGTGGAGCACAAGACTGCTCAAAGAGAGCAGTGTCTGAATGTAAGAAAAATCCCTGGCTTTCCTCATCTAGTTTTTATGTCACCCCCTGTTACTTTTGCTGGACTTTGCAGTTCAGGAGGTGAGCCTGCAGCTCTCCTAATGCACTACTGCCTCTGCCACAGTACATACTGATCTGAAGGACTGACCATAGTATTGATGAGTAACTTTGTCTGCTCCATGTACATTTTCAAATGTTCCACTTCTGCAGCAGTATTTGAATGGGTGCAAAAAGACTGTTTTTAACAACATAAATACAAGGAGTTTAAAAGGTTTTGCAATTATTGCACATTTAAGTCTGCAATCAATAATTTAATATTTATTTGCCATTTTAATCACATTTCCAAAGTAAAGTGACAATTGGATTTAGAGCTGGCACAGTATATCCCCCTCTATGACAAGCTTCCAGAATTCTGCTTTCCCATTCAACTCGAGTGAGTAATGGGTTTTGATGGTGTGTAGTGTATCATTAGGGATTTTCTTGCGCTTTACTATCTATGTAGGGGTGTGTTCTGAGCTTGGATCAGTAAGTTTTCCTACCTTTCATTAAATGTTGCTTTACTGTTACTTCCAATTCTTATGCGAAGCTGCTTTTTGTGCTCTTGTTCTGGCTCAGTCAGTGCAGGTGGTGCACAGACAAGAACAATTGGCTTACTGCTTCATCCTGAAGTATTAGGGAACTGTGTCTTTACCTACGAGATGAAAGGACAAGTTCATTGACTGCCATGCCAGCCTGAACCTCCTGAGGTTTACTTGAAGGAAATGCCTAACATGCTAGATTTTTACAGGGGTTCTGCTGCAGTGGGTGTGCTTTTATTCCAGTAGGCAGATATTTACAGTTTGCTCCTGTAGGACAGGACTGCAGCAGGCACCTTTGGCTGCGGTGCTGTATGATCTGGTGGGAAGCGTGCTGAGGTAGGCATGAGGTGTGCAGGGGCACAGTTTGCCAAACTGCCCTGCTGTGATCTTTTACTGGATGCTCTGTGCTGTTCTGCCCTCCTTTTTGCTTCTCTCCTGCTCAGTTGGGTATGGCTGTTTTCCCACATTTGACCCCTTTCCCTCAAATTAAATCCTGGATGCATTTTGCTGATGTAGTTGGCAGTAGGGCTGGTGAGACCCTGCCATGGCAGGGGACAGAGAGGAGAGAGCTTCTACCGATGCTCTAATTGCTTTTGGGCTATGGGAAGTGATTTTTCACCTGGCTATTACAACGAGGAGCCCTTCTTCGAGTTCTGCATGTTGCAATGAAGCTATCTCGAGTAAAGCATTTTTGTTAATTCTGTTGCATTTACAGGACATACCCAAGGTTAAATAACTGGAGTGATGGAATGTGGTTATTCCAACATAATGCTTTGCTTTAATGAGGAGTCAGAAGGCTATTGTTATAATAGAGGCTACAGTTGTGATTAAGAGCCCACAGAAACCTCTTTAATTACACTGTCAGCAGCCTGCTGCTCTTGTTGGATGAAAGCTTAGTGCAGACTGTGTAGTGAAGGAAAGGTGATAGGGCGTTGCTTCTCATTTGTCTTTAGATCCATCCAGCCAAAAAACCTTTTACCATTTTATTTCAGGTCTGGAAGTAAGTGTAGCTGCAGCAGATTTCATACAAGGGCCTTTTCTGTCATTAAGGTTCTGTGTAATGTTTCCTTTTACGTGTGTATGTACAGGCTGTTTCATTGAACAGCATGGTAAGAGTTTGGGAATCAAAATTTATAGTACAAATTAAATACATTTTGGGAAGCTGACACTTAAAATGGAAATAGTGGAGGAAAATGAACATATTGAACCACCCACTTAACTGCTTACTCATTCTGTTTCTTGACACACTCAGCTTCTGGGTTTCCTACAGCACAAAGATGGTGAGAGATGATTTTTCACTTCCTTGTCCCTTGCATTGCTGTTCATACTTGATGGGACTGTTGTTTTATGTTGATGATCTTGGAAGACTGCAGGGAAGGGTAGACATCAGGGATGGACTCTCTGCTTTGTGTTTTCTGGTTGAGGAAAGGTGAAAGGTATCATCTGTGTAACATGAATAACTAAGGAGTTCTTTGACTCTTTGGCTATATGTGCAATAATTTTTTTAAAAAACAGAAACAAATTCCAGAAAGCAACAGCAAATGCTCCAAGGCCTGGTTCTTAGAAGCTTTCTGTGAGTGACTGCCCTATTTTGCTCCACTTCTTGGGAAAAGTCAACTTACAACAACAACATCATATGCTTTTCACATTTAAAATGCAAGTTGAGGTGAGCTCAACTGTTATGTGACTCCCTTCCTAACAGTACCTGACACACAAAAAGCTCTTTCAAATAGTCTTGGTGTAAGGTCTCAAAGTCAGGCATTCAAAGTGTAGATGCTTGTGTGCAATTATGTCTTTGAAACTTTCTCCTGATCTCTCTTCAGACATTGGCAAGGCAACTTATTTTTTTCCTAGCTTTCCTGCTGAATTATTTTGATATTTTAATTTTTTAAAAAATTCTTTGAAGGCAGGCACCTGATACAGAAAATTTCAGCTCAGAGTTCAAACTGGCAAATGTAAAAGCAACTGAAAAAGGCAAGCTCTTGCTAATGAGCAAAATTAGCAATAGATGGTTTCATTGGCTTGGCCTTCACTGTGAATGACTTCGGAGCATACAGTTCAAAGAGAGCTAAAAACATTTTCTCAACACTTCTCAATATTTAGTCAGAGTTTACCTAACAGCAGTCTAATCTGCTGAAAAATATCTTGATGACAATCACAAGAAAGTCAGTGTTTTAATTTCAGCTTGCTCACAGCCTGGGTAGGTCATGCTGATACCCTTGGATTCTCACTTTCATAAGTAGTGGGTTTGCATTAACGTTATAAGGCTTTTACATGGTATAAAGAAGCATTAAATAAAATGCATCTAAACTCGATTGCAAAAAGCCCCTCCCATCTTCTCGGCATTAGGAGAGTATTTGTGGCTTCATTTGATCCTACTGTCTCTGAAAAATTGTTTTCTACTGAAGTTTTAGGGGTGAGTAGGGCTGTAATTTTGCTTACATGCACACAAACCTTTGCTATTTGATTCTATTCTCTAGGCAGCAAAGTGGAGACAAGTCTCAGATGTGAAAAATTCAAAGAAAGCACACGGTTGAGCTTCTAAAGTCATTTTGGTCTTCCAGACCTTTTCTGGGAACCATAACTCTGTCACCAACAAACTGGTTTACTGGATCCGATCAATGTAGTCCCTCAAAGGTGGTATCACTGAGATGAGCTGGGCAGCTCAGGTGGCAGTATATTGGGAACAGTGTTATGTAGGCACAGCTCAGTTCTTTGTCCACTGCAGAGAATATCATCCTGTAAATGGAGCTGTCTTCCCCTTAAGGGGAAGCAACTGTAGACCTGTTTATTTTTAATTGTTTATGAGGAAAAAAATGACTTACACAGTACCTTGTCATTACACACTCAGCACACCTCAGGGGTAGTGTGTTTTCAAAAGAAAGTATTGTTTAGGTGAAATAGAGGTGTTGTTAAATTCTTACAGAATTTTTCATAATCTATAGCAAAGATAGCTAACACAGAGATAACACATTTTAGCATTAATGCCTTTTTACAAATATATGCAATTGGAATAAGAAATGAGAGAGAACGCATTTACTTCTTCCTACAGCCCTAATGTTTTGGTTAAAACCTCCCAACAACTGATCAATATTTCTTCACATAGATAGATGTACTTAGTTTGTTGCACTTCCATGAAACAACTAACAGCCTCTTCTGCGTGCATTTGTCTTAGCATTTCAGATGAGAGCAAGAGAGAGTGTGCTCTTGTATTGAGCCCTTTGATTGTTCCCTGTTACTGAGCCTTGGATTTCACTTCAGAGTGGTTTGGGGAGTAGCATGGCTGGGCTCTGTGGAGGATGGGGGCATGAAGATGCTGTGCTTCTGGTTGAATGTCCAGCCTGGGGCCAGGTTAGAACTAGTCCCAACAAAGCCCTTGATGTGTGTATGTGAGGGGGACATGGGAGAGGGATCAGTGCAAGGCTCCAATGCCAACTGTTTTGTTCTTCCAGTTGGGCCATGCTGTGCTGATGTACAGACAGCTTGTGTTTGTGTGTTCAAAGGATTTTAAAGATGGGCAGAACTAAGAGTTGTGTAGTATAATACATACAGCAAAATTGTTAAAGGGTGTTTGTGGTAGGGTTTTGATGATGTATGCATGATTATTTTCAAGAAGCTATTTTTATTTTTCATGATAGATACTCTGTAACAATCACTAAACTTTAAAAAATTAAATCTCACTGTTTGCTAGCCGTAAAAATCTGAGGCAATTCTTATGGAGTGCTGCTGAACAGCGCATTTTTCAAACGTAGTAATTGGAATGTAATTTCTTCTTCAGTTATGTTCAAATTTTATGGAGTAACATGAGTTATGCAAAGTTCAGTTTTAAAATGGTGTTTATGAATAGATTTGCTTGCTCTCTTTGGCTTAATATAACTAATTAAATAGGTATTAGACTGCTAACATAGAAAACAAAACTATCCTGGAGTGCAGTATTGCTTGAGGAGATCTTGGACAAGCCATGAATGCAAAGTTAAGGATAGCTTGGGGACTCTAGCAGGTCTCTGCAGGATGTGACTGTTGGGTGTTAGTGTCTTGAAGAGAAGCAACACAAGGAAAGCCAAAATACCAGTCAGTAGGGAGGGGATCATCGGATGCTCAACTCTCCTGGTCTGCAACTTGATCTCTGGGTGCTCTACAGTCACCAAGGTCTGAATTTGAGCAATTGGGTGAGCTGAACTTGACTACAAGCCCTTGCACATCAAAAGTGTGTTCTTGTTTACTGTTCTCACTGCTGAAGCTCTGGGGAAATATGTGCCACCACCTCCTCTGCTGAGGTGTAATAGGATTTTGCATGGTCAGTTGTGACAATATTGGGCTGTCTGGCTGCAAGTGAGGCAGGGTAGATGAGTACTCCACAAGGTGCTGAGATGGTCCTTCAGCTGTTCATTCTGCTCCTGAGCCGTGCCCTGCAAGGCATCTGGGAGCCCCGAGAGCCTCCCTTTCCGCAGGCTGTAGCTCTGTCTGCCCCAAGGAGCCTTGAAGACAGAAAGGGTAGGAGGGTATCACAGTGTTGTCATGGCTAAGTGTCCCTTCTTCTCTTGTCTTTCCTTATAAAGTGAAAAAACAATTCTACTCTTCTGCTCTTTCTTTTGAAACCTAGTTGTAATCTCACCTCCACTACCCTGCTCCATGTCTTTGGACTGCTTCTTGAGAAGTGACAAGTTAACTGATGAGGAGATTTAGCTAATGGCTGCAGTAATCTGTTTTGTGATGTATAATGAATAAATTTTCAATGTCAGGAAACTATTAACTCCTGCATGTATCTTGAGTCAATTTGCCAAAGGAGGAGCAAAGAGATGGATGGTGATGTGAGCAAAACTATCCCAAAAATTTAAATGAAGAAAACTTCATTTTGTTGTGTGGGAGAAATGGGAGAAAATGGCTAACGGTTGTTGTGCAGATATCAGTTGGTCTATTACATACGTGCGTCTGCGATGTTTCACAATCACAGTAGAATTTAAATAAAAATTTGTTAGAGTGGGTTAAGTGCTAATGTGGCATGAATCCTGTTTTTCTATTATTTGTATTGTACGCGTGGGGAAAAAAGCTATTTAGTCAAGCTCTTTCTGAGTGTTCATGATGGAAAAAAAGCCTTTAAAAAGACCTTTAAAATAGTATTTTTATTATTCTTTGCCTGTCTTAAAACTTCGTTATCCTTTAGAAGTACTGGGATAGAAGTAAATTGGTATATAGCAATGTGTTGTCAGGTTTCTTTCCTAATGCTAGTCAAAAAACAAACAAAAAAAAAAGAGGCAAGACATCTAAGTCATTCTCTGATTTTTGTGGGTTTTCTTGCAATCACTTTATCTCACTTCAAAATATTTTTTTGCCCACAAGCTGTGTGAAAAATACATGTGCAGCAAAGGAAATTGATTAATGCTCCTCAGGGGAGTAGTTCTGGCTATGAATAAACTGTTGTCAAATGTAGAATATAAACAATGTAATTTTAGGATTTCTACCTGCCTAATGGTTCTTTGATGGTTACATTGGAAGAAAACCCATATAATAGCCATGAGAGCTTTCCCAAAAGAGGCAGGAATTTAAAGTCAATCCAGCATTGTTTCCTATCTGTGCTGCACTAGCATCCTGTAAAAATCTCTTTTCTTACTTTTCCAGCCCCCACCTTTAGGTTGGTAGGAGAAAAGAGTCTGAGAGAATTTATTCAGGAAGTGAGGCTGCTCTCCCCTGTGGGCAGTGGAGTTCAGCTCTGCCTGACTGACTTAGCATTTTCTTTCTCAGAGAAGAGTGTCGCTATGTCTCCATTAAGGATTTGGTTGTGGTTAGTAGGCTGAGCATAGAGCAGGGATCTAGAATGTTGTTTAGTCAGACTATAAGGAATTTTTTTTTTTCCCCCTTTGGTGGTTTCATTTTTTAAGGTAGAAGGAGACCATTCTGCTGAAGAGAGGGAGAGATCTCAGCTCCTCATGGCAATGTGGAGTTATGGCCACCAGAGCGCTGTGCAAATGTGTTCCTGTGCCCACTGCCAGCTCTGCCGGCTTTCGGGACCAGGTGAGAACCTCCTGTCAGAGCAGCACACATGCTGTGTTTTGTTTTTTGGAGACATCTTGGCTGTAGAGACTGAAGTATTAGTATTTTGTTTGTTTGCAGTCTGGCAGAGGGAGCTTGTGTATCAAAGTATAGTGGCTTAGGACTGTCTCCAAACCTGAGTGCAGTAACTATCCTAAATAGTTATTGTGGCTTTGTTCAGCATAATCTGAGGTAAGATCATGTTTCAACCTAGTCAAAGATCCATAGAAAGCATTTTCAGCTTTGTTTGTTAAATCAGTTCTGTTCCCTTACAATTCTAGTGGTTTTTCCCTTGAGGGCAGCAAATACAGCAAAGATTTATTGACCAGGTGGTTGATATTTGTGGATGTACCTTGGAGCCACTGGGGCTTGGGAAGCATAGCCAGTTGTGAGATAGTGGCTTCTTCTGGGCTTCACACTGGCTCTAGCACAAAGATTCACCTTAGAAGAGATATTGTCTGTCTGGGCTGTTGGCAGAAGCACCAGAGCATTTGCATGGTCCAGATGAAGGCCAGAACATAGTACTGGTGTGCTCACTGTGCAAACCTCTGTGGTCATAGTCAAGCTGCTTACTAAAAATAGCTCTTAAAGTAACTGCTTAGATCTAGTCTTTTCTAAAGATACATTGTGGCTGTCACATTTATATAGTCCTAAGGAACAAAGCAATTACTGGATGCCTTATCAGCTGCTGTTTTTTTCTCCAATTCAACTTGAATCATGAAAGACAGAGAAAGCTTTTGGGGTTTTGCTTTTTTTCTTTTCATCTTGAGTAAAGAAAATAGGGTTTGTAAACACTTCTTGCTTCATTAAAAGCTATGGATAAGAAAGAAATCGTATGGTGCTGTCACCTCTGCAGTCACTGAAGTCCTTCATCCCATACATACGAAGGACAATATTCAAACCTGTACTGTGCTGTAAATTACTGCAGAGGCAGTCAGCAGGCACTGACCCAGACTGTTCCTGGTGGTGAGGGAGATGAATGCAAAACTGAGAATCCTTTTGTGGTTGTGTTGTTTGCTTCTTGAAATTGGAGGGCCTGTTTGAATACTGCATGCTTCTTGATTTCTCCCCTCCCCCTCACCCCTCCAACCCCCAGGATTTAAAATATTTAACTTGCTAAAAGACTTTGGCTTGAAATCCCTAAAGTGGGAAAGCACTGATTGTTGGCAAGTTCAAGTGTAAAATTGGTTGTAAGTACTCATGGGGGAACAGAGCAATGGAGCTGAACAGTACACTGAAAATGAGAGTACTCTAAATCAAAACACGTTTGTTAATTAATGTTCACTGCTGGTTTCTAACAGCACAGCTAGTAAACACTCGATCCAAAGTCCATTTAAGTCAATCAGCAAAATCTTACTGGAATTAATTATGGGCTGGATTTTAAATTAATTCCTTCTTCCAAGATACTTTAAAATTCTATTATAAGGTGTGGATCACTTTTGTTTGGATGTTTCATGAACATGATTATATAGTGGTTTTATATGACTGAGGTGAACCAGGTATGTATCTTAGCCATTAATTAATATGGGAATCTATAATTAAACAATTTTGATTCTCAGGAAGGAACAGATAGACCTGGTTTCTTTTCTTGGCATTTATATGTATTTAAAATAACTTTCTTTGAAGCATTTAAGAAGAGGAATTTAAAGCAGTGTTTAGGGAAAGCCTAAAGTAAAGTTGCTGCTTAAGGCTTGCATTTGCCTCGTCAGGATTGCTAGATGTTCAGATTAATTTCAATTTTTGTGTAAGCTTGTGTAAGTCTGACCATGTAGTACCGAGGCATTTTTCTATTTGCACAGAACTGTGCTGGTAGTGCTCTCTTGCAGTACTGGAAGGCTTGTGCCAGAACTGTTCGGCATCTTTGTTTACATCTCTCCACACAGTGCACTCTATCTGGCTCTTCTTCCACTTGTGTTGGAAGAACATGCTGGATATTTCTCCCCTTACTCTTCCCATGTAATTTCTGTTTGGTTTGTGAGGGCCAGGAAAGAAGTGCTGCTCCTTCATCCAGCCTGTGAGCAGGTCCACTCCTTGGCCTGGCTGGGGGATGCTGGGCAGTGTCCTCTAGGGCTGGTCTGTGTCTGGAGACAGCATGATCATTGCTCCTGTTTGCTCAGGGAGGCAGTTTTCAGCCTCGAGAGGGCTTGGACATGGTGCATTTTGCCATGCGTGGTTTTTTTTTTTAAAACTCACCTAAATAATTAAGTAGGAATCTATGTTTCTTTATCTCCCATAAACATACACCTTTTCCTACATTAAGAGATAATCAGTGTGGTGGTGAAGTCAGCTCTCGCAAGGGAGAAAATGTCAGATTTAAGATTGCCCAAGTAGTCATGCCATGGCCTAGCATGTACATGTTTTAATGCTCTCCTTTATGGTTACATTGGCCACACAGGATGGCTTCCCTGAGGCTGCTATTTATCCAGCACACAGGAGTGGCTCTTTAGCTAATGATCAGCTTTTCTTTGTTTTTGTCATTGTTGTGTGTGTACCCCAGGCTATATTTCTGACATGCTCTTGAAGTGATGCTTTCAGGATAGCATTATTAACTAACTCATGAGCTTTCCCTCGGTTCTCATTAGTGTAATAGCTTAGCGTTGCTCAGGCAATAATTAATTTGCCTTCCATGCCTTCAAACTGAGGGCATATCTTTAATTTTATAGACGTAGTAACTGAGATATGGAGAAAAGTGTTAGAATGCCTGATTTAAAAGGCTTTTGTTTTCAATAGTACTTAGTATTATATATCTGCAAGAATGGATCAAAGAAAGGGTCATCATGTCTTTCTGACACGTGAAGACAAGGAGGAAGGGCTACGCTTTTTCATCCTCTAATGTTATTCTTGTAAATTGGAGATCTGTCTGATTGGAAATTGAGCTGGTGAAAGACACCATTTAATTTACACAAAGTCACATGGTGGAGCATGTTAAGTAACCTTAAAAGTAATCAGGCTCATCAACAATTAAGTCTCTGTTTTATCAGGAGGATGCCTGCTCTTTCCCTGCTGTTTGTTTGCTCCGAGCCAGTGATGTGCTGTACGCTCACTTGTGGCTGTGGCAGATGGTTGCTACCTCCTCCATACCAACAACAATCCTTGCAGCAATGAAATCTAACAGGTGGCATCAGGATGCTTCCCCCTTTTCCTCCTCTGAACATTGTTTGCTGGAGTTACTGGGGCTTTTTGGATGCACAGCACCAGCAAGGCTGGCTAGCCCATGGTATGAGGAGTGGGTGCCCAGGGCACCTCTTGGGCAGCCTGGGGAGTCCCTGCATGTGATAAAGGATGGCACCATGGCCTGGTGTTCCTCTGAACTGCATTGCAGGAAAAATCCAATTACTGTTTTATTCCATGGGATTTGGTACTAACTTTTCAGTTCAGTCAACCAATCAGCATTTTTGCATTGTTTTCCTGTGACCCAAAGTAAAACGGTAATAATTACATTTGACTGTGGGCTTTTTCTTATAAAGTTGTTTTTGCTTTTTCTTTTAAAATGTCCTAGGGACTCAGTGGAGGGTAGAGTTCTAAGTTCAGCTTTTTATATGTGACAGTGTGAAAATGAATGTTTGTCTATTAATATAAAGCAGTTAAATGAGTACCAGTTAGATTTACAGTTGCTCTAATTTTTTTCTTGTTTGCTGCCAGAAGAATGTAAAGGGCTTTAGTGTAAGGAGAGAGATGGCCAGAGTGATTTAGCTCATCTGGTTGTGAATGCCTTCTGACTACAATATAATACACATCTGGTGCAGAAACATAAATTATAATTCTCAGTGAATCATGTTGTGAAGGCCAGTGGAACTGGCATGGCTGTGTTAGCATGTGTCCTTGTGACATGTGAGGTGTATTCTGCTGTAATATAAAGAATGATTTTTTTGGAGGGGTGGGAGGTGGTATGTATGTATTAATGTGTTAATTTTTAATGTAGATTGGGCAGGTAAGGAAGACTGTTTACAGAGCACAAGAAATTAAGCATATGTGTCTTGTTTCATCAGTTTCCTTGCTTATATGCTTGAGTGTCAAGATTTCACAGCCCCTATACCTGTGTAACAGTGTTGCATGTGTACTTAGCATGTATTTATTCAGTGCCAGTTTTTGTAACTCATTGACATTTATTCTTTCTATTCCTTTGTAAACTCACTGTCAGTTGCAGCCTGGTGTAACTTCTCTTAGCAGGCAGGATTGAAACTCTTCACTGAGTCAAATCACTCATTTGCATGAACACAGCTCCTCTTGGTGATTGCAAGACACATAAATATGAAAAAAAAATGAACCAAAACACGTAAATAGACTCCTTCAGCTACTGATGTTAATAGTAATTTACAATTGTTTTTATACTAACTCCCAATTCCACCTGCCCAATCCTTAGGATTATAGTTCCCTTATGGCCCCAGTTCAAGAATGCAGTTAAATATTAGTCTTAAGGATATTGTTATTCAAGACAAGCCTTTTAATATTTTCCTAGTGTTAAACCCCATAAGGAGAGGGTTTAATCCCCTGTTTGAACTTCAGCATGTCCTTTTCCATTCTGAATATGAATGCTTTGTAAATCGAAGCCTGGTGGGTAACTCTGCAGGGAAAGAATACTTAAGGCCTCATTTAATATTTTGTTATGTGAAGAGGGACAAAACCCTCAACAAGAAGGCTATTTTTCCCATTTCCCAGTTTTACTTTTTATTACTTATCATGCTGTTGGTAAGGATACCCAGGGATCTTTGTACACGTGGTGATTACAGGGCTAAAACAAAGCACACACAGATGAGTCCTTTGTCCTTTGCCCAGGTAATCCCTTCTGAAATGCTCCAGCCTGGGAAGGGGAGGGAGGCAGCAGGGCTGACTGCGGGGTCACAACAGGGAGCCAGGCAGTGTGAGCTGCTGCCCCATGCCTGCCTTGCACCCAGCCAGTCCTTGCTTCCTTCTGCCAAGCTCCTCCTCAGGGCTGTTGTACCTTCAGGGGGGTTGGCTGCTGTAGGCCAAAATGACCATGTCTCCCACTGCCTTTACATCCCCTCTGCCCTGTTAGTATTCAAGTCACTAGCTGTTCTGACTGGTTTTCTGATTTAGATAAAAACCCTCTCTGAATTAAGTGGAGACCTTTGTTTTCCAGTGTGGCTTAAGCTAGACTGTTTTTTTAAAATGTCCTCTACTGGTATATAGGAAGGTTCAGTTCTATCAGCTGGTTCTTAAATAATTGTGTGTTAATTAGGTGGCTCAAGAGTTGATCCTGTTCCTGGCTATTCTGGTGGGGCTTTTTTGAAATAAAGATAGATGTATTTGCAATAATTGTTCTCTTCTGAAGTTACTGTTTATGCAGACTATTCTATTATTTTTTAAAATAAGATAGAACATACTTTAACATTTTTTCATGTGTTGTGCACTCAATCGGGTGAACCAAAAGCATGTAGTTGTGCCATTTATTACCCTCATTCATTGCTGTATTACTCTTGTTCATTGCTGTTAGGTTTTGTAGATATTGCGTACAGGTGAGTGGTTGCTCTGCAGTTACATTTTGATTCATGTAAATATCTGGCTGGAGTAATTTTGCTTCCCTGTTTTTGCACTGCTTACCTTTTATTTTAGACTCAGATACCCAAATCACAAAAGATAGACACTGTGGTGCAGAAGCCTGGAATTCCTGAGCCTTCTGTGCCGTGTGTTGTATTTTCAGTGTGGGAAAGCAAGGAGGAGAGGCAGTATGTTTTGCTCTACTGCTGTCACCCTCCCAGGCATGCTGCGTGGGCACAAGGAAATAGTATTCACAAATATTAAGCCCCCTTATGTTTAATTTTTATTTTTCATTGGTTTTGTTTCTCAGAAGAAGGGGCAAGGAAAAGAAAGGAAGGGGGTGAGAGGGTGTTGGAAAAGCAGGGGAATGGAAGCAAACTGACCAAGTGTTTGTTTCATTAATGTACTGAGAAACTCGACTAGAGTGGCACATAGAACTTTTGGAGAACTCAGTGTCTTACTGCAGACATCTGTCATCTGAAATAAGGAGGTGCTCAGCTGCGTGCTGGAAGGGGAAAACTACTTGCAATATGGAGTCAATGTGATGGGGGAGATTTGGAGACAGATCTGAGTACTAAGGTAAAAAGGTAAAATCCTGGAAAATAGCTGTTGCTGTCCAAAGAAAAGACTGTCTGGAAAGGAGTAGGCAGATAGATATGTGGCAAGATGGATAGTCTGGAGAGACAGAACTAACATAGGAGACAGCTACAGGAGTGAGGGCTCTTGGTGGTTTGGTATATAACGGGGAAGGAAAGCGCTACAGAGTTAATAAGTTGGATTCACAAATTTTTGCTTCATGTCCCTTTAAGTTCCACAAGTCTTGCGAAATGGAAATCTAGAGGCAAATTGCCTTGTAAGAAAGAGTGTGAATGAATGCACATCACATTCTCTAAAGAATTATCTTTTCAGTGGGAAAAATGCAAGATTTGATTTATAATCTTCTGAGAAGACAGTTGTCAGTGAAGACCTTGATAATGCCTCACTAATGTAATAGGAAAAATATGTATTAATCATCTAGGGAATCAATGCCTAGAATTTACAATAAATGTGGCTTTTGCTTACTTAAGAGACTACTACGGCAGTGACAAACTGACAATTAATGTCATCGATTAATGTTTGATTGTGTTAGATGCTATATTTAATGATTAATAGTAGCATCAATGTATATTTATAAAAGAAGTTCATGGCTGTATAACAATTTACTGGCTGAGGAGAAAATTGTGTGATTCCTGTTAAATCCCAAGTTATTGCTACTTTAGTCAGAGTTGTACCTGTAAATAGGCAGCATTGTTTACTTGTAAAATCAGTGCAACTTTAATTTTGTGAAGTGCATTTATAGGAGTGCCTCAAAGCTAGCTAAATAGAGCCGAAAGAGAACCTGGAATTTTTATATTGTCTCTTTTAATATCTGTAAGTGAATTCAGTTTGTTCTAATGTTTTTCTTATCATGGCTCAATGAAAATGAGCATTCAGAAAGTTCAGTAAGAGGGAAAACTGCTTTTAAGTCACAGTCCCAAGTGTTTTGCCACTCTGTAGTAGAGAAATACAGAAACACTCTGATCTGTGCTTTGTTGGTCCATGCAATTGTACGTTAGTTTCTTTCATGTAGCTTAAACTCTAGATTTGCTACTTCTTTATTTTGATTGTGCAGCACAAAAGGAATGAAATTGTACATGTTTTGAGCTGATTTTCTGAAGTTGTCATTTCACTAATCAAAATTGGGTTGCTGTCCAAGGGATCCTGAGTTTTTATTTAAATGAAATGACCTAAACAGGACAATTTTATGCCAGAGAAGGAGGTGCCTTGATGAATACAATATAATGTTTGGATGTTTGCTAGCTTTTCAATACATACTCTTATTCCCAAAGAAGTGTCTCCAGGCATGTCTACCTGGTTTAGCTTGGATGGGCAGGGTTTATATTACAGGCACTCTGAAAACTAGACAGACTGATCACCTTTTTGCTTTTTAGATTAAGAGTTTGAGAATTAATCATCTTGAGTGTTATGATGAGTTTGAGACTTCATAGGAAGCTGCTGTAGGTACAGAGACCTTTCTTGGGTATAATGATTCTCCTGAGCTTTGTAAGGCAGCCCACACATTTTGTCCCCTTGCTGAGAGCTGGAAGTGGCATTGTAGTGCTGCTGGTGGAAGGGGATGGCTGACTGACTTTCCTCTAAATTCCTTGTATGTGCTTTCTGCATCTGACATGTTTCTTCAGGAAGAGCTTCCCAGAGAAGGCTTTCAGGTTCAGTATGAGCTAGTGCATGGGAAGAGCAACACATAGGTTTTATCATGGGTTCTTCCAATAAGTTCAGGTGACCTTGGATAAGTTGCCTAGTATCTTCATGCTCTTGTTTTCTCTCCTGCTCTTTGCCCTTGTCTTTTTTTAGTTGGGATGGTATCTTTTACTGAACACAATAGAAAGCTCATCTTAGAGGGGTCATCCGAGTATTATGATAACGTAAACGAAAAAGAAGATTTTTTTTTTTCCTTTTTAGTTGAAGAACATTGTCCATGAAAGGAACTAGTGTTCTTTTGTTTCTGCTGTTACTTTAACTACTTACCTTCCTCTTGTTGGGCTTTTCTCTTTATTTTGGATCACAAAGCGTCTGCTTTATGTGAATGACTGGTACTTCTAGTTGTTGATCAAACTGGGAGAATGGAGGAAGGAAAAAAAGTGAAGTTGGGCTAGACTGATTATTATTCAAAGGTTATTTTTACTGAAATAAAGAGAAACTGAATTTTTTATTTTGGGTCAAATGCAGTGTTTCTGATGTGTCAAAATAATTTGTTCTGATGTATGTGAAGCTAATTGTGTTGACATTTTCAAAAATGTATTGGTTTCCCCTTGCAAGGGAAAGTGAAGTTCTCAAATCAGGACCAGGAGCTCCATTCCTGTTTGTACAAGCTTGAACTAAGGACAGCGTGCAGGGCTCTGCTTCCTGTTGGAATGGCTGTGAAGCCAGCTCCCAGCACTCAAATGGCAGGCCACTGAGCAGCCACCATCCTTTATCAGGTTAAGAACAGGAATGGAAATTACAATTTCCATGACTTCTCGTGTAGGACAAGAGTAGTGTAAACAGGATCATGTAGATTTGCCATAGCTGGGGAGAGACCAGGGTCTAAGGGTAAAAGGGAACAGTGGTTCCAAGGGAACATATGTAACCTGAATTTATTAGTGGGCAGGTGTTTATTACAAGAGCTTGAAAATTGAATGCTGTGGGAAATGTTTATAGTTTATTCTGGAACTGCTGGAAGAAATCACTGTTAAGTGATTCTGTGTGTGTGTATTGTTTTGCTGCATCTGAACCAAATAAGCCCAACAGTTTGAAAACATTTTTTCTTTTGTTGTGGCCAAAGTGTTTGACAAAATTCACCTGTTATTTTGTTTACCCTGAATTACAAGTTTTGACAAAATGAACGGTCTAAAACAAAAGCTGAAAAATACTAAGTCTGGTTCTAATCTTGCAGAGAAATGCCAACTGTCTTTTCTACTGGTTCTGCATTTTGTAAATCAATTCAGTGGTTACATGAATTAAAAATAAGACTGTTAGCATAAAACTTTGTGATCATATAAAAAACTTTTAAATCTCCATTACATGTCCTTTTTTGTGGTACACACAGCACAGTAGTCATGGAACAGTAACAGCAGTGAACCGATTATCATTCACAAAGTAGCCGAGACTGAAGAGTTAGAAATATGAAGTGGGAATGACATTTATAGTGTTGGCTGTGAAATACTCATGGAAATCCACTTCTTCCATAAATATTAATTTGACATTGGTTTAGGATTTAATAAGTAGAATGGCTCAAGATGATAAAGATGCTTTATTACATCTAGATAGCCTTAGGAAATATTTCTGTCTGCCATTAAAAAAAAAGGTATTAAAAAGATATGAACAGGTTTTAGGTTGTGAAAAGTAAAAGAGTTGTATGTCAAGTTAGTTGGTATTTAGAACATATAAAGCAGGGCCAAATTTTTCTTCTTTATTTACATAAGTCAAAGCTCATTCTGAAAGAAAAGGGAATGCATTTTGATTTCTTTCCAAATTTGTCACTTGTTTTCAAGACACCTGTGCTCTGAGTTTTAAAATGTCCATGTGCAAACTGCAGGGTTTTTTTCACTGTAGCACACACAAAAATGCTTTAACTGATAACTCAGAGGTGACTTTTTACTTCAAGACCTGACTGGTTTATAGGCAAGTTACAGAATTATGGAATCCTTCAGGTTGGGAAAAACATTTAGGATCATTGAGTTCAACTGTTAAGCCAGCATTCCCAAGTCCACCAAAGGACCACACCTACACCTATTTTAAATACCTCCAGGGATGGCATCCCCACCACTTCTTGGGTAGGCTGTTCCAGTGCTTGACAACCCTTTTTGTGAAGATATGTTTCCTCACATCTAATCTGAAACTCTTCTGACACAGTTTGTCCTTTCCCTTGTTACCTGGGAGAAGGGAACATTTTTTGTTAAGTGGACCTGCAGATTTCCTGAAGTGAGTTTCCTGCCAAAGGAACATTTTCAGAGAGAAGAATGCTTCCAGAATTGTTCTTCTTTGTTTCCTTTTGTTGCTTTTTCTTGCCACATTATTTTATGGCATCTTCCAGGTCAGAGGTTTGTCATAGTGGTGATACTCATCTTTGTAAAATAATAAAATTTAATTTTTTGACAGCAGGAAGAGAAAGTAGATCAAGTTGTTGATATGCAGTATCATAACTATTCTTCTTGGCAGGAAACTTGTACAGATGATAAGTCTACTAACAAAAACCAGACTTTTATCATCATGGGGAGATTTTAATCAAGTTTTTGATTAAAAAAGGTTAAGACTGTTTCAAGCTGTTGTGTGCTTTTCTATTGTACAGCTGTGACAACTTTTTTTTTGAAGGCACATGGTATTACATATCCTTTAANAAAAGGTTAAGACTGTTTCAAGCTGTTGTGTGCTTTTCTATTGTACAGCTGTGACAACTTTTTTTTTGAAGGCACATGGTATTACATATCCTTTAAAAAGAAAAGAAGCCAAAAAAACCCCCAAACCACCCCAAAAACCTAAAAATATGAAGTTAAAATGTTCTTGCATTTCCGGGTACCAGTTCCTTGGTAACTATTTTAGTTTGACATTTTATAGTCCAAAGGCTGCAACATCACTTTACACCTGGTGTGTGAGTGTGTGTGTATACATATATGAGAGAATTGTCTTTACTCTCAAGATCTTGTAGTCCAAGAGAACAGGCAAAGCAGCTGTTTGAAGCAAACTTGGGAACTGGGGTCACTGCAGCTGAGCCTGCAAACTCAATGCTGCCTATCCTGGCTTGTATTGTAACCTCCTACTGGTACAACGTGCAGTTCATCATGTTGTCACAAATAAATGGTTTAAACTTGTTTTCATATGAGTAGTTTGTTCACTGTACAAAGCAGGCAAAGCTGACTTCACCAGGAGATCAGTTTGTCTGAATACTCACTGCTTACTTATTGTGCTTTAGTTGTATAGATTTTACTTTTTATTTCTGGACTTGAATCTCTTGGGTTCAATTTCTTCTTGCTGGGCCAAAGACATTTAAGAAAAGGTCTTATTGCAAGTCCCAACTAAAATGACTCAATCTTGTGAGAATGTGCAAGCGAGGTAACAGCTGCAAGATCGCTCCATGAGAAAGATCTTTCCAGCTATCCAAGGACACTTCTAGTACGAATGCCTGGAGGGATATTTTACAAAGACAGTCCTTTTTGTCTTGTGAATTTGTAATAATTTCTGGCTTCTGATATATAACAGCTGGGAAAAGTTGATTTTCTTCAAAACCTGGGGGAGATTCCTCTAAAAAAGCTAAGAAATGCAATGATAGGACCTTCAATGTGAAACTGCAGTTAAAGGCAAACCATTTGTATGCTACTGAAAGCAGCTACTGAGTTAGTTTTGAACACTCTCCTTAGTTTACCTTGAAATTAAACTCATGTAATTCATCTACACAAGCATCACCTTTCAGGGAAACATACCTTTGTTGTCAGTGAAGAGCAGTGGTCAATTCCTTGGCCACAGAGCCCAGGGCATGATGTACTGCAACACTCAGGTCATTGCATTTCCAGGTGCTGTGTTGCCCCTTTGCTCCTGACGGTGGTATTTATTGTTACCAATGTGGGAGAAGAACTTAGATGGTTTCCATTTTATTATGAAATTAATTTTTTTTTTTCATTTAAGGGAGAAAAAACATTTTAGAATTAGCTGAGTTGTATTTTGAGGAAAAAAATGAGCCTCATGTGTGTTCCTCTCAGCTGTGAAATACAGTTGGCTGGTACCCTGTGCATATCCTGGCTGTGAGAGGTAATGATCTCTGAAAACACTAAGGAGCAATGGTTACTGCAGCATCAGAAACCTGGTTTGGTCCTTGAGAAAAAGCATCTTTGTAGAAATGTGGAAAGGCTATACTCCAGTAAACCATTTGTTGCATTCCTTTATCACGTGCTTTGAATTAATGCTGAACTGGATGTGGTTTTGGTTAGCATATTGGGGTTTTTTTTCTGGTTTTGCTCCCCTTTCTACCACCACTGCAATCTGGATTCAAATATATTTGAATGTTGCTATTTAGATAAATCATTTATCTCAGAACATCATCTTAGCACGAAAATGGAAGTAGAAGCCATTTAGAGGTAAATATGGATAAACTATAGTGCAACAGGTGGGTAATTCATAGTTTGGGCAAGGTATAAAAATAGGCGTAACTGCTTGTTCTTTTGGTTTAATATGCTATTAAAGAATTTCATGATCCACTTAAGATATGCACGACTGAATTATTTACAAGAGGAAAACCCTAGAGGCAGTGTGGCTCAGAAGGGGGCCTTTTATCTCCAGGTTGACAGTTCAAATTCAACCCAGTTCGTAAGGCTGTTTTAGCATATGGTAAACTGTATAGTCAATGCTGTAATTTGGCTAAAGCTTAGACTTATATCAGGGTTCCCAGGCATCCAAGAGAGAGCTGAGGATGGCCGGAGCACTGAACACTTTGCTCCTCCTTGTATTTGGGGTATGTTGCCTTAGAAGTGGAACTGGGGCAATATTTTGAACCATTCCCACTGGTGTAGCAGTGTGACTTGTTTATTGGTCCAGTCAGAGCACAGCAACTGGAGGAGAAAGAGGCTCTGTCATCACGTACATCCAATCCTTGTTTTGATAAAACAGGAAGGTAGTATTTTAAATATAACTGCAGATGGCTTTTACCTACCCAGTTATCCTGCTCTGCGTTCCAGCCTGCAGATTAACTTTAGGTTTTTAAAAGCATTTGTCAAGTAAAGTCTGAATATGAAACCTCCTTTTAAGGGCATCCCTCTTCAAGTCAATTGGCCAAATATGGTGTCCATACATGATGCTTTCAGTTTTTCCTCAGATAGAGCTTTTTTTGTGTGTGTGTGTATGTATGTGTGGTAGTCACACTCATATTTCTTTTTTTGGTACCAACTTTATACTAATCCTTGTGGAGGCAAAGAGTATATTTAGAGGTGGCAGAGAATAACTTAGTATTAATTTTCTGGTTAATAGTTAAAATAATAGGAAGAGCAAGTTGAAATAAACACTTTTCTTTCAATTATGACAAGATAAAACTTTCAACAGTATCAAGCAGTAGAGAAGACTACAGTATTCAGACCTTAAACAGTGGTTAATAAAAAGCCTTGTTATTCCTCAGAATGATTTGCCATCTGCTAGATTTCAATGTAGATCTTTCATGTAAGAGAGCCATCAAAATTTTGGCAATACACTTGTGGTTGCAGGGTTCAGTATCTTTTTTTTTTTTCCTCTTGCAAATTATCTCCTTCAAAATAAAACCTAATTAAAGTAATGCTGGGGTAGGAGTCTAAAAATGTCCTGTGCCACTTCTCTAGTAGTTTGACATGTACTAATGAATTAAGTTCTTTGAATTTTATAGCCAATACAAGACATACTTGTTTCCATTCATGCATGCTTTATGAATGTGATGCTATGGCTGTTAATGAGTTCATACTATTGTATATCTTGTGGAAATCACGTATGCTAGGATTTGCTATGTTAGAACACCTGCTTTAAAAGTAAGACCCAAAAATAAATAAAGTAGTTTAAAAAAAGACAAATGCATTGTAATTGTATTTAAATTAAACTTTAAAAATGTGAAGTGCCAGATTAAGATAGAAGGTGTTTTCTTCATTCTTCATGTTCTGCTTTTTATAGAAAGTAGACAAGAGAGTGGACTAAAACATTTACTCAACTCTTAAAACCCAATCAAAGGCCCCAAAATGAACAAAAAACCCAACAGGTTTCTGGAGATCACTTCTGTTTGTGGGTGAAGAGGAGAGAAAAGGAAAGCAGTTGGTAACACAGCTAAAATGACCCGTATCTTGAACATGAAATGAAAACGTTTGCTGTGACATCTTGTGCTTTTTTTAAACCAGGTGAGTGGAAAAAAGCTGTGGCTTGAGCCATACATGCAGTTTGTAGGCTTGCATGCTTTCAAATTGCATGTACCTGTTAAAATAACTGAGAATGAAGAAGGCAGGGATTTACACAGATCAAAAGGCCTGTTAAGTAGAAAAGCTCTATGGTTTTCTGTATTGTAGAGTGAAAAATGGGACTGTTGAGATAAAAGAAGTTTACCTACTGCTGGTTTTGCAATGAAAGATTTATTGACTTTTCACAGACATCAAATAAGTGTTCACTTGCTTTTTAATTTATTGCCATGCTGATGAGCTGAAGGGGCCTCTGTCTCACAGTGCACAGCCCAGGCAAGCTGTCCAAGAGCCTAACAGTGCTAGGCTCAGTCAGCAGTCCCCCACAGTCTGATTCAAAGCCTGACTATTTAAAGTGCAGCAATGGGCCTGGGCCATCAGCAAAAAATCATATGAGGCAGGTATTGTTTCTGTGAATTCCTTTGCCCATTTGAAAGGAAGCAAGTGGAGACCAAGGCAATTAAGTCTACAGGATGACAACCTTGCTTTTGCATCTACAGCTCTCTGGCTCCATGAGCTACCTCTTGGTGAAGGTACATGCCCTGCTGCTGCTGCCCCAGCACTCTGAAACTAACATAAACCACGTCTAGAAGAGAGCTTTAGACAGAAGTATTGCAAGTAATCCTATTGCTGCACTTGATCTGCAAACTTGTCTTGTGTGGGACTGGCCCTGCTGGTTCTGGGAGAAGATAAAACTGAGACGTTTCTCAGATATGTGTATGCACTCACTTGTGTTTACAGAGACCTGCATCAAATGGTTTTTCCATGTTTGGTGATGGAGTGTCTGCCAGACTATTTGGCACGCATTTAATCAGGGATTAGAAGAGAAAGGAAATGTCCTTGTAAAAACTTTAGCAGTTAGGGGGTACTTTGAAGTTCCATTGCTGTTGCTTTCTTCTTTGATCTCCAGATGTACTAGTCATTTTTATTCCCATGCATGTGCTTATTAATTGCTTTTATATTTAATGTTTTAAGGGGGAACACTGCTTTAACTTTAATCAGCAATGAAGGTGCTGTGATCCCATCGGTTCTCTCCAGAGCGATAGCACTTACTCAGAAAATATGATAGTGAGCGTTAGATTTTTTTCAAGAGAATTGTGGCACTGTAGCTCTCATTTGCAATAGTGAATCCAGAGGTTGCATCTAGCTCCTTATCGAGGTTTTAGTCTTAAGATTGTTCATTACAGCACCTCATTGTAAAATATTACAATTTGTATTTATTTTGTCAATGACAGAGACCTCCTCACAGTGAGAGAACTGTGGAAATACCCAGATTCTCAGATATGGTTAAAAAGAAGTGGGGGAGGAAGATGTTACTCCTGCCCTCTGCTACAGTGATTTGTTTCCTGGACTCACCATAAGCCACAATTGCAGTGTAATTCTGAAATATTTGCAATGTAAGAGGATTTACACAGTTTAGCACAAAGGCCCAATTTTATAAACAGTTCTAGAAACCAGAACAACAAGAAAGGAAATGGAGCTGCAATCCAACCCAGTAAAATTCTGGCTTAAAAAAAACCACTAATGTTTTTTGAAGCTGCCCAGACTACTGACTCAAAGAAATACAGATACACAGTGCCCTTCACTCTATTTGGGGCAACTTCAGAGTGGCTGTGGACTTGGGCAGATATTTCTGTAGAGATTTCACATAGCTCACACTTTCATATTTGCCAGTGCTACAACCTTATTTTTACAGCTAAAACCTGAGATTAAAGGGTGGTAAGGCACTGAAACAAGTTGCTCAAACAAGTTGTGGATGCCCCATCCCTGGAAATGTCCAGGGTCAGGTTGGATGGGACTTTAAGCAACCTGGTCTAGTGGGAGGTGCCCCTGCCTATGGCAGGCAGGTTGGGATTAGATGATCTTTAGGGTCTTTTGCAATCCAAACCATTCTGTAATTCTATGGCTTTTTTTTTTTTTTTTTTTTTAACTTATCACATCACTTAATGAGCTGTCTTTAGATCTGGCTCTACTCTGAATTTATAGTTCTTTGAAGTGATTTCTTTCCTATTTGGAATAAAAGTGAAATAGTTTAAGAATATTTCTATGACATTTTTCATGCAATGCAGTTCACTTTGTGGTGCTTAAAAGCCAGTAAATAGTACTGGCTTTTCTTTGTGACAGTAGCATGCAGCATTTGGGGCTATTTGCCCTGAATTATAATAGAGACTGTGGGCCTTGATAAGAAGACACTCTGTGGGAGCAAAATAAAATTATATCCTTGGGATTACACTGAAAATACATGTGTGAAAATGGTGTTTTCATGGCACAGTTTGATTTAACCTGTCCTTGAAGATACCACACCTCCTTTTGCCTGGTGCTGTTTTATCTTGCTTCACAGATGACAGACGGGGAAAATAAAGCACAGTGATAATGGTCAGTGTCCTATGTATCTGAAGCTTTGCAAGCAGCAGTTGCACACTGTGTTTATAACCTCAGGCACTGCATGATTTTTGTACTTATCCCTGCTTGTCAGAACAGGATTTCCACTGGGTATATGGGCTTGTTTGGCCTCCTCTCTTAGGAGCAATAGAGGAAATGATGTCTGTTTTTCAGAGCACCTTGTTGGAGTTAATTAGAATATTTGCTGCTTGGAGCTTGGTGTATAAAATTGGTACGAAGAGAGAAAGATTTGACTCCTCATCATAAATCAATGTGTTTGATGACAGATTGTTTACTGTCATGTAATCACCATTATACTCAGGCTGTGGAGTCCTATGTATCTTAAGTCTTTCCTAGGGTCTCAACATGTGTGAACTTGCTTAAAAACATTGAGCCATCACTTAGTATCCATTTAGTCTGGGAGAAAGAGGAGAAATCTGCACATCTTGCTCTGGCTTTACATCTCTGGAACACCATGTATATCCAGTTTGTATTGGGTTTTCTAGTTAAAAATGAATAGTCTAATTTTTAAAGTAGTGCATGCCCTAAGTCAGCTCACAGAATCATAGAATATGCTGAGTTGGAAGGGACCCATTCTTAAAGGATTTCTTGACAATCTTATTATATTCTTTCACTTTATTTCTTATTTGTCCTTTCTGTAAGGGAAGCTCTGTTGCATTTAAAATACTTCTGCAATGCTAATAGGAAGGAGTAGGATTTGCTGGTGTATCTCATTTCCAGTTGGATTTTGAGTTACACCCTGTTTGTATTCATCCTCCTTCCTCCTCTGCCATAACCACAAAACAGTCAGTCTTCTGTGAAACAAAAAGTAAAGATTAGAAAGATTACAAGGCAGCAATTATTCAAAGCCTTTCTATGAGAGCTATAATAAAACTGGAAGTCCTTTATGTAATGTGCTGTATCCACTGAAGTTATTCCTTTAAATAAGGAAATGGACTACTACTGCCAGCATTTTTTGTGCATGGTGAGGTGCTGTGAATTTGGACAAGTCCAAATGGGTCAAGTCTGTGATGCAGCACTTCCAGGGCAATAAAGCTCATGAGAGCTATATAGAATAGGTTTCTAAATATTGTTCCAGAGTGAGTAGAGCACATATTCATTAGGTGGAAATGGAAACAGACCTTTCAATTTTATCTTTTCATCACTGAACTGTGTTATTTTATTTTGTCCTAGGCAGAGGTAGTCTTGCCTCCTGTGGCAAGAAGTGTTAGAGCAGGGGCTGGTGGGAGTCAGGAGTGAATGCCTGAAACTACTGTGGGGATCAAGTGCTTGTTGGCCTTTACTGTTTAAAACCGTTGTAAATGTATTTTGGTAAAGAAGCAGTCAAAGCACTACCCACTGAAGATAAAGTAAGTCTTTCTGGCTTTCCCACCTCCAGAGTAGCCTAGGCTGCAAGTTGTGATGGCAGTAGCCCCATGGGACAAAGGAAACTGAGGGACTGACAGTGATCAGAGTTGAGCAGGGCAGGGGGTTGGAGAGAGAGTAGCAGGCCAGCAGGTACCTTCGCGTTTCCCAGAAGGACAGAATAAATTTGGGGTGAGGGACAGTCCATCTTCTTGTTGCCTCCCCCGTCTCCCTGCTTTTTCTCTTTCATGCTTGAGGTGAATGAGTTGCTAAGGCTGAAGATATGATTTCAGCCAGGGTAGCATGTGTATCACAGACTTCTTTGAAGGGATCTGTTGAAAAGAAAAGCAAGTTCCCTTGTTAGACTTTAGCCTGCCCCTAGAAAAAATAGAGCAGCCTAGTTGTTAAAAGAAGTTTGAAAACATGCATTTGTGGGAGAGCAGTTGATATGCCATTTTGGCTGCTCCCTCCTGCTTGTCATGTAAATAGATCTGTTCCTCTTGCCGAGGGCTGAATGGGGCAAAGGCCAAGATGCAGTCAGGTTTTGCTTCACAGGAATAAAAGATCTATCTGACTCAGCATTTTTGTTTCTATGTGCTTGCTTTCTCCATCCTCTTCAGGCATCTGGGTTATGCTCTAAACAATGTGATAGCTTGTATTTAGACTTAATTTCTGTGCTACTTAGTTTAGTATTCAAGATGTTTTTGAAGACCTATGTCAAGCATTAACTTGTTCTACAGGCTAAAAACGACTGGATTGTGGATGTGGTTGTAGCTGCTGGTACTGCCTTTGCTTCCCTGTGAGACAGGAGAGGTCATTCAAATGCTACAGTAAATGTTGAAAAGCCTGAAGCTTAATTCCTGATAGATTTCTCTCCCCCACATTCCATGCCTTTTGAGATTCCAGTTTTGCTAGGAGGCATAATTATTTGCCAGCTACTTTCAGAGCTCTGCCCTGATCCTCCTGAGACATTCTGGCACAGCTCATCACGTTGGAGGTAGTGCCTGGCTTCTCATGCTGGCAGGTGGAAATTATCCAGTAGCTTTTCAGTGTGCAGTGTTCCTGAGAAACAGCTTGTTTGTGTGGGATCCTACCTTAAGTTTTTGAAATATACTCCTGTCATTTTAAATAATGTTATTGAATCCTAGGGTGAAGTTGAATTTTCTTCAGTACCTTCTCTGCGTGGTAACAGAAGAGTTGAAAGCATCTATAGCTGACCAGCAGTTTTGTCTTTTGATTTTGGAGTGCTTTTTTTCAGGGGTGGGGAGGTGAGAAGCAGAGCCTTTTCGGAGGAGGATCAAAATTAAACTAATTGAGGTGGTAAAAGCTCTTAGCTTTTACTTTGTACTTATTTCTCTGACCTCCTCACTGTCTTGCCAGTTTGGTTGTCTTGATTTTGCAGTTATTTCATACAGTGGAATGTATTGTATTCTTCCATTCACTGTTTACTTGGTTATAACAACAGTTTGTCTTTGATTCTAAAATCCCCATTGTACCATAATATGCAATAATGTCTGCAGAAGAATTAATCATGAGAAAAAGAAGGCAAAACCAAAAACCCTGGAGGACACAATAGGCCAAATCAATCCATGGTGTGTTTTTTATTTGTGATTTTTTTTCTGCATTTATTTCCTCTTTCTTTTATGATTTTCTCCTTGTGGTTTGACAGAAGATGCTAGGATGGGAAAGATCCAATTTTGACATAGGTCTAACAACTTCCTCTAAATTGTTGCAAGGCAGTTTTAAATGTAGCGTGGCCAGCACTTGTGGTATATTTTACACAAACTCAATACCCACCACCTCTTTGTTAGTGTACAAGCCCTTTGTTTTTTGCAAGTCTGTCTCCTTTCCAGGCGCTGCTGATTTAATTTCACAGGCTGTATTAAATCCCTTTTTTGTTTAAAAATATCTTAAGGGGTTAAAATATTAATGTATTATAATTCCATTATAAATCATGAATAATGCATCTCTGACACAGGTTTGTCCAGCTTTGCCTACAGAAGCACACATTTGTTCCTAAGGGCTGTTGTAGTCTGGTTTAAACACAGTATGTAGCAATTTGACATTTCACTGAATTATATGCAATCATGTAGGCAAAGCTGTATCTCTTGTGTCTATTTTCCACAGCCCTCTGGATTTCTTTTTCTTAGAAAATCTGCCTCATTGTTCATTTGCATTCACAAATAGCTCCACTGCAAAAGCACCCAGAGGTGTTTCAATAAAACAAATATAACTTATTAAAAGATGACCATAAATCAGTCGGTCTCCAGAGTCGATTTAGTGGTTTGGCTATGTTCCAACTGAAATTAAAATCGTAGAATTGCCATTAAGTTTCTTTTTAAAAGTATGTTGTAGAGATGAGAAGCAAAAAAAAAAAAGAATACATAAAATGTAGCAGAGATATGAGAAACTGCTATTATTAAAACATAAATGTTTTGCATCCTACATCGGTACGTAATTATTGCCGAAAACAGAAGTGCCAGAGGCTTCCACTAATTCATCAGGGACTTTCCTAGCATTGATTTTTACAAGAAGATACTCAGCTACTGCAATAAGGAATAACTGTAGAAAAGAGGGAGAAAAGGTAATGCAGAGGTAGGTAATACTGTGTGCCACTTGAATCGGTAATCATTTAGAGCATGCGGGAGTTTGGTTGGGATTTCTGAGCATCCTAAAAGAAGTGACTAATAATGGTGGTGGCAGACACAAGATAGTGTTCAGCAAGAGATGCTGAACACAGGCTGTGGAGTCCTCTGTGTCCTGTGCCTTTGCAGGGAGTAGATGTGGGCTCTCTCCTTGAAGGTCTGAGCAAACACAGCTGTGTGCTGAGCAGCGGCAATGAATGCCACACATCAAATCTTCTTCCCTGGTGCTCACTTGCACTGACAGAGCTACAGAGTGATGGGTGCTACTGGTGTGGGCTGAAATTCTCCACACTGATAAATGAGGAAGTCTGGAAAAGCACAGCAAAATGACTGTGGGGGGCTTAATGATTTCTGGGTAATAGTGTTGTGAAGAATTCACCTGCTTGTGCTTACGCAGAGCTCTCTGTGGTAATGCAAGAGCCTCATGGTGAGGGCAAAGGAATCCCGGTTGGTGGAATACTACTGTCCCTTGGTATCTCATCCAGATGGCATTGAGGAGGTGTTACTGTTGTACAGGACTTCTGCAAAAGTCAGTCAGTCTGGAGTGGGGGTGACCTGCTAGTGGGGATAACAAGAGAAATGTTTTGAGTGGAGAGTGACTGTCAGCCTTCAAATGTGATGCTTGGTCTGTTGGAAGGAAATACATCTAGAATGCGAGGGAGCTGTTGTGTACTTTCTCCAGGTCCTCAATCTGGCTGACATTTCCTATAGTCTGAAGCAAGCCTGGAGACCTGCTTTCCAGGCTGGTGCATCAGAAACAAGACAACTTGCAGATCATAGCATATTGACAGGAATTGCAAGTGCACTTAAAGATGGAGAAAATAGCAAAATATGACAGCTTGAGACATGAGGAATGTAAATAAGAAACAGTGAAATTCAGCCTTGTAAGTAATCAAGTGTATTGCGTGGTTCTGTATTCAGTAGAAGTAACCCAAAGCAGACATTTCAATGGGACAAGAGATTTGAGGAGCAATGGTGATGAAGGAGACTTAGGTCAAAGTTAAATGAGAGTCTGCTTGTAGCTTACAGACCTGCTTTATAAAGCTGTGGTATCTACATTTGAAATGCTGTTTTATTTCTGTGCTTTTTCAGTGTCAGGATGACACAGACTAACTGGAAGGAGTTTAGATAAGAAAGCAATAAATAATTAAAATGCTGTAGGGTAGTCTGAAGAATGAAGCAAGTAGAGATTAAGTTTGGCAAAGGGTAGGCTGTGGAAAGCTGTAAATCTACACCCCTTTGAGAGTAATAGCAAGGAAGGGAGTGCAGCATTGCTGCTGGGTATGTGTGAGCAGATTGTTCTGGCCATTGGTTGTGATGAAGAGCCTGAAGTGTGTTTTCCTACCAAAAGCAGTGACTCTTGGCTAAGCTACTCTACAAGATAAGATTGAATCAAAGCCTTTCCACTTTTGGAGCAAGCTGCAACACCTGTCTGTCTGTCTGCCACAGCCCCTGCTCTGTTGTCCTCTATAAAGGGAAAAAGGGAAAAAAAAGAGGCATTTTTGAAAAACAGTAGCACTGTATGAATCTGAACACCCATATTGGATATTCAGCTGCACAGCCTGGGGTTCTGTATGTACCTACTGTTAGATTTATGTAGAAATAAGACCTTATACTGTAAATTTACCAGTTCACCTAAATGTAATGCAATCTACCACTACCTGGACTTCCCTGGGTACTTGGCTGGGGGAAGCAGAAGCAGAGTTACTGACTTTGATCAATCATCTGTCCCTTTGCTGAGGTTGTGAAGGAGATGCTGGTTGTCTTAGTGGGAACCTGACCTGTTTGGAATAAGTAGTATTACCACTGAAAATAGGTGTTAGAGTAACAGCAGTTTTGGAATCAATCTGGGGACAGTGTGAATAGGATCTTTAAAACTGATGGTGCCTCAAGACCCACCCTCTTTGAAAGGTTCCCAGTGATTATCATGCCCTAAAATACCTCCTCTTTAGATTATAAAAACAGGGCTGCCCTGAGAACTCGGCATTGTTTTAAATGCCATTAGCTACTGAGGACAGTTGACTGTTTTGAATTTGGAGGATGTTTGGTGGGGAACCACCTGTCGGTAACCTGTGAATGTGTTCTCTGTCTGTGATGAGTTTCATGAGGGGAAGAGCATCTAGAGGATATTGGGGTGGAGCTGCTGTAAGGCTGATCCATTTTGGTGTACTTGTGGAAATACTGGCAAAATCTTAAGAACGTGGCATTTGCTGCCAGCATCTAGTGATTCACAAGAAAGCCAACACTTCTGAGCTAGGCTGGATTAGGTCCTCGTGGCTTATAAACCAACACAAGCCTTGGCTGTAGCATGACATGTAGATCCAGTAGTCTGTAAAGTTCACCAGAACTTGTCCCTTTATCCATAGAGGAGAACAGTTGGCCTCTTCTGCAAGTTGCTTGTTTTTCTGACCTCCAAATCCAACACTTGGTCAGTTTTCTTGTTTTGAAATAACAGTTGAAGTAATGGTTATGCACATAGACATTCAAAAACTCTGAGCTTGCAGAACTGCATATCATTTATGCTGATTCATGATGAATCATTAATGGCTTAGGTTAAAAGTTTATATTGCTAGTTACCATTGTTTGGGGTTGTTTTCATTTTAACTTCTGCTTTTTTAAGACAAGTAGCATGTGTGTGCTATACAGGAGGTACTCCTGTTGTTTGTTCATACATTTCCCTCACATTCCTCAAAAATGGAGCAGTTAGATGACCTCAGGATGTTGTTTCAGCCTGAAAGACACTGTTGAGACTTCAAGTGTATGTTGCTATTTGGCAGTCTCTAACTTGTTCAGTGGGTGTAAAAAGTTCATGCTGATGAAACCGCCAAGAATAAACTCACGAGCTTGAACATTTTTGCTTGCTGTAGCTTCTCATGCTAGGATCAGCTTTGTTCAATTTGGTTTGCTGCATATTGCCAAGAGGATATCTAGGGATATTGGAGTATGTGAAGTGTGTGTTTTGAGGGTGTATGTTCTAGAAAGGTTAGGTATTTGTAACAGATCTGTGTATTTTAGAACATAGACAAATTAGTGTACTTTTCATTGAAATGCTTTGTTCACTGGAAGCAAAATAGAAAAGGAAGATAATGCTGGCAGAAAGCAAAAGTGAGCAGGATAGTATCACACTGAATCAGGCTTGGCTGCCTAAACAAATATTTATAGTGGGGGAAAAAACCAACAACCCTTGCGCCTTTTGGAACAGACTGTGTTCAGGCCTTTTTTTGGATTTGCAAGGTGATTGAGGGGAAGGAGTAAGAAATGGTTTGTGTATTCTATTTCACAATTGCTTTTACTGTTTTTGGACAGCTCAGGAAAAAAAAAACTTCAATGCAAAAGCTTAGGAATTTTGCTCCTGGCAAGTCTCTCAGAAAACATTTCATCTGTGTAGAAGCATAGGCATAGATACTTATGCCTTGATCCAATAAACTAAGCATGTCCATAGTTTAAATGTTGTAGTGTGTTTTAAAATTATGCATATGCTGGAATCTGCAGGACTGGGGATGGCTGCCAACATGAGGTTTGAAGAAGGCCACATGGAGTGTAGCCCACCCACCACTCTGCATTTGTATAGGAAGAACCATGGTCCAAATATTTCCAATATGCTGTGAGGGTACAGACCCCCCCCCCCAACTGAGAAAAAGTTTGCCATGGCATTTGCGGGATCCAAGTACATTGCACTCTGTCAGGGCTTTTACTTTTGTCTAAATACCACTAAATGCTCTGGAGTTCTTGGAAGCCGCCAAGACAACTCCAAGGTTTGCTTAAGGATTAGCCTTTCCCATCCTTCAGCTAATGCTGTTAGCATTAAAAATCAGAAAAAATCTCTTGCTTGCAGTGCCAGGTTGGAAAGGATAATCTATTAGCATTTATTCATTAATAAGGAGAATTTGTTAGTTTACATCTTGGATTTGGCTAATTCAAACTATGCTTGTTGCTGAGATGTTTCCTATGATGTAGGTTTCTTTTAATTAGTGGTATCAAGTCAGAGCTCAGTGGCCTGAAGGCACAAGCAGTTACCTCATTAATTTATTGTTTTGAAAATGCCAAGCAGAAATGATAACTGTTTAACTTGATGAGTGATTTTTTTTTTCTTATTTTGAAGCAATAAAATTTTGTAGTTGTTGTAGGAATTTACAGGGATACATATGATTTCCTGTTAGTCCCATTAGAATAGAGAGGTTACCAGATTTTTTTTTTTAAATGCAGGAAGCTTATCTCTTATGATGGGAAGAACTTTTAAAAACTATAATATTTGGGTTATTGTTACCAGGCTACTGGGAAATGAATAGTGATGCATTGTTAAAAGAAAGTTAAATGTTACTTTCTAGGTGAATATATACTTAGTTAACTGCAAGCCATTACTTCAGTTACTTACTGCTGAAAATGTAACAAAGATGCTCATTATCATTGATGAGCCTGTAAAAAGATTTGAGTGACTGAAATTTATGCCTCGTAGATGGTTTACAGAGGTGCTCTTCTCTGCTTGAGTCTTGAGAAAAGCCATGGGAGTAGTAAAACTGTTTCAAGCATTAGGCTTCCAATGTGGTCAGATGGCTCCTTCCACACGATGAAAATGAAATACAAAGTTACTGTTTCAAAAGGAAATGTGAAAACTTCAGTCACATAAAGAATTGGTGCTAAATAAGTAGTTACCGTGGCTGAAAACCCAGCTGATGGAATAAACTCAGCAAACAAATGTCCCTCTTCATCTAAGGCAATGCTGTGGGTAGATGTTACTTTGTTAATGCCATAATTAGAGGAAATTCTGGCGTGGGGAAATCTCAGCTGTGTAAGAAGAGGCTTAATAATTTTTTTAGCCCACTTGCAACTCCAAACGAGCTATGGCACAGTGATGGAGTAGATGCTTCAAAGTGGAAAAAGGTGCAGCTGAACCCGTGAGAGAGCTGCAGTTGTGTTGTTGAAGTTGTGCAGGGGAGCTGCAGTGCTGCACCCCAGGAGCCTCAGGCCCCTGACACTGCTGCTTGTCCTTCAGGTGCTCCCTGCTCTCTTAGTAGAGAAAATCCAGTCGGGCTATTGTCAACATAGATGATGATGTGTTAATTGGTTTTTTATCCCCAAAATTAGCATGAAAAGAGCGTAAGGCATGGCAGTGAAACAATTTTTTCTTAACAGCATAGATTTGAGAAAGCATTTGACAGTTTCTATTGCAATTTGCTCTGGCACATTTTTAAATGTTAGGGTATGCCAATTAAAAAAAAGTAACAATACTGAGGCTTTAAATCAGGTTGCAACTTCCACATTTAAATAAGACACTCAAATTATGTTTGCTTTAACGTAAACATTGGTGTGAAAAGAAAACTCCCTTGCACCTTCCTATTTAATACTGCTCTTGGCCATTGTAGAAAATTCTAGTCACAGACAGCACATTTGTCACATAGCTCAAAAATGGTGCTAGAACATGTCTGTTTTGCTGATGGCACATTTTTCTTATGTGGCAATTTATCCAGTGTGAAAGAAAAACCATGCACTCACTACCCAGAAGATTGTGGTAATGGGTAAGAGCAACAATTTTACAGGTTAAAAAAGTATAAGATGGGAACAAGTTTCTGTCTTACTGCAGCATAGTGATTTTCTAAGCTAAACACTGTCTTCCCCATTGTGTTTGGCACCTTTTGATAGATGCTTCTTCCAGGAACTTGTCTCATCACTTTTGAACCCTTTTATTCTTGGGGATGTAAAGCACCCAGGCAGTATTACAGAAAAGCAGTGAGGGAGAGGAGCTCGCTCTCGTGCTTTCCCAAGTGGCTTGTGAACAGCAGGAGATGGTCACAAGAAATAACACCACTGACTGGCAACAACCAACCTGTGATGCTGTTTTCGTTCTAAGATACAAATGAGTGAAAAATGCAAGCCCACAAAAAGGAAGGAAGTAATGGTTAGATCCATCAAAGATGAGACCTCAGAAATACAGGGTAATAGATGACTCAACTTAGGTTTTTCCTTTGGAAGGGAGAATTTTTCTAGGCTGCTTGGGCAAAAGGTGGAATGTTACCTTATTCTTAATAGGCCTTCATGTTTCCAAGGATATGTCTATTCTTAAAAATAGAGGATACTGGATCAAATTTTAGGAAAAATGTTTTGTTTTTTTCTCTCCCCTCTCTGGGCAACCCAAAAGTGGTGGAGGAGTTTCTGCTAGAAAGTGATGGTGCTTAGTTTTAGCTTTCCTGAACTGAAAAGACTGAAATTAGAAATGTGGTTTTCAGCAACTTAAAAGAATGTTTAAAGCCAATATATACTGAATGAATTGGAAGCTGAAGTGCAGAGCTACTGTGGTGCTCTGCCTAATATGCAGAGGGCTCGTTCAATTTTGAGAAGCTTTATGTATGTTTACAACTGTCTTGTTCATAGAATATTCCCCATAAACTCTCAGCTATGCAGGCATGATTGTTGAAAAGGTGGATTTTTGTGTGTTTTCAGATAATTTTAAACAGCTAAGCAACTACATCCAAGTAATTATATTTGTGGAAGTTTATATAAGCTATGCTGTTACCATTAATATGATGAATCTTGCACAGGCTTAAATTACTGATGGGTTCAAGTCCTGCTGTGGCTGCTGTCCCCACAGTCCCCAGCATTGCCTCGTAATGCCTGTGGAAGTGTTGTAGAGTGTTGGGTGGAGGCATCTCCTCCTCTCTGTGCCAGGCCTATACCATGAGAAGTACCCATGCACCAAAAACCCCAGCACGATGCCATCCTGGCCCAGAGATCAAGCCCGTGTCTCCTGCAGCACCACATGTCCTGATGGCTGGGCTGCATTCCCTGGATTTGGTAGGGTTAGCAAGCCTTCCACTCTCTAATGCCCCATTCTTTCTAGTGGGCCCTCTGGGGGATGAGGGGTTAAAAGAATAACTGGATGTCATGAATGACTACAAGACATGCTGTCGGTGCTATTGCTTGTGGGATTTAAAAGCAAATTAATAAATACAATAGCAAGGCTGATATGATCACCAAATGTATTCCATCCAGTTTATCTGACAAATACAGTTTGAAGTGTTTGTCTAGTTACTCTTTGTAAGCAGTTATTTATGGTGTACCACATAGTGCCTTAATAAAGGCAAACTCACTCTTTGTTTCTCCGCTTTATTGGAGCTACCAGACTGTGAGAGCTTACGCAAGCTGTCGGTGCAGAGAAGTGTCTGATGGCTCCATTTAGATGAATCCTAGAATGGAAAGCTCTGAGAAACAAGGTCTCTGAGAAATATTTTGGGGTCTTCTTCCCTTATTTCTGCTTTACCCCACATCATCCCTTTAATCCCATTTCTGACGGTTGCCTTGTTTTCCTGCATTCTAGCTGGCTGTGACCTTTGTGGGAGGCCCATCACAGAAACTTGCATACCATGAAAAATCAAACACAATACCGTAGTTCAGAGTGGTACCGTGAGCTTAGGACTGCACCATGTGGACTGTCTGACTTGAGTCTCCCTTAGTTTGGGCATTCCCAAACTAAGTTTACTCAGTGCCTCTCAACTAGCAAGGCACAGGTTAATGCAACAGCGATCTCTGAAATTCCCCTATGAGCACCACTTCATGGCTCTTGCTGAGGTTCTCAGAGCATGTAAAAGTACTTGGCTATTCCTGCTCAGGAGCTTATTTTGCTGTCCTTTGAGCATATATTATATAAAACACAGGGAAAGATGCTTACCTGAGTAGTGGTTTTCTGAACAGGGTTTGAATTGAAATGCCCTGAAGGCAAAATGATTAAGTTTGAAGAAGAAAATCCAGGTCAGCATACGTGTGCTGAATGCATTGCTATAGCAGATTTGGCAGTGACTTATATGGTGCAATAGACACCGTAAACGTAGACTATTTATCCTGTGCTCTTTCTGTATTTAAAAAAAGAAAAAAGAATACTGTTGTAGTGTTATAAATAACCTCTACATCTTGGCTTTTCATACAGTTAGCCCTTTCTTTTTTTTTTAAATTGTGTATTCATGTTGACAGTATTTAAAGGTGCATTTGAAACAGAGCCTAACTACTTAGATTTTTGTTACTTTGACCTTTGTGGTCCTTGCAGATGCTTGTTGATTTCTCCTCTGTGCTCCCAATGATTTTGATTAATGCGTGAGACTGCAATTAAATACTTACACTAGTGCAGGCAGAGCAGAGCTTGGCTTAGAGGAGAAGTACAAATATTAACTCAATTTTGTTTTTAAAGACTTTCAGGATCATTTCTTCTTCAGGTCTCACACATATTAAGAATGGAATGCAGTCATTGAAAAAAGAGCAATAGTTTCTCCTAGCTACAAAAATGGAGTATAGGGTTTGGTTGCTCTGCCTTTACCCTACAAATTTTACTTGTAGACTCCTGGAATAGTTATTTATCCACTTGATGTATGGTATTTAATTTCAGTGACATTGTTTAAAAATGTGAATTCTTGTTTATGGCATATTTAATTCTGACAGGAATTTACAGAGACTTCTGTACGTATTGGTTAGAAAATATTGACATATATAGGTGAAATAGCTTTTGTCAGCAGTTCTTTGCTCCTCTGGGTGTTACATATTATTCTAATTGTTCCTTATAAAATTGCATGCTCTGCTGTATTAGAAAGCACAGTGCATTTCTGGGGGCTGTCAGTTTGTGACTGTTACCCTGATAATAGGATTTTTCCTCATCTTCTTTTTGCCACATTGTCAGGCTGTGTTGGGAGGGCTGAATTGGGGGTGAGAGGCTCTCCCCCACCCCTGTGGCCCTTTTTTTTTTCCTTACCTCCTGTGAAGATTACCCTGTCCTCTCTGGTGCACTAACAGCTAACGACAAGTCCTGATGCTGACAGAAACAACGTGATCCCCAGACTGCAGTGCCAGCTGCTTTGGAGTTGGGAAAAGATCCAAATGCTCAGAGCAGCCTGTTTTGCAACAACAGCAGTAGTACTGGATTGTTTTGGGGTCTGTGTGTGACAGAGACTCTACTGTGTTCCTTGTTTAATTGTAGATGTCTAGAGATAAGAGGCCAAACATGTCCATTCCCATGTCTCATGCTTCCCAGCAGTTGCTTGAATGTGGCAAGTGGTCTTAAGATAACTTCACTTGGATAAAATTAAATCTTTCACATTTTAGTTTTTAATTCTGAGCCCCTAAGAACTGCAGTTGCTTATTTAAAATGCAGGTTTCTGCAGAGTCAGACTGGCTCTTTAGTTGCTCCCAGATGCACATGGATCTGGCATCCAGAGACATGAAACAGCAGCATCCTAAGTAGGAGGTCATTAGGCCGGCATGCTGACATGCTGTGCTCATATGTCAGTGGTGACTGCGGTGAGGGGTCAATAAGTTAATGGAAAGCTACCCAAGAATTAGCAGGGAAGCAGGGGACCCCATTCATTGAGATTGTTTGCATGATGAGAAATTCTCCCAGAGTGGCACAGAGGTTGGACCCCCAGACTGTGTGGTGTCTGTCACAGGGTAACAGGCAAGTGACCCTCTCACTGGAGAACTGGGGGCAGGAACTCTTACTGCTGATGGGTAGAATTTAGTTTGATTGTCACGCTGTGTATATTGACTAGTTAGTCAATAACAACTGTGACAAGTATCCTTGTGACTTTCTTTAAAGCATTTTACAGTTGTGGACATCACTCTGTTTTGCAGAGAAGGAAAGTTGAGCAGAATGAAGATAACTGACTTTTTTACAGCTATACTGAAATTAGAGGCAGGAGACTTGTCCAGGTGATAGAGACAGTCTGGGAAATCAGTACTACAAACACCAAAATTAAAAAGGTTTGCCACTCTCCCCCAGCCCCCGAAGAGAGGATTCTACCTGGCATGCAGTGTCATGGGAGATGGGGGGCAAGGAGACTACCTGCTCAAGAAATGGCTTTTTCTGTCAGCACAATTGCCATGCTAGTTTTTGTTTGCTCTGGAAACATCTGACTTGCCAGAAGCCACTGACTTACTTCAGGCAAGAACATGATGTATATCTTCTGTGAAAGACCACCTGTATTCAGGCATCTGGAAGATCTAATTAGATCTTTATTTCTGGAGTAAAAACCACTCAGTAGGGTTGTGAGGTGGCAAGGTGATGACAAATTATGCTTCATTACTTTGTCATGACTCTTGTCACATCACACTGCAATAGTGAAGAGCATAGAGATGGATGCTGTACATCGTTGCTTTGTCTTGTGTGCTGAACTGGATGCAGGTTTACCTTTGGTTGTCCAAAAGATTCTCTAAAAATGGGACCAAATGTGCCTTTTTTTGAGGTGGGGGGGTAGTGGTGTGGTGATGGGAGCAGCTCTGTAGCTCTATAGGTGTTTAATAACTGTGGTATGATGATGTGGCTTATTAGTGAAAAACAGAGATCACAGGTATCCAAGTGGAGATTTCTGAATTCCACATGGCTGTGATTTTAGCATTTGTGTACCCCTGAAACTGTCCTCTGACTTCCCAATTTTTCCAAGAGTTGACATCATTTTATAACACATCTTACTGCCAAGTGAAACAGGGGAGACTAATGAAATGATTGCATAATGCCGTTGAGAATGTGCTGAAAAATACTCACAAGACATGCCAAAAAATGAGCAGTCCATTGTGACTAACTCTTGGAGCGAGAGCACTGGTTACTTAAAAAACCTAACAAAACAAAAACCAATGCCATAGAACTTTCCTTTGAATTATTAAAAGATAAACACAAAAGAAAATGGAAACTAAATAACTAAAAGATTAAGGGGGCTTGTGATAGCTGTACAACTCAGGCAGCCTGCAGGAGTATAGAGTAATTGGAAAAGTGATGGTTGTAGCTTTGCTGAGAAGAGTATACATAAGATTAGACTTAAATCTGTTTAAAAGCAAACATGATTGCCATGGGATTGATTTTTGAGGTGGAGAAGAGGTTGTATCTTGCTCATATTCAACTAGCTGAACTGCAAACAACACACTTAACTTGCTCAAGAGCTTCTCTTTCCTACCAGAATCTTTGTGCTTCTGTAGAGATGAATTTAGATGATATATGTCAGCATGTGTTTGGAAGAGCAGCCAGAGGCACTGAATGCTTCTGGAGCAAGTCAGAAGGGCAGAACCTGGAAGCAACCAGTTCCTGAAGAAGAATGGGGTTTGCTCTGCCACCTTGCTGTGTGCTTCAGCTTGCTTTGTGAACAGACAGAAGTACTGCCTCAGGCTTGCATTTGTCAAAGTGGGTTTTATCCTCTAGCAGAGCTGTGGGAAAGTTTAAAGTTCACAAAGTGTTTAAAGGGATCAGGAAAGAGCAGATAGTTGTTAACTGGCTTCATCCACTCCATCTGGTAGAAGCTGGGGAGTAGCTGCACTTGCAGTTTGTAATTGCAGGTGACTTCTGGCTCCCTGCTCTGGAGGAACTGAGCTTCTGCCAGCTCTGCTGAGCCACGGAAAAGGAAAGAGGCTGCAAAGGGCAAGGAGTGGTTCAGAGGCAGAAGAATGGGAAGAATGGGAAAAGAGTCAAGTGCACACAAAAAAAATCCCAACAAAAAAACCCCCAATAAAACAAAGCCCCCCCAAAACCAGAAAAAACCACTAAATTAACCTACTGTGCATGTGGACGTTGCATGTGGCTGCAGGCTTGTTTGGAGCAATGTTTGATGTTGGTACAGGCATTTGCAACAACCAGCAGATTAAAAGATTTTTTTTTTTTTTTTTTTGGGTTTGCCTCAGTAGTTGCACTCATCCCTCAGGGCAAAGGCGTATGTGTTTGGTTTGGTTGCTTCCTTTTAAAAGCTGTTCTTACTCCCTGTCAGTAAGCTTGCCTGACAAGTTAAACAGATAGTAGGTGGAATGAATTTACGGATGGTTTACTGAGCATCTAAAAAGAGTAACTAGTCATGAGATCATTAGTAATTACACTGGCTTTGCTGAAATAATTCCTTTCCAAGTAACGCTACCAGCAGGCATAAATTGTTAGATGGAATCTTGTGATTCATGTAAGTGTGTATTAGCAAAAGTTAATATTCTACGGAAGAGATGGGAACAGCTGTTTTTATATGGAAGTTGCAACATTTCATGTGATCCCCTTCACTCTATAGTATAAGCCAAGAAATGTAGTTTTCATACGTTTCTAGAAGAAAATTACCCTCAGAGATGCTGTTAGCTCCGAGAAAGCAGAATGATCAACAGGGCTATGGGAGAGGACTGAGGAGATATTTAGCACATGGGATTCTTTTTAATAGTGCTAATGCATTTGTTCATCCTGTTCTGGTATGATTAATCCAAAGCAATTCACTATAACAAATCAAACAGCACAGCTAATGTGGGAATTTTAGTTGCAGTTAAGCTGTATAGCTCCATTTTTACTTCCCAGTTTTACTGGGAAGATGCCAACTTTCTGCACTTGAATATGTGGCCAATAATTTCAGAGAAAAAGTAGAATTCCCTAAAGATGACTTTTTTGTGAAGAAAACACATATTCTGTACTAATTTTGGTCTCAAAAGCTGCAAGATAGCCATGGCAAGTAGCCCACCTATTTGAAATATTCCAGCTACTAGTTCAAAAAACTTTTGTTTGAAATTACATTATCATTTACTTAAACTGATAAATGAATCTTGGCAAGAGGAGACATTCAGGGCTGAGCTCAGACACATGCAAGTGGTTCTTGTTTTCAGCAGAGCCACAACCGACAAGGAAAGAATGGATTGGTGCTTCCTGTGGTTAACACAAAGTATTACTGACATTGAACAGTCTTTCTCAACCTTGTTAGTCAGGAAAATAAAAACGTGATGTAAATATCATACTAACCTAACACTCAGAATGAGACACAATTAGTACTAACGTTGTCTGTTTTGTGACGTTACTACAGGAATTGTTCTTAGCAGTGTTCCTATTTTCTCTATCAGCTTAGTGTCCTTTTTTATAAGAGCACTTTTAACCCTTTAAGTGACTTTAAACAAAGTCACTTTTCCTTTAAATATGTGAAAAATAACATTATCATCAGAAGGGTTTATGTGCACAGAGAGTGAGAACAGAGTTTAGAGTGTGTAAAAGTTTACATTTTAGTGTCTTTAAAAAGAAAAATCCCCAATGCAGTGGAAAGTAGTAAAAGTTATCACTGTCTCCAAATATAGCTACCCTGTGAACTGATCTCGGAAAAACTTGATCTGTACCAGAAACCCCCCCTTTTGCCGACACTGTATGAGCCAGTTTTTAAATGATGCATACTACTGGGAAGAAAACTCTGGGCTATTGCATCAGTGGCTCTACAGAAATTTTGCCTACCTGTGGAAAAATACCTTCCAAAATCATTAGGTCCCAAATGAGCCAGCAGCAGCTCACAGTGGTGCCCTGCCTGGAGGGACAGGGATGTGATGTGGGAGGCAGGGCCAGGGTCATTGCTGCCACCTGGGGGTTTTGGTGGTGGTACCCCCCATCCTTCACCCTACAGGCACCTTTCATGGGCCCCCATTTCCAGCTGCCGGGCTGGGGATGAAGGGCAGTCCTGGGAGTGGGGCATGGCCTGGAAGTGGGTTAGCATAGGTAGCTCAAATGACCTATATTTTTAAAAACAACCTGTATTTCCTCACTTCTTCACACAGGCAAAGGGGCAGTTTTGTCCCTTAAATGCAGGAGCTTCAAAACAGCTGTTAACAGGCCCTTGAATGGTCTATTATCCAATTATACTAACAGACTTGGCAACACCTCCTTGCAGAAATCTGAAAAAAATTGCCTTATGCAGCCACAATACAAAAACAAGTATAAACCACACTTAAATATATACACAGCCAGATGAGCTGTGTGAACCCACAGCCTTCTTTTCTGTGTGAAAAGAAGGAAGAGATGCCCCAAAAAAGGAGAATCTTGGGAGGAAAAATAAAATCAACAGGCCTCAGAGTCATGAAATAACGTATAGGTCTGTAGCAAGTGAGACAGTTTCTTGGCTCTGAGCTGGGAAGCGAAGTCTGGAGAAGATCAAGGAGCAATAAACAACATCAGTTTATAAAAGACAAATTCTGCCAGGCAGATTTGATCAGAACTTTAGATCAAATTACACAAGTAGGTGATGAAGTGCTTGCTCTATCTAGGAAAGGATGAAATTGCATTGTAATGAAGGGATTAGTCTTGCAGAAACTTCTTGCTGAGCTGTGGGATGAACAGGGCTGAGTGGCAACTCGGGGAAGGAGTGGGGAACAGCAATATGCAGTCCTAGGAGAAGTACCCAGGGATCAGGTTTTGCATAAGGGCTCAACTGAGGAAAACAAAAGCAGATTTTTCATGGAGGCTGTCAGATATGTAGACGTGGGTCTTCCTTCCCTGACTGACTAGTTGGTGTTGTGTGCAGAGCCCTGACCTGGACTGAGGGTGATTTCACAGATGGGCATGTGCTGTTTAACACTGTTTCTCTATAAAGGCAGAAGAGAGCTGCAGAGGTGGTTGAACTCGGCAGTGGAATTTATTTGCTCATGCTGCTTGGCAAGTCAGAGAAATAATGTAAATGGGAGAAAGTTTCTGGAGAGCTTAAAAACATAAGAAATAAAATGAGGTTTAAAGTGGAAAAATACAAGCTGGCACATTTTTTGGGAAACAATTCAAAATGCAGATACTCCATGGAAGAAGACCCTTGGAAAACAGTAGTACTAGAAAGGATCATGAGAGGGAGACCAGCAGGAGCTTGGTGTGTGGCAGGAAAGACATGCCAGAACCTCTGTCAGATTGTCTACAGGACTCTGGGTGACCCTGCTGTAAGCCAGACAGTTCTTCCAAAATTAGCAAGGAGATAGGATTTTAAAATAAGGATTTTGTGTATTTCAAAGTTGTTTTTTTTTTTTTAAGGAGTGAGTTGTTGGTAGAAAAATATCTACTGGCTCTGTCAGAAACACTCTTTTTTTTTTTTTTAATGAAAAGTTTTGTTTTGGTTTTCTAAGTGGTAGCATCTAGGTTGCAGAATCAAAACATCAGGAATGGAAGAGTCTGCTTCTGCCCTAAAACTAGGCTGACTCAGGCAACTGAAAGCACGGATGTCTTGAGGCAACTCTTTGGTACTGTAGTTGGTGCATGCCAGTCAAACTTCACCATGCTTAATTACTTTGGTTGGAGAAGCTGTTTGGTTAAAGTCTTTAAAGTTCAGACACTGATCCATTAGCAAATTAAGTACAGAACACTTTTTAAGTTTTTATTTTTATAATAGAGCTTATTTCTTTTGGAAAAATGAATGCTTTGCAGTGTTCAAATGTCTTACGAGGGAAGGGTCTCAGCTATGTTAAAAAGTAGATTATTGTGTTTTTGCATCCAAGTTGCATACTCTGATTAGTGTGAAACAGGCATTAAAATAAAAGCATGAAGTAGTTAAGAAACATCAGAAGCTTCTTCTTGAAAGACATTTGTTACTTTAGAGCTGTAGCAATTCTAATTAGCAGACTTGTCCTTCACAGAGAAGTATATATCCAAAGGGCATGGCTGCAATCCAGCTGTAATTGTGAATGTTTCTTATATTCTGCAATCACAACTCTTGCCATTGGGAAGCAATGCATTTATTCACCATCCAGGGAAGGATTATTTTTGTGAAACCAGTCCTTTAATGAACACTTCACTATGTAAGCAATTTTACTATCCACTGTTAAGCGACACGCATTTCCAAGGATCAGGTGTTTAGTAGCAGGAGAAGAGGGGTGGTACTGCCACTTGAGCATCTCTTTGCAGAAAACAGAGTTCTGCCTCAGTAGTTTCCCAAAGCCTTGTTAAGTTTATGAAGCAGGTTGTGTCATTGTAGAATGGCTGATTCATGCATAACTTTGGTATTGTTTGGGGAGAGTCCCAGTGTAGAGGACTTCCTTTTCAACATGCTGCTATGATTGGTTCACGTTTGGAGTTGATACTGATGAGGGCTTCTGTTCAGCAGCCTCAAGTCAAATATTTGCACCAGTAGCTGCCTGGTGCTCTGCTGGGAGAGTGTGGGGGGCTCTTCCTCACAGAGACAGCTCTTGCTAAGCACACTCATTTGGGAATAGAGAGGGTTAGATAATCTGCACTTCCCCCCCCTCCATTGCTTTCTCACAGGAAAGAATCTGTCTCCTGCCCATGATCTGTTTTTGGAAATAAAGTGGTTCAGCCTAAGCAGGATAATATCTCTGCATTTTTTTGAATTGTCACTTAGAACAGTTTCATCATGTTCTGACAGCTTTTATGAGTGAGCATGCAGCCTGAGAGTGTTTCTAGAGAAACGTTAGGCAAACATTCAAGTCAAGGTATAATATATCTTCAGGCTAGATTTTTAGACACAGCAATGAAAAAAAAGTCTTTTTTCTTTTTTAGGGACTAAAGCAGACTTTAGGAGACAGAATAGGAAAGTCTGTTACCAGTATAAGCGGTCATCTATGTTTAAAAAACCAAACCATGAGCTCTGCAGTACAGCAGAGGGGGGGTTGTTATGTTCTGAGGGAGGCTTTTTGACTCCTTTTCCTTTGTACTTGTTGCTGTGAAGAAGGAAGGTGCCCTAAACTGTTGCTGAAGGATGGTTTTGCTAATCAGTGTGCTGATGTTAGAAGTACATTGCAACTTTACTCCTGATAGCGAAGTCATGGACACACGTAACTGTGGAACTGTACCATACCCACAGTGCAGGTACTACTTAAGCATGTTCTTAATTATCTTAGGGTAAAGAATTCGTTAAAATCCTAGTATGGGACGTGCAGAGCTCTCCTTGGATATTTGTGTATTTGGCATGAGCAGGTGTTTCAGTGACACTTCTGTTGTTAGAGCCCTGCAATTTTGCCCAGTTTTATACCCCCAGAGTTTAGATTCCTGCTGTCTGCCAGGGTTCTGAAAAGGCTTTGCCTTGACATAGTTGGTGAACTGTTATGCCACTAGATTATATGATTAGAAGGGGATAAATACAGGCAAAACATTTCAGATTGGTGCTGGTGTGGGCAAACTTAGTTTTCAAGGCTTTTGCACAAAGAAATTAATGATTATGAATTTCAGTAAGTACTACATGGAAAATGTTTGTTATATTGAGAGGGAGGTTGACAATTCCCATAAGCATGGGAATAATCATACCCAAGGTAACTGAATGACTCAAATTAAAGTCTGGCTAAGGCAAGGCCTGTAGGATCTTCTCAAAACATGGAGGAAATACCTCAGGTTATTCAGGTTTATGCTTCTAATGAAATAAAAGAAAATCCCCATACTTCTCTTTTATTCTAAAATCTTAGTCTGTGTTTTGTAGGAAAACATGTTTTACAAGTGATTGTCTTTTGAGGCAAATGTTTTACATCTGTCATCTAGGGCTGATGGTCTAAATGACGTGAAAGGGAAGAAGAATAATTCCATCTCTTGACTGTGCAGCATTTTATCAGACTCATTGGAACTAAATTCACCATCTGTGCCTTTCTGTCAGGGTCAGTAATAGCTTTTCCTAAGTGTTTATATTTGAGAGGACTCGTTTTTTCCAGCAATTTAAGTAACCTTGTGCCAAGGTACATTTTGAACAAAATTATGGGCTAGTTACTACATTTTTTAAATGGTGTGTTTGTGAAAAGTTGAAAACCTAATTTTTTGAATGAGCAAATCTAACCATCTTTTCTTTGCTTCTGAGCTGAGAGATTATTCCCAGAGCACCTTGTACATTGTGAGGCTTTTTAAAATAGACTTTGTTAAAGCTGGTAAACCAGAAATGTCACTTAAGAGTCATATTATGAGCTAGAGATACTTCTAATCGGAGCACCATGTCCCATGTTTACGTTGGAAATAGGATACAGCTCCCTTGTGGAGTACTAGAAAAGACAACCTCAGATTGTATTGTGTGGATTTGTGAGCCTAAAGAAAAGGCAGCAATTGGTTTTGGTCTCTACCAAAATATTTCCCTCTGGTTTGAGCAGTGGGGGTTAGCATTTAGCACTGGGTGTACCTGTCAATGTTGCACTTTCTCCTTCACTGCCTCCTTTTAAAACTCTTGTTAATCTCTTTGGTGCACTTCCTTCATGCTCCTTTTCCCAGTTTTGAGTGAGTTCTGGATCTCCTTGAGGAGTAAGTAGTTCTGATAAACTTCAGGAGAAAACAATCTCTGTGGTCGTGTTACTGCTCCTCAGCTCCAACCAGATCTGGCTGCTGCTTCTGCTCGTTAGAGCGAGGATACAAACAGCAGCAGATGCCTGTTGGTGGTAATTAGATAAAAGAAAAGAGTACTGCAAATGCCGCAGTGAGAAGGGAGGTGCTTCCCAGACAGGTTGAAGCGGGATCATTCCTGTTTTGAAGGGTTGTTATTAGACTTTCCATAGCCTTGATTTTCTTACTGTTTTGGAAATTAAGCAAGTACACCTCCTATCCTCTGTCCTCATTTCTTTCTCTTTCTGACTTTTGCATGTCCCTCATTCTTCTATTTTCATTGCATGTGACTCTGTTAGTTGTTAGTTGGTTATGGTTAATCTGCACCCCTGTGTAGGGACAATTGCTTGGAAACACCATTTGTTTTCCTGGCTTTCATTTTGCAGAATGTGGCCCCAGCTACCTGGGGACACAGAGGACAAAGTGACCTTTACTGCATCTTGGGTTCCAGTTCCTGTGTTTTGGGGTGGTTCAGTGCCAAGCTCATGGTCTGGCTCTGGCTTTTGAGACAGGTTGTCCTTTCCTGTGCGTGAAAGAGGTGGAGGACTGCTGCACAGGGCAGCATGGGGCAGAGATACAGCTGTTGGTGAAGAGGGATGAGCTGCCTTATGATAGCTGCTGTCTTGAGCTCAGTACCTCTTTACATCCTCAGCCACATCAGAGTCATCCTGGGATGTGGAGGGGCTGTGGACAAGTGAACCTGGGAAGGAGAAGGACACAGTGGCATCTTGTGTTTTAGACTATGCTTTGACTGACCTGATAGCCTTCAAATAGGTAGTTAAAAATGGCAGGAAGACTGTTAGAGCAGGACTGCAGGAAAGGGATGCCACCAACACTGGGGAGCATCAAAAACATCCTCTTGTGCTTTATCCAAACTGACAGCCTGTTGGCCTGTATTCCTATCTCAGGGTGAGATGTGAATAGTTTGCATTTAAGATGCGGGGGTTTTTTAACATAAGTTACAGGTAAGTGCTCTGTTGTGTTTTAATACTCACAGTTCTTTGAAAACTGTGAATATCATGCAAACTACTCTTATGTTTAGTGGCAGTGTACAAAGTTCACTCTAGCCTGCTGGCTTTGTGTTTTGTTAAGATTTTGTGAGGTTCTTAGCTGCGAAGTGGACTTTTTCGGTAGCTAAATGCGTTTGCAGTGCTTCATTCCAGGTGTGGCAAGCTCTCCTAATATGCATTTTGTGTGGTGCTCAATCTAGGCTTTGCCTGTTGTGGTCTTGCTGTAGAGGTTGGAAATTCCTCATCTGCACGACCAGTTTCCTATTTCAGTTCACCTGTTCAAACTGCCTGGCTGCTCAGGGTGTGAGCACTCCCCTTCCTTCTGTGCTGTACCAGGAGTGTGCCCAGCCAACACAGCTCACGTGAGACTTTTCCAGTGTAGGCCAGGAGCTGGTGCGACCCATACTGGCAAGTGCAGCTTAGTTGAGGGTATGAGCAGCACTTCAGAGAACACAGGAACTCGGCACTGAGAGACTACTTCAACCTCTCTTTTAACTTTTATGAAGGCAGGGATAAACAGAAATGAAAAGTCTTCACAAATATCCTGTTATCTACCTTTCTATCTATTTGGGTTATCTCCATGAGTTTATCATCTCACAGCATGGGCAGGGCTTCCTGGTGGAGACTTTTATATTCTTTATTTTCCTTTAGGTGTTGTGCTTGCTGGAGGTGATCTGTGTCTGGGGAGCTGTGGCTCCCTTTTAGGCTTCCAACCCAGCTGTGGGTTTTTCAGATCCAAAACCTTCCCTTGTGAATTTCTTAATCCTTACTTTGGTTGAGAAGATATTTTGGTTAATTGTCTGGGTTTTTGCTTTGGAGAATTATGAAGTCCCTTGGATGTGGCTGTATGAGATAAGAAACTTCCTAGGCAGTTCAATGGAGTCCATTCAGATTTTAGCCAAGCAGAAGATCCCTTCTTAGCAAATGAAGCAGAATGGCAATAACTTTTTCTTTCCAGGCTACACGGTGACCCACTCTCAGAGCATATAGTTTTTGTGTTATGAATCCTATGACCCCTATAAAGTTACCTTGCTAATAACATTTTAGGTACTTACGTAACCAAGCTATATGAAAGCAGCTTGCTTTGGGCTCTTACCTGAGGGGAAAAAAAGTACAAATCAGTATGTTGTGAGCCACAGCTCTCAGAAAATCAGTTACATCTTTCAAGGAAACTAATTTAGAAACTTAGGTAATTGATTGATCTGATGTATTTGATGTAAAGTTAAGTAAATAAAGATGCTAAGTAGGATCGTGTATCATTCTAACAGTGATGGTAATAAACCAGTCCTGCGAATTCTTTCTGTGTGTCTAATGCCACACTTAGTTTGCAGTACCCTGCTGTCACATTATATTCTTACTTTTCCCAATAAACCATAAGTGCTAGTTATCACAGAGGAGTTAGATCTTCCCACAGATTGGCTTAGGGGAATATTTTAATGCATCTGTGTCTGTATCCTTGACTGTCTCTCCTTATCCTATAATTCAAAAGCAGATAACAGCTGCAGATAAAGTGTATGACATAACTCATGATTCACGTGGGAATTGAAGAGGAACCTCTGAGAAATATGCTCCCTTTTCAGAGAAAAACATCAGCATGTGCAGTTGAGTATGTCACTTAATGAGCTTCCTTAGTCTGCAGGTCAGACCTGACATTAACCATAGTGACTTGGAATAATTTTGATCGCATGGCTTAAAAGGTCATATGTAAATTGAGTTTTGAGGTTGCAGATGACTTTCTAATGGATTATGAGCTTTTATCATGAAAGCATCAGGTACAATCGGTTTATACTTATGAGGGGCTCTGACTAAGACTGATTAGGTGAAATAAAAAAAAAAATCGAAAGACAAGTTGAATTTCTCTTAGGGTTCACAGGGCTTAATTTCTTCTTAGACATAGAGACCCCTTCTGTTTGGGCATTATCTCCCAAGTAAAATAATCACATTCCATTTAGGGGCATCTGAAACTAAACTGGATGAAGTACTGGAAAAAACCCTGTCAAAAGCAATCCAGTACTAGTAGTAAAATGGACTGAATAACCTCAGACGGTTTGAAAAGGCCATGTTTACCATGTCAGCACAGAGCACACTGCAAAGTCTGGCATATTGTAATTATTTTGCTCCCAGTGTACAAAAATCCTGCAATGGCTCAGATATGTCCTGATAAAAGCTGATATGAATGTGCTATATTTTGTCCTTTGGACCTCATATTAAAGTACAGGGAGACCATTTTCACCCTGCATTTTTACCTTCTAGCTGCCTGAGGACTGAGACAGGCTATCCAGCTGTACAGCTGATGAGGATATGGGGGCTTGTTTTCTTTCTTCAGAAAGCAAGACTCTTTTTTTCATGTTTGAAACCCATCTTACCAGGATATGCACGCACCTTTTCCTTTCTTGCTGCTAATAGAATTAGGGAAAAAGAGGTGTTCAGACAGATGAATGCAGTATTAATGTAGTAAAGGACATGAAATAAAATGGTATGGAAGGTTTGCAAAATCTGGTTAATGATCATAAATATTTTAGATGGTGTTGATCCCACAGATACTTCTGGCTGATTAGCTGCCCACATCTTTGAAATTGAGTGTTTGGAAGGACTTGCTCTGATGTATTTGCAGGCAGTTGTTTAATGAAAGCTCATTCATGGGAATGTGACTGCTCTTCAGGATCCAGTCCATGTCACAGACTGGGGAATGAATGTAGCATCAACTTGGGTGGACAATTGAGTTCCTGAAAGTCAGACCTGAGTCTGGTTTCCTTTGAAGCTGTTTTAAATTTGTATTTTCAGCTTCCAAGGCGGTCGGTCCTTGTTCAGTAGCCTTACTGTGCCTGTAGGTCCTTCTGGGTTGGCAGGCTCTATAAAAACCACAGATGTTCACTCAGTGTTTAGTCTGCAATTGCTGAAATAATTGCACATACTATGTATTCCATGTAATTATTCAGATAAGCTTTTAAAATTTACTATTTACTATTCCTTCACCTTTTAGATCTGAATTAAAATGACTTTGTAATTGGTCTGCACTACTAGGGAATGATGAGTAGAGGGGATAGCTATATTTCAATCTAAAGGATATTTGGGTAATGCTAGATTAAAAGCTGACAACTTTTTGTCTTTCGCTTTTTGTAACAAAAGAGCTAACTCATGTTCATTTGACAGCAATTTTCATTTATAATGGTAGGTCATGCTGAAGAGTGTATGGCAATATGACTCAAGTTTTTAAAAATGACATCCGTATGGTTGGCTTGTTTTGAAAAGCAGTTTGAAAAATAATATGGGCCAAAATATAAGTCTCTGCAGTTCCTTTTTCCTTCTTGCTATACAGAGGACAGCACTTGTTTTTGGAATGCCTTAAGTTAATTGTGGTTTGGAATCAAAAGTGCAAAAGGTTACATGTTGTTTATACGTTGTCATTTTGGGGCATTTTTTTGCTTATTTCTTATGAGTGATACTGAGAAGAATGAACCAAACATAGAAAACAGGCTGTTTCTGTAGAGGCTGAAGATGGCTGGTGAGCCATTCAACTAGAGATTAATTATAGGATAGGCAGCAAATCTTCCAGTCTTCCCATGGGGAGTACTTGTAGGTCTGACTGGTGGATACTTCCTGAAAGACTTAAAGATAATAAAGCACAGTAAATGAGATGATTAATTAGTCAGAGGATACAATGAAACTCTAAAAAAAAAAAAATATGAAAAGAGCAAACATCTCTCTAATAAGCTGTTCAAACTCAAGAGACACCTGGTTTTGACTGAGTAAACTACTGCTCTCACATAACTGAGTAACTGCAAAGCTGCCTGGGGCACAGACTGAGGAAAATGGTTGGCACTCTTTGGGTGAACATCTTTAGAAGACAAATAACCTTTTGTTTGAGTAGATGTTGGTGGGAGAGAATTTCCATCTGTAACAAGGTAGAGGGAATACTCTGTGTTGTGCACCCCCCCCCCCCGCATTTATTTAAGAGATAAAATATAAACAGTTCAATTTTTCATATTTTAAAATATATTTTCTGTCAGTCTCCCAGGCCCAGGGAGTGCCAACCCTGCCTTCCTAGGGCAGAGTGAAGGTCTGGACCCTTGGCATGCTGTTATGTAGAGTATGGGTCTTATCAAACGAACTACTTTGGACATTAATTTAGAGTTGAAATGTGGAACTGTCTAGCATATTTCTGTTGCGTGTAACTCTTAAAAGCAGATTTTAAACTTTGTTTTCAATTTTCTTTTAATTATAAAGGAGGTTGCAGCAGATACAAAGAATACAAGAAGTTCTGGCACCACTATAGGCAAAAATGTTTGCTGCTCTGACCTTCTTGTGCGGGACTCATTTTTCACATTAGTGGAAAGGCTGGAGTCAGGTCACCTCGTGGGATCCTTCAGACATTCACCTCTTTGGAGGAGCTGCAAGTCATATCAAATGCTTCTGGAGTACAGGTCTCATAATAACTGCTCATAATATGCATATGGCATGAAACTCAAGATGCCTTTTTGAGCTGACCAGCAGGGAGGGGGAAAACAAAGGTTGAATAGAGCCAGTGAGCACAACCTGCAGGCTTGTGCAGATGATTTCCCTGTCGGGTTCCATGCTTGTTTGTTGTTTTTTAGGGATGTACCACAAAAGAGCATACGGAGAACTGGTAGTCCTTTTTTGGCTGTAGTGCTGCCCATCTCCTACTGTAGGAGTCTCCTATGGGAAAGAGACAACACGGAAACAGCAGTGATCTTATGGAATAGTTATAAAGATTGACAAACAGACTTTCTGTCACCTTGGGTCCCTCTCTTACTTTAGTTTGTCCATCCATTGCCCTCTGTTAGTTGGGCAAGACCCACAGTGTATTAGACTGGGCTGTGTGGAAACTGAAATATATGTTTATTATTCCCAGAACACTTGAAACAGGCTGATAAGGTACAGGTTAACTCCAATAAAACCTGCAACTTAATTTGAGGAGAAATGATTTCACTTTAATTACAAAGTAAAGCGACATATGTATTTCTATTTTTTGGACAATTTAAAGCAGTTTCCAAATTTTCTGTGGCTTTAAATACTAAAATGAAGATGTTTCAGTGGAAGCTTTCACAAATGTGACACAATGTGGAAACTTGGCATATTTTACGTGTCTAATAAGGCTGTTTTGTTTTATAGGGATAAAATACTGCTTCTGCAGTGGCAATTTATATTTGTGCAAGACTGCTGTCTAGATGAAGAGTCAGTTTTGCTTGCAAGTGGAAGGAGGAGCTTAAACTGCTGAACCATTTTATTGGTATTACTCTTAACATTTAATTTCTTTGTAATACCACATGCAGTGATTTAGGCACAATGTAGATCTAACAAGCACTTAATTAAGAAGTTGGAGTCTAATCTATTAAGAGTTCCACATTAGGCTTCCTCGATATTTATGGTGTATCCATATGTAACAAGCAGAGAGGGATGAGCAAGTACTGCTCTGGTCATTTGGCAGTTCAGTTGTGTTCCCTCTGCAGTGAGGCACCACATCTTCAGGGAGTGTTTTTCAGCCAAGCCTGGAGATGTCAGGGAGTTTGGGTCTTCTTCCTCCACCACATTAATCCCTGGGAAACAGACAGGGCTTGGAGGCTTGGGCTCCTAATATGCCTCTCCGTCTCTCACAGCTGGGCTGGGGAGCTGAAGCAAAAGGGTGCTGGAGGTGCTGGCTAACTTTTCTACCTGCAAGGGTGAGGGACAGATTAATGCCAATGCTAATCCTTGAAAGGAGGGGTGTGCTTCTGCAAGCAAAGTGTGCCTTGTGCTGTCCTGAGGTGCTGCAACCAGGCTGTCTCCTGTAAGGAGACATTTGCTAAGATTTTAAAGGATGCTATTTTCCTTCCAAAATAGAATTATCCATAAAAACTCATAGACGAGGAGGGACCCAAACTGCCTTTGCAGAAATGACTCACTGACCTTTATAAAGCTTAATGCTCTGTGCTGTCTCTCAACAACTGGATTTTTAATATTAACTGAGAGAGACATGATGGTTTCTAATTTACTGTGTTTCACCAAGACTGAAAATAAAGTGGAGCTGATGTACGGTGGTGAATTGTGCAGAGAAATCTTGTGCTCTGTAGAAAACAATCCTCTGTGTGCAGAGAAGGTGCTGTGTGACTTGTGTTCTTTGAGGGAGCAGCTGTAAACTGGGATGGCTTGCTGGGGTTGTCCCTACTGTTTGAGACAATTTATAAAAATATATGAAAAATGAATTTTTGTTTCAAATGAAACTGTGCGAAGAGAAGGGAGTAAAAATTAAAAGCTGGTTTCAGCGAAAACACCACTCCTTAAACTTGAGAAAGCATTGTTTTAGTAAAAAATTGTATTATAGTGGGGTAGAAATATGGCTTAAACATTTAAAAATGTACAGTTTAGCTTCCTCAAATTATAATTTTCTAAGATCAATCAACCTACTGGGAAAACTCTTCTTAAATGTGCTGTCTCTTATGTAGTTTGATACACCTTTCAAAGAAGAGAAATGGGAAATTTAAGGTAGAAGAAAGAGTAATAAATTGATAGTGCAAATATATTCATCAGTCTCAGTACAGATGGCACAAAAGGTATCATTAAAGTGACCCTGGTAAGTAAAACCCTCTTGGCTCAGGCTTTGAGTAGTCCCAATGCATCTTTCAAAACCTGCCCACCTTGGAGGCTAGATTTTCTCCAGTTGCTGGGGTTTCCATCTAGCTGTTGCTGCCATTGTGTACATAAGGACTGTGGGGATACCTGCAGTCACTGCAGGACCTGGCTGTTGTTCAAGGAGGTGCTCAGTATATGGCTAAATTTCACCTGCTAAAACTGCCATTTAGAATGTGGTGATTTATTTTTTGCCCCCTGTGTTTTAATGTGAGCAGCAAGTGCTCAGGTTTTGCTATTAAGACGATGAAACAAAATTACAGGGCTTAAACCCAACCTCCTTTTCCCTCCTGATTACTAGCAGGAAAAACCAAGATGAGACTGGTTCAAAGAATTTAGTGACTTCTGCTTTTAAGAACATGCAAGGCTGTGGTCTAACATTTAAACAAGGTAATGGTCGAAACATCTGTTAGTGTGATTAAGAGCCAAATGTGATGGAGATACTTAGGAGCTATGATTGTGTGCTTGAGGTTTCCATCAGGATATGGATAAAGACAAACCTCCCTGGAAACAAGTGTTACTTTCTCCTTCAATTCCAGAGTGTTATCTGCTGAAGACACTACTGCCAGCAAAAATGCTCATCTCAAATAGAGCATCTCCTTTCTGTTTGGCTTTTCTTTTCCCCCCTCCCCCCTAGCCGTGCAATGGGTTGCACAGATGGCCTAGCATAAGGAAGAAGGAAAATAAGGATGATGCTTTCTGATGGATTTATTTGTATACAAGTCCCAGTGGACGTAAGTATTAAATAGCTTCAGTTTTTTAAAGTTGGCATGAGTATACAGAAGACCGGGCACACGTCACTAAAGCTGGATTATTTTTTTTTTTAGTAGATAAAGTGGATTTTAGTCTTAGAGTGGATTTTTAGTAGAAGCTTGTAAATGACTGAACTTGAGTTTCTGAAAAGCATAACATAGCAGGGGAGAAATGCAAATGTTGATTGAAAGGGAATAATATTTTTAAAGAAACCTTGAAGCTGTTGTTGAGGCTAGCAGATATAAACTGCCTCTACCTATTGCTTTTTACGTGCAGAAATGTTTAAACAGATGATATGAAGTATGATTGGCTATAGAACCTGCCTGTCTATCTTGTGAGACAGTGATGAAAGCTGATGTGCCAGAACCCTGGTGGTCAATACCTGCTGAAAACTGGTTTTCCACTAATCCTTCATTAAAGCTTTGGCTGTCTGCTAAACGTCAAAAGGAACAGACTGGTCAGAAAGAGGTTAAAGAGCTCATCTCTGTAATAACATATGTTACTACACTTTGATTTTTTCATTTCTTTTTTCTTTCAATTGGTGGCAAATGCTTATTTATCTTGGGGAGAGAGGGAAATATCTTAATCTCCAGTTGTTTACAGCTCCATTTAAAATGCAATCACTGTTTATATGCATTCTAGTGCAAAGGACTCAGCTGAGAACTCAGCTGAAAGCAGGATGTTTGCATGCAAAGCATTGAAGGTGGTCTCCAAACCTGTAAATGTAAAGGGTTAGTCAATATTTTTTGCATACTTAGGGTTGATAAATAACTTCTGTTCGTGAGTAGCAATGATTAGGATGCTGTGCAGTTACAGCTATAGGAAGAAATGGCATGTGTTAGCCAAGGGTGGACATCCTGGAGTTGCACTTTGTGCATTTTAACTTTCTCCTTCAGCTACTGGAGAGAAGGAGGAAATGATCCCTCTTTCTTCTGCTCTTAGTCATTGACTTCGGAGACTCCATCCATAGTTAATTGTTGTGTGTTTGAGTTATTTCGAGCTCATTGTACAGTTACATAAATGCTTGTGCTGGAAGAGTGCAGGGGGTGGAAATATTCTGCTAGAGAGCAGAAGGCATAGCAGAGATACTTTGCTTCTTCCCCTCCTGACAGCAGTGCCAGTTTCAGTGGGAGTGGGCTTAGAGTCCTAGGTTTTGGGAAAACCTTACTCTTTGTGCTCTTCTTACTTTTTATCTTGCAGTGTTTCCTGTGTCTGCCCTCAACTACTGCTCTGTGTTCTCACAGGTTGATGTGGTTTTTGTTTATCTCTGTGTGTCTTGTTCCCCTGCAGTGTTGCTGGATCCTGCTGGATCTGAATTGTAGACATTCCAGTCTTACTCTGTTGACAAGGTGACAGCAGTGCTGCAGGTACCAGAGATACCAGCAGTTTCTGGAAGAATCCCTGCATTTGTCATTTGGAAACTGCCTGTCTTTTACCCACCTAAGATTAACTCATCTTTTGCAGGCAAAGTTTAAATTCTGCAGGAGTAAAAAAAAGTGGGCTTGCCGAAGAAAACTTCCTAGGCATAAGTAATCGAGAAAGTGGGTTTTGTTTGCTTGGCCTTTTTCCATGCCAAAGGAATGCTTCTATTCAAGAGGAACTTCCTTCAACACATGCCTTTCTTTATAGTCCACTTTGTGTGCTTTTCAGTGTGAGATATATTTACAGTTTAATAGCAAGCTGTTGCTTGGCAGTGAGAGTTACTGTAATTGAAATCACCTGTCAATAACTACATTGATTGGCCTTGCCTTTCTGGGCATCTTCGTGAACTGAAGCATGAAAGCATAATCTAGTGGTGTCTAAATATAGAAAATAATTTCTATAGAACTGCAAATACTTATAACCTCTAGAGACATGTTTGGTTTACTGTCAAGTTGTTCAATGCACGTATGAGCATGTAGGCAAATTGGTTTCTTTATAGCATCTACAATATTCTCTCATATTCTTGTAGTTCAAGACAGAAGTATACACAGAGGAGGCTGGAAACAGTGGTAGAGAGATTTTTTTGCCTTCCAGTTGCAGAAAAACACAGTGGTTTGGAGCAGGGAGAGTGAAAAGTCTTCATGAAAAAATCAACAGGTAGTGTAGTAGAGTATATGTGCAAAGTTAAGTACTTTGAACACCGAAGGGCAAGTTCTAAATGCCTGGTGACTCCTGGATGAAACGGAATTGGTCCCACAGCTTTGCAAGTGGATCAACATCTTTGGGTATCAAGTCCGAGAAGTTGGTCATCCCTTGAAGAAATGGGGAATGAGCAGCCTGTTTGATGGGACTGAAGGTGGAGTGTGCAAGAGGCAAACGAACAGCCCCAGTTCTGGGAAAGCACTATGTGGGCTCAGTGCCTGTGAGAATGGAGGTGGCTTTTGTGGTTGCCTTCATAATGAACTATTAAATAAACGTTGCAGGCCATTGAAGGATGGAAGAGAGCTGTAAAGGACGTGCTAGTATTCACTTACAAGGTACATTCTAGTCAAGCTTTAAGAGATGCTAACAAAAATGAATCATATATGAAAAATATATTTATCTGTAACTGAATCTTCTCTTTGTTATGTGTGTTTCAACATGCATGCATCTCACATACTGATAAGTGGGATCTGTTTGCATGTACACCTTTAGCTGTTCAAGATCACAGCAACATACGATTTTAAAAAGTAATATTGAAGGTGTGATTTGCTACATAAATAACCCTTTTGTCCTGGTAACTACTTTTTTCAAGTTTAAAAGGGTAGTTTTTTTTAATAGAACATCTCAATTCAGAATGATCATTTTGAACAGCTAAGGTATAAATATATGCTCAAACTTTGACTAGTAATTAGCTTTTCTTATTATCAGGTGGGAAACTTGCCTGGGGACCTGAGACAACTGACTTGATTGCCTTGTGAAATGGAGATGGATGTTTGTTTTTACCTTTAATGTTGAAAATATATTATTGTCCCATTTCCAAAGAGACCAGTAGCAAGAGCAGAGAAATCAGACAGCGTGGGTCTCTACAACCAGATTAAAAAAAGTGCTCAGGTCAAAGAGTTTGAACTTTAAATATTATTTCTTTTCATTCCCTGCCAGGGTCATGATGTGGGGTGGTGGCAGGGAAAGTGCAGAATTGCAGTGATATGTTTGTATTTCATGCAACCAGTTGAAGTGAACAGGGCTGTAAAGCTGCAGTTCGTGGCCATTATGTTTTGCTGAGAGATGCCAAGCAGAGCTCTGGTGCAGAAGACTGTGAAGTGATTAAAATTCTCACATGATGGTTAATATGCTTCTTATCGGTACCTTATTTGAGATTCATGACTGTACATCACAGAAGGCAGCGTCGTGATTAAACCCACTGCACTGGTTTTCTCTCTGCTTCAAACAGGTGGAGACAAAAAGGCATGAAAGGATAGCTGACTGGAAAACATAGCTGTCAGAGGGATAAGATGACAGTTGACAAGTCAAACTCTTGGTTAATCTAAGCAGGGACAGAATTAGATTGTAGTCCTGGAAAAAGTCAAGTAGTTTGTTAGCATGGCTGAGTGCCAGACTTTCTTTTCTTCTTTTTTTGAAAACCATGGTGAAGTTGGAAACATGAGTGAAATGTTAAGACCTGTTAATAAAAATCTCATTCTGTCAACCACTATGTAGCTGGTATTTCCCTTCTGGAATCAGAATGAATGGGTGAATAGTTATTAATATGTAATGAGATCTTATGGGAACAATAGCATTGCAAGCAAAGGAAAAGAGGAATTTAGAGAAGGGAATAATTCATGCAAAAGTTAGGCTTGCCATGCTGGCATGTTAGTGGTAGTGGGGGAGGCATGGTCCTGACTGCTTGTGCCAGTGTTTTAAAAGATGGAAACAGCAGGATGCTTGAACCGTGAAAGCAGGAGCCCTCCTGACACTATGCTGTATCAAGTCTCTTGTTCCACTTCCCTGCCTTTTACTATGTTTTCCTCTATCCACTGAAAACTGTTGGAGACAGAGGTCATGCCTTTTATTTCTCTATAAAGTGCTGCTGCTTGTGCTACATAGTTTGTTGATTGCTAGAGGAACAAGAGCATCAGTAATAGGCCCTTACATATAAAATTCTTTAAGTCTCTGTAAAGATGCATTTTTCTCAGTCTGTGTGGAAGTCTGTAACCCCTGGATTTCTGAAAAGTGAAGGTGTCCACTTCAGTTTGTACTCAGACCAAGCTGTGTGCTGTCCACTGTCTGGGCTGAATGGGCATTGAGTCTGACCCATTCATTGCCCTTGTGCTGTGTCACATTGACAGAGCAACCCCAATAGAGCTTCCTCCTGGGCAAGGGAAATGTCAGAAAACCTCCTCCCACCATGGCATATCCCTCTTTCAATGATTACACAGTGTTCAGTGCAAACTTTGTGTTATACTGTACTTTTTATTGAACAGCTCCATGTCTTGGGCTCAATAACCAAAGAATTTAGAGGTTGGCCATTTCTGATCGAGCTTATCCTTACTGTAGCAACATGTACCTTGCACTCCAGAGCAAAAATATGTGGTGGCTTTGCGTATTGGAAGATGGAGAAATTTTTAGTCCAGTTTTAACATAATGTTTTCCAAGCTTTTATTGCACAAGGACTGTATCATGATGGAACATAAACCTGCTGTTCCCAGTCTTAAAATGATACTGTCTCTTATTAGTGGCTGAAAAAAACAGTCAAGAATCCATTAAAAAAAATTTAATCAAGTAAGAAAATGTAAAATGTCCATCATGTAAAAATAAAAGAATAAACTATCAGTGCAGATAGTTCCAGGTCAGCACTTATACATAGGAGCAAAATAGATCTGGTCACTCTGAGTTTTCAAGTTGGGGTGAAAATAGGAAATGCAGCAGATGTAGGAGAGAGGCCACAATAAGACATCAAGTGATGGTCTGGGCCTGCCCTTACTGTGGGTGTGGAGAGGTCCAAAGATGGTATGTTGTCACAAAACTGAAAAGTCTGAGGCCCTCTGACCACCCCCTGTGGACGTGTCTGTAATGAGTCACGAGTTTTTGCAGCTTCTTTGAACATGTTTCTCAGTCTCCAGGCAAAAGTGGTGTTCCTTAGTGCATGCCATGGCACTGGCTTGCCGTGTGGACATGTCCAGGTAAAAAATCTGTGTGAGGAAGATGTGAAGAGTAAGAAAAGGCAAATTAAATTGCTAGATATTAAGCACAGGATATAAACTGGATAGGATTATTGTTTAGTTGGCCAGTCCTGCTCAGATAGTTTTGCCACACAGGCTTTTCCGGTGCTGTTTCATCAGCAGCATCTGAACTAATTTGCAGATTGTGTTGAATTTGTTTCCCAAACAGCTTTTGTTGATCCATAATGGACACAAATAGTCAGCTAATATATACCTAGGAGAATATGTTAATGGTACTCTTAATCACCTCTTGCAATAGGTTGCTGCAATACTTGTGTGATATTTGATTCTTCTGGCACCTTTGTGGGTGTGGGTGCTCCATTGCCTATGATTAAGGTGGCATTTCCCTTGCATGGTTGAACCATGTGTGTGAGAGAGAGGTCACTGGAGGCTGAGCAGAGGTGCAAGTAGACAGGTGCTCTAAATCCATGCCCAAATAGAAAAGGTATACAACAGGTACAAATGCTCATAAAAAAATAATTTTGATAAGCTCTCATATTCCGACTTCCCTTCGACTTCCTTTGATGAGCTACCTTTCAAGTTTGTGTGAGCTTCCAGGGTCATTTCTACTTCTAAGATCAAAAGGCTTTTCACAGTTTTGCAGGTGAAGCTATGATGGATTTCAGGTATTTCAGAAAAACTTTATGGAAAGAAATTTCAGGAGCTGGAACATAAATATAACTGAGCAAAACAGATACGAAGGCTGTAGACTAGCACTTTGGTGCTGAAGTGTGTCTCACACCCAAACCAGCAAATTAACAGATTCAAGAATTAAAATGCACAATGTATACGCAGAAGCAGTGGAAATATAGATTCATAGCTGTATAATGAGGACTGCTTCTTGTAAACAGTGTGGCATGAGGGCATAGATAATAATTAAGCATGCAAATTGAATTTGCAAGGACTTCCGAGCAGGGAAGACATATAAAAGTGGGCTTGATTTTTCTAGAGGATAGTATGAATGATTTGCCTTTACTAGTTATCAAGATGCCTCTAGGAGCTTAGATTTAGTACAGTTCAGAGGTTTTTAGTATCAGGAGGGGATGTGCCAGAGACATAATGACAGGCTCTTAGTCCTTTCAGAAAGGGCAGATCTGTCCTACTGGCTCAAGACATTTAAAAAAAATATTTTTTTTTAATTTAAATGACACATTTATGACTTAGTTGGTGATCGACCTTTTAGCTCTCACCCTGATCAGTGCTTTGCTAGATTGCTAAAGGATCTCTTCTCAGCTGAGAGTTTACTTGCATGAAACTGTAATTGTGGGTTCTAACTAGAGTGAGGTTTGCTGACACACCTTCCCTGCGGGTTAAAGAAATCACAGGATTTTATAACTTTCTGGAGGCCAGTGGCATGTCTGAGCCACAGTGGTCTGTCACTGTCAGTGTCTTTCCATTCATGGAGCTGTGAGAGAGGGCTAATTAATCATCCTGCCTAAGACCTGGGAGCCTGTGCAAATGCAAAGAGACTTGCCATAGCTTCTAAACAGTCAACATGGCAGGATCTCATAGTTGCTGCCTGCTTTAGGTCTGAAGTATTGGCAAATTCATCCAGGTCTCTGTGAGGCCTCCTTTTTCCTTCTGAGTTGGTGTCAGAGGTGCCATCTTTTCTCCCCTTGAGAAGGCAGCAGTTGGTTTCTTGCTGCGTCCTCTCCAGGAGCAGTTAGTGTGTCATGAGAGGTGATTTTGGCAGGAGGGACTACAGGGTGTTTAGGTTTGTTGTAGGTGTTGCCATTGAGGCAGTGGTAGTGACAAAAGAGTGAGAAAAGAATGGAGGCCCTTTCCTATATCTTGAAGGAACCACTGAGGTGAGATGAGAGCTGGTGCTGGGGGTAAATGTGCCTGTTTATCTTCAGCATAACTGCTCGTGATCTGAGGTCCTTAAGGCTGGAGTAAAAGTTTGCTGAGGTCAAGTTTTGAAAACTGTGGGTGAGATTTTGTGTTTCTTGCTAAACCTTCTATGGTTGTTAGCTTTAGGATACAGGTTGAATTGGGAAGAAGAGTTGTGCTGAACTTTGCTAGTTAAGTCAGCTACAATTAGTGGTTTGTCCATTTACTATATTGGTGTTATTGTTAGGGTTTCTTAGAAGAGAATGAGCAGTTGTAAAAGCAACAGGTCACAAGCTGGCTTTGGCATGTTCAAATAAGTTTTTCTAATTTTCTTACAGGTAATAATAATTTGATTGTGCTTAATGTTAGAAAACTTTTCATTCAATTTTGAGTGAGAGAATTGTTCAGTTTCTATCCAAGTCTTATGTTGTATGCTAGGTCAGGTGAGGAGATGGCTGGTAGCCGTGTATGTCACATTTATACATGAATGGCATTTGTTTTTCTATTCCAACAAAATTCAGAGTTGTGATTGAGAAGATGAGAGCTTGTGGAGTATGAAAGAAATAAGCAGTTCAATGTAATTTTGAATCCTGCATGGATCACGTTGGTAATGTGAATGCCGGTGACATCAAACACAATGCTTTGTGCATTGTGCAAAGGTTTTGCAAAGGTATTGATGATTTAAGTTTAGGTTGGAGTAGGATTCATAGGGCACGCTTGACATACAGGAGTGTAGCTGTGCAAGCTCATGTCCCTCTCCGTGCGTCTTCCTCAGACCTCGTGTGTCGCTAGTGAGCAGATCTCCAACGACACGGACGGTCTTATGTAGATGAAAAAACCGACACTTTATTAATTTACAAAGGTGCTTATATACCTTAGCATGCTGGACTGACATAAGGTTATTGGTTAACTGACCAGCCACCCCCCAGAGGGATTGGCTGGACCCAGTAACTCTTACCTCATATATTTTCTTCTTTGGTCTCATAACAAGACCATAGTTTACGATACTTCTAAATTGTTTTCCTGCAGCATCCTTGAGAAAGCCTTGCTTTCACACAGACGCCTGTCAGGAAACTGAAATCTCTCTGCACCCAGGCCTGTAACATCCACACTCGTGGATTACTTGTCAGTCCGCAAGAGGTTACTAAGGAAAAGTAAACCTGCTGCAGGAAGCTCACCACCACTATCCACATCTGCCTCTCTGATGGGGAGTGTTAAAGGTGTGCAAACTGGAAAGGACCAAAAATATGTTTCATGTTTTACCATGTCTGCATGAAGTTACCCAGAGCTAAAGCAAAATAATATTGGCAAGTACAAAGTCACTCGGGTTACCTGGGAAAATGTAGGTCCTGCGGTGTAGAAGAAACAGCAAGGAAAAAGCCTATATTACAATTACATTTGCAGGCTTTCTGCACAGCAAAAAGGTAGATGTTACTATCTTCCATACAGTACAGCTACTTATTGGCAAGCACTGCTTCTTCCTTTCTTCCTCTTACATGCTCCTGTAGAAATTTCTGAGTAGTTCTCCAATGGCCTTAGGGTGAAATCTTGCCTCCACCAATGTCAGTGGGAAATCTGCCAATGACTCCAATGGGATCATTATTTCATCCTGTTTTGGGAGGAACCTTTGCCTGAGTGAATACTGCAGGATTTGGTCCAACAAGAGCTAGTCCTCCCTTGTCAGCAGCACAACCCCTCCCCTTACCTAATTTCCATAATAATGTGGAAACAGCACAGCAAAAAAGACAGACTGTTTTTCTTTCTGCCCTATTAAATCTAGCCATGATAGATGCCCAGTGGAAGATGGACGTTACCTCTGCAAAACAATCTCTGCAGTAACTGCAGAATTTAATGTCTTTACATTCCCCAGATGGGCTGTGTATACAACAGGGCAGTGCTGCCAGCCCAGATTCTGCTATCTGTGGATATCAGTTGCAGTCCTCTTCACTCTTGCCAGTTAAAACTTTCTCTTTGAATGAAGGAGCAGCTGATCAAAAAAGGCAGTTCTAGTCAACAGTCTTACTAATAATGACAACCCTAATATCACCATCACTTCTATATGGTTTTCATCTCAGTGATTTCACACACATCCACTCAATAAACATTCTTATACCTGGGTAGTCAGAAAAATATTGATTATCTCCTCTAGTTCATTTTGTCCCTTATAATCTGGGAAATACCAGTGAAATTACATGACTTGCCTGCAGCAAAGCAGAGTCCAGAACTCACATATTTTCACCTTCCAAATTGCTCAGGCTCCTTCCAATCTCTAGTCACACACGCAGCTGCTTCTCTCATTTAAGCCATCTTCTGATGTGTATCAAAAAGATACCATAATTTAGGTAAAATAGAATTTTAGGAACACCTACAATAACCATTTCCATCAGTACTGACACCAGCTGAAGAAATTTTATAAAGCAGTCACAAGCCTAGTATTTGCAACACTGTAAGGAAATGTCAGTCCTTCAAATGGTTTTTGTGCTCACAGTTTGCCTGCTAAATTTATTAGGAAAAATGTAATCACTGTTGGTTGTCAAATTCAAACAAAGTCAGACCTTCTACACCAGCCCCAGCAGACTGTTCAAACTTATGATTTGTACAGAAGGATGGAAATCTTAGTTATTATGACAAAGACTTTCTGAAGCTGAGCATATGACATGTCATTCCAATACCTCTAGTATTTTATAGCCATTTTTGTTTACATACAGACACTTTCATTTTCATAGCATTTACATTATTCCCATTTTTAAACAGATGAAACTCTCTTTCTATTGCCTCCAACACGTTTGTGTTTTAAGAAGCTAGATGTGACAGTCATATATGCTTTGCCTTACCTGAGAAGCAGACATCGCTCTGGCACCATGAATTTCAGAATCCCTAACCATCTTTAAAAACAAAACCAAAACATGCATGCAGTAGAAGAGCAGAGTATCTTCAGGAAGGTACCATATTCCACCAGCATTACAAGACAAACTTACAAATATAACAGTTAAGCTACTCTGTGGAAGAGGACTCTCAATCAAAGAAAAACTTAGAAAGAAGCATCAACACATGCCACACAGTGTTAACGTGATCCCAAAATCCTAGACTGGTCTAATAGGAGAAGAAATGCTATTGCATACTTTATAGAACAAAAGGACCTTCCAAAGCTTCCTTTTCAAAACCTGTCTGCCAAATTGCTGTTTTAGAGACTAACAATGAGCAAAAATGTGTTAGTGCTTGTCTGGAATTAACAGATAAGTTTTGCAGAAAGTGTTGCAGAAAGGCATCGGGTGTGCATGCACAGAGACTACCTAACACCTCCCACTACAGAAAGCTGAAGCCTCATTGAGAAAGCACCTACCCATAAGTCTTTCCCCCATTACTTCATGCTGACCTTCATTAGCTGCTGAATGAACAGCAGATGTTCATTTGCTGTTGGGGCCTCAGGGCTGGCAGAGGAGTATGAAGGGTCCTGCAGGAGTTTGCTCAGCCCAGCAGACTCTCCAAAAGTGAAATCCAGCATCCTGTTAGAAAAAATATTTTTTTGCCTTGCTTGTGACAAGAGCAGACACTCTTTTGGTTTTTTCATCTCCTGTAAGACAAAAATTGAAACATGTCAACAAAAAATCCTATGAAAAAAGATTTGCAAGCAAGAGAATAGAACCAATTGCTTCTTTAGTGGAAGATGCAAAGTAATCCAACTCACCTCTCTGCAGTCACCATCCAATTTACTGTACTAACACACATATACACCCACCTCCCCTGCTCTGCTGTTGCTCTACAGACCAACTTGAATATTCAAAAGAGCCCATATGCCTGAACATAAACTTTTGGCCTATGTTTGCACTCTGCTTGAACACGTGAACTTTCAACTCCGCAGCTGGAATCAACCAGAAAGTCTAAGGCTTCACACATTTTCTGAAGGTAAGTTGTGATCATCTTTCTACATTTTCAGCCAGCACTTGCATATCCCTTAAAGATGAAGGTGCCAAAAGGCATGGCTGAGAGCCAGAGGAAAAACTGCCATCATTCTTAGCAGTTTTCAAATTCAGTGCAGAGATTGTTACATTATAAAAAAGGTGCCAAGGGCTCTATAGAGACAAAGTCTCCGTTACTCTGCATTGTGCCGTGAATCGTGCAGTAAGACAGGAATAATGAAAGGCCATTTCACATATTTATGCTGTAAAGCAGACTAATCTCGAATCTTACCAAACCGTGCGAGGGAAAGAAAACTGTTTTTCTAGCAACCTCGAGTGAGATAAATGTTGTCCCTCCCTGTAGGAAAAGGACATGAGAATTCGTAGGCATGTGCACAGGCAGGTTTCACTATAGCTTAGCTCAAGTACAGTTTCTCATCATCTGTGGGTTTTGGAACAACTTACTGCACACCCTGAGGAAGTGTGGATACTGCAGCTGGGTTCACCATAAAGCAGAGAATTCCCCAAATTGAGGGAAGAAGACTGGAGCTCTCAGCGCACCAGACTGGTAAGGGATTTTTCAAACACTTGCCAAAACTGAATGTGTTTTTAGTATTTCAAGCTTAATTCATTTGCATCAAATCAATATGAATTTTTCAAAAAAACTGGAAACAGAGACTAGTTGTCACTGAGTGAGACTTTCTGAAGGACATAAAAGGGTAGGGAAAAGTTGGTCTGTTTCAAAAACCCTCCAACATGAGGTATACTGACCTTTGTTAAGGGAAAGTCAGGGCCTTCAGAGTAGACATTGGTCACATGGTACGTACTGGAAATAAGACATGTACACACAAATATCATATCTACATAAACAGAGCACAAATAATTGTGCAATAATGATGAAAATATCTGCTGTATTTAAAATAACCACGGTGAGTAATACTTTCAATACTGGTGTAAAAACAGTCCACAGAATTGGACTTAAACACATTAATTAAGGCTCCATGATGTTTTTCAAGCTTTCATAAAGGCAAAATTAATGAACACTGCTGAAACAATAGAATGATTTGACTTTTATAATAGTAACTAAAAAGCCTTGTAAAACCCAAGAGCAAGCAGCAATGAGGCTGGGAACTAGAAAGCTCAGGCTTCCTTTTACACTCAGTTAAATAGCTAATCGTGTCATGTGCTCACTTTTTAATCTCTTTAAACCAATACAGCAGCGTGATAGGTAATAAATTTGTTTTTATGAGAAAGCTTCTGATGTATCTTTAGTTGTCAGGAGTGAGAACTGTTTATGAAAAAGTAAAAAGCCACAGTCCACAGGCCATGTAATGGAGGGTCTGCACACTGAGTAGTTTCTGAATAGTTTCCTTCGCCAGCTGTGATTTTTCTGGCATGACACCTCATCATGGCCTTGAATTTAGCCCATTTTAATTGTTATATCTGTTTTATCCAGTGGAAATTCCAGTGGAAAACTAAGAACTGCAGTTGTTCCATCTCACAAAAATCTCTTGTGCAGCTGGGAATAATGGATTTTGTTGAGCTTTCTTTACACTCGCTGGGCCAAAACTTTTCCTTTAGTTTAAATTTTGAAGAAGGTTGTCTAGAACCAATATCTTTCATTCTGCATAGGTGCCACCAGCTTCAGTGCACTCCAAATGTGCCTTACTTCACTCCAGGGTTTGTTGGTATTTATTGCAACACATTTATTGCCCTGCAAGAGCTATTATAAAGCTACTGTATTGTGCAGGCCAATGGGCTTGATAACTTCTCAGTGCTCTCACTTTTTAGTTTAGTTTATTTCGAGTGCAGCTTTTCTCTGGAAATTGTCTCTGTCTACATGACATTGTAGCATTCCAGAGCTGTGTCCTTGCTGCTAGCTGGATTCAAATACACTATAGAGACAGGTCACCTGCAACTTCTGCAGAATTCTATGTCAGACTAGCCTCATGTAAATCATTTGATGTAAGTCATTCTTTGTACCATTTCTCTCTGTCATGTGGAGGGATAAAAAAATTGTGTGGTGTATCCTTCCAGTAGCAGCAGTCTGCTGTGTAGCCTTTTAGGACCGACAACATGGGAGTTAATTTCCTGGAGATATTTGGCACCTTGTGCTATTGGCTTCTTTGGCTTGTGTCCCATAACAGTCAGGAGGCTGGAAAACATCAGGAGCTGGATGGGGCCTATATTTTTTTACCTCTTACACAGGACAAACTGTATATTTTATCTATTTACCTTTAGGGATAGAGCTACCACTTGTGCAGATCCCTTTAGGTCATCTGGCAGCTTGTTTATACAGCTGGGACCACAAAGACCAATGGATTGCATTTAAAGGATGGCAGAGTGAAAACAGATACACCTAAAGGCTGAAGTCTGTTTTTCTTTGCTGAAAGAAAGGTGCAGTTTTCTGTGTTCGTGACACCAGGTTATTCTTTGGAGTCATGTTCCTAATGCTTGTTCTCGCCTGCCCCACAGGACTCAGCAGTGACCGCATGCATTTCAATGTAGTCAATGCATTTCATGCAGGTTGATAAACACCCAGATCAGTCCTTTCTTCCATAGGTGTCTTGTCCCCACATCAGTGTCACACACGTCCTGCAGTTCCTGGTAAAACTGTTGAAACTATTGATTTTCATGGGACTGTGATCAGGCCCAGATGATTGAAGTCCTTGTTCAATACTCGTGCAGCAGAACTCCATGGATCTGGACCACTCTCCTCATCCTGAATAAGATCTCTGAAATGAGGAAGGCTGTTGTCATGCATATATTTTTGTAAATTGGCATCTTGGTATAACTTCTTTTTTTTTTTAATCCAGAAGAAACCAAAAATCCCAGTAAATTCAGATGAATGGGAATTAGTGGGTGATGCTGAAGGGGGCTGGGACACCACCCTGAGAGGTTATGGGGTGAAGGTGGTCAGCTCCACAGGGTTAGGCTGCACCTGAGCTGTAAGCAGAGGACATTGCTTATGTCAGTAGGAGTTTTTGTTTTAAATGTAGTGGAAGGGTTTTGCTTATGGAAATGAAATAGTCTTCTAAAAATCTACTTTAAAAACTTCCACTGTTTGATGGAGAGCATTGCTCTTTCAGCTGTTGAGCAGAGTGTTGTAGAGCTCTGCCTGGCTGGCTTAGATTTTCCTTAAACTCTTTTTTTATAAGGGTTATTGTGCACTGTTAAATTCTGCAGGATTTTTTTCTTATGGAAGAACTGCAGATTTTGATCCAGCCTTCATTAAAAGGAAACGTGTAAGTTCATGGATTGGAACTGCTCTTGAATTTTTATAGAAATAAAAGGATCTAAACAGCATGCAACTGAAATTAAAAGCCATGGAAGGACAATTTCAACCAATGTATTTTCCTGAACATATTTGGAAAACAGAGGGACAGGATCTGTGAACTTATAAATATGAAACAGTATAAATATGAAGCAGTATAAAAAGAACCTTGAATTTTCAATCAAAGAGGCATGTAATTAAATTTCTCCCTGCTCCATAATTTTCTATTGTATCCTTGTTACCTTTTTTGTCATATCTATTTGCAGCTTCACAAATCCAAAATATCTTAATTTGAATAAAACAAAAGCCTATTCATACTTGTACTATTCATGTGGTTTAATTGGTTTACAAAATACAAATGTTCTTTGAAAGAAACTGATTTGATTTCAAGAGGCTGGTAGTTGTCCATCATATGTGGTCCTTCTACTCACAAAAGATGAAGGAACAGAACTAGACATAAATGGGCTTGCTTCAGCTTGCTTTGTTTTTGCTCCTGTTTGGGCTGAATGCTATTGCTTAGTGAATATAGTAGGAAAATATTATGGTTGTAGCTTATTGCACAAAGAAAAATAGTTTTCCACATGTGAAGTTTAAATGGAGAACTGAAAATACTTTTCAATGCTCCACTTTCCTTTTTTAGGTAATATCAACAAATATCAGACTGCAAAGTTCATTATGCTCTTGGAACACCTGGGCAGAGGGTATTATGTGGTAGAGGTAATAGTGATGTATACCAGTGTCAGTCGGGGTTAGAAAGAGATTCCAGATTATTTTGATAATCTTTCTCTCTCAGTCTCTGCTCCCAAATGAACAGTTACTTCTTGGGATACCTGGAAAAGGGAGGAAGGGGATGCAGCCTTGTAAGCTTTTCCATTGAGGCAGGGACCTTCTTGCAGTAGCTGTGTAATAGCAGTAAGGCAATACAGCACAGGCTAAACACCTCAGCCTGCAGGATGTCTGGTGTAATTCAAATACAAAAGGAGTTAATGTAGGAAACTTCCAGTCAGCTCATTAAATTGATCCATGTGTTTATCTGTAGAATTATCTATTCTTCTGCAGGAAGAACAGCATTTTATGGTATGACTAGTTACTAGCTTATTTAAATAATTTTACCTGTTCTCTAATACAACCATGCAGGGACCATCAGCTAAGTAATATTCATGTTGTCTTTGAGGCCCATCTGAGAGTGGGGGAATATATCCAGTGTATTTCAGGGAGGCTGCCTGCCACTGAGGCATCATTAGTGCTATCAGCTCCTCATCTCTGTGCCTTCATGAGACTATACCCAGCATGTATAGGCTAAACTCTGAAAGGGAAACACACAGAGCTGTCAGTCGAGTCTCTCTAGCTGTCAATATAGTTCACGTGTAAGCACAGACCAAAGGGCACAAGAAGATGCATAACTGACAAAGTAAATCAAATCATGGTTGACAACAGGTTGCAAATGCAGGAGAGAACTGACAATGGATGGGCAATGGAATTATAAAGCAGAGGGAAGTCTCTGAAGGAAACATAGATCATAGAAATGGAAAATACTGATTACTGGCAGCAGTAATCTAAACCCATACTGTGTTACCTCAACGGGAAAGTATTTGTATATCAAAAGAAAGCTTTATGCACAGCCTAATGTGGTGGTAATAGGAAAAAAGAAAAATCTATTTGCATTGTCATTTGTTGCTCTGTATCTCCCTGAGTTCTGAGGCTACTTTAAAGAAAATATTAACTCTACTGAACTGAGATTAATTAGTCAAGCTAATGAATAATTCAAATCTTGAATTTACCCAAAGCATCTCTTCTCAGTTTATCTGCTTTGCTAATAGGAAAAGAGAAGACCAGCTTCTTGTTGCAATTTTTTGAAAACAAAAGCCTCAGTTTATGCTTTGCTAAGATGAACTGGATCAGGCCTTCACGGTAATGGATTTAGCAACCTGCTGAATAGGCAACTGTTTACTGTGGAGTGCTTTTGTCGTACGAGAGATTCATTAGCTGATTCTCGTTTAAGGTGTTTATCTCTTGACTTTCACAGATGAAAAAAGATGTAACAACAATTATTTTTTATGTTTTATTTGCCAAGTGAAGCATCTTGCTTCACTTTTTTTCTTTCTATACAAAGCAGAAATCAGCCTGGAATACGTAATCAGTACAGTTTATAGAAGTATTTTACAGTGATGGAAGCAGAGTTGCTTCCTTGGTACTTCCTGATGGTGGGAAGAGTTGATCACATCTGATCATTTGTATGAGTGTCATAAATACTGTGTTTGCCTTGAAGGGAGCAGATCTGTGCCCAACCCAGTGATGCTGAGTCTCTGCATTACACAGCTACTGTCACCTTCTGATAACCTCTGAGCACCTTTGTGTCTCTTTTCCCTTCATACACTGCTAACTCACATGAGTGTAGGAGGTGGGAGCTGAGTGCTTTGGGGGTGAGCCAGCCTGTCTGTCTGCCCCTGACCTTGGGACATGTGTCTTCTTGACACCAGCACACTTCAGTAGGTGGTGAAGACAGGACTCTAGCAGGTTTTTTTTCTTGTGGTTGTGAGTTGTGCCTTTTGGGGTGAAAAGGGCCAGCTTGGTGGGAAGTAGATCAGATTTGGCTCAAATACTGTGCTGAGGAGGAGCCAATACTACGGCAAGGACTTTGTTGAGCCATGGAGGTTTTGATGACCAGAACTTCTGGTACTTGGGTTAAAATTACCTTCTGAGAGAGGTAATGAGTGTAATTAGTAATTCATGTAATCAAATAGTGCTGTCCTTGGACTGCTTCCATGCTACCTCATCTGCAGAATGGGAAACTTCAGAGCCCACTGTGTGGCTGGAGCCAGCTGCCACACAAGTTCATCCTGCAAAGTCATAGAGCCACAGAGATGGCTGGCACAGACCAGATGACTTAGGTTTTAAGTATTGGTCTGGAAGGGTAAATCCTTCTTCTGAAAAGCTGCTAACTAGCCTGAATTGTTTGGTAACTTGGTGAGCACTGCTTTTCTGAGTGGGAAGAAGGGGTACCTTGGTGGTTGGAGTGGGCTGATGAAAAGCTGTGTCTTTCTGCTGCTTTTCTGAATGTGGCATGTACAGAGTAGTGCTCTGCAGAGCAGAGGGGTGTAGGCTTTGCACATCTGAATTTGATTTGACCACTACCGATGAAAAATGGTTAATAATACTGTCACTGCTCAGTCTTTTATAAGACTATTCAGCGCCAGCTTTCAACATCTTCTAAAAGCCCTTTTCTGGTGCGGGCAGATTTGCAGGGATGTAAGATATTCTTGTTCCCTAAAGGTTTTCCTCCACCTGCTTAGGTATAGTCCTCTGATGTAATACAGTTGCTATGGAAATAAATGACATCACTGTCTGGGGAACATGGCTTCATATGAGAAATCAATAAACTAGAGCAAATGAATTGTCAGGCAGTTATGATGCCTCCCTGTCTCACTAACATGGAAAAGGGACATGGATGAGAAAGTGATAAATAATTTTTTTTTCCCAAGGAAGAGTTTTCTGAGCCAAATGTCTAGTCAGTTCTTTTAGACTTAGTAGAGCTATAGATAATCCCCTTTAAAATGTATAGGGAATTCAAGTCAGGGAGTTGGTAATTTCCCACTAGCAGCATCATATCTTGTGTTCCAGTTATTTCCATTTCATTTTCTGTTTTGGTACCAGTTGGACGGTAGAATGCCATAAAAGGAGCTGGGAGAGATGTAGTCAACTGACTCCAGGAGATAACTGGAACTCCTGCAAATTCACCATGGCCTGTTTCCCATCCCGCCTCCCGTTCCCTTACTCGCTATCCTGCCCTCGTTGGGTGCCTCCGTCAGTGCCTCTGCCGTCAGGCTGGAGGCAGCGTGGGCAGGGCATGCACGGAGCCCCTGCCCGCGGCAAGCCGGGTGCCATCGCTGCTCCCCTTGTCCGGGGAATTCATACAGCCCTGCTGAGCCCGGCACGTGGAAGGTATGTGACACTCGGCAGCCCTCCTAGAGCCCCGCCCACTTCCTGTGGTGATTTTACACATAAGGTATTTATTCCTAGGAATAAAGGTCTTTCCCTGTTCCAGGGGTTATTATGGGTGGATTGCTGAAGACATGTGAGTGCAGGTAAAAGATGCTACTGCTGTTTCAGCATCATTTAGGTGTAGTGTCAATGCAATAGTCTCCAGGAGGAACACAACCAAATTAAGGTTCTAATGTAAAGCACGTGTCCTAAATACCTCTTTCTGGCACAGTTCATTTGTTAAGGAAATCAAATTGAAAAATGCATTAACTACCAGGAAAAAAAGACTCTAGAGTAAATGTTAACTTCTGTACTTAAAAGAAAACTTGAAATGGTTTAAAAATCTCAATAAGGTCTATTTTGTGTGTCACGTATGAAAACAGCTATTATTATCAAAGTAAAGCAACTAATACTTTGTAGATTACAACATTTTTCATTCTAACAACACTGGCTCTTACTAGTCAACGTGTGATGGATAGTGAGGAATGTGTGAGGATTAGCAACAAATTCACTCCTTCACAGGGAGGCTGAGCATGAGACTGCTGTTTAGTGGATTTGCTGTCACGTTGTGAGGAAATAGCCAGCTCTCTTCTTAACAGCATCACAGTTGAATCCTTGGATAATTTCTGAATGAATCAGCCATGTAAGAGAAGCACTTTCAGAGGTGAAATATATATGTTGTATGTACCCGTATGTGCAGCAGTGGGTTGTCTTGTAATATTTCCATAAGCAAAAAAGCAGGCTCGGACTACAGTATATGTAGAAAGGGAGTGCAGCTCTGACAGGATGTGTCATTACAGCTGAGATGTCAGTGTAGGACTGCTGTGGGTTTTGGCTGAATGGAGGAGTTCAGCACTGCATACTGTCTGGTTAATCTCTTTGTTTTTAGGCATTAGATTGATCACTTACCAGCTGTACAACTGGAAAGGAAGCAGGAACAATGTCACCCAAGCTTGTTCATTGCAGCAGCCTGAGTTGCCAGCAGAAACATGTTGTATATACATGTAGTTTTGAACTGAGACATTTGAAATTGAATTACCAGGTGTTACTTCTATGTATGAAGTCGTGTGTCTGTGCAAGACACAAAGGCACAAGGGTTTGATGTGAACCCTGGTTTTTGTAACACCCCTGAAGACACTGTAGATTTGCCAGCTGATGTGTTTTGGCTCACCTTAGAGTTTTCCTTTTGCTGTAAATTCCCACTCCATGTCCCAGCACAGCACGGTCATGACTAATTCACTAATCCCCAGATTGGTGTCAGGAACCCCCCACAAGAGGGTTGAGTTTGTAGCATTTTCCTATTTAAAGCACTGGGGTGAAAAACAGTATTAGGCAAAATTTATCTATGTGAAACAGGCACTGAAATGTGATAGAAAGATTTTGGTAAGGGAAAGGTCTTACACTTCTTTTTCTGCTCTTTTCTGATTCTCTTATTTAGAGCTGCATATTATAGCAGGAAATTGTTTTCTTTAATGTCTTTTTGTTTGAATTACTGGTACTTTAAAACTTTAGGGTGTGAGATCACCAAAGTATCAAGACCAACCTTCAGGGACATGGCACATAATTCTTGGCAAGGTTAGTCCTGTCTGCTTCACACATATAGTTCTGTTGAAGTTGATGAAACTATTTGTGTGATCAAGGCAGGAAAGATTTGACTCGCTTGGGAGATAGCTTTTAATAAGAAGCAATGGTCTTGTTGTTCAGAAATGTCCTCAGTAATAAAGAAGAAGAGAATAGAAACAGAGGAAAGGTTCCAAGGAGCAGAACAGCTCCTAAAGCATATGTTTTTCATGAAATACCAATTTTTTGTGAGGATTTTTTCTATAGCATCCAGCTAGTCAAGATGAGGAGCACTCATGCAAATACAATCAGTGAGTTCACAGAAACTGCCTAAATAAATAAAACAGGCACAGTTTTGCTTATTAAATACTGACTGGTTTTCAGCTTTACTTCAGCACATCAGGGTGTTTGAGTGTGCTCCTCGAAATCAGAGGAAGGAAAATAAAAGAGAGGGTGGAAAGTGACAAGTGGTAAAAGGCACAGATTTAGCTAATGAAAACATTAGGTGCAGACTGCTTGCCACCTTGGAAATGACAGATACAAATATCCTTAAGTTTGTGCTGTAACTCTTCAAGTTTATTGTAGACTTCTTGCTATTTTGGAGCATGGAAGAGAGACTGAAAGTTCTCTGGAGCAAGAAAGGAGTCTTGGTGCTTGCATAATGCAAAAGATGGGTCTGGAATATGATACATTAGTTACTATTTATTCCTGTTCCTCTGCAAAACTAACAAATATCTGTCACCCTTTCTAGCTGTCTTTAATTTTTTTTTTTTTTTAGACCACAAATGACCATTAAAGGCATCAGGCAGCAACATCTGTGAACATCTATTGCAGTAGCTAGTGCAGCTGTACCCAGGAGAGGAGGCAAAATCAGCTCAAAATAGTTGATCAGACAGCTCCCACTTAGTAGGGCAAGGTCCTCTGTGACGTGGGGCAAATCAGGCCCCTGCCCCATGTGGGTCAGCTCTGCTCCCAGATGAGCACCTGGCAAGTCAGCACAAATAGACCACAGCTCTGGCAGAGGTCATGACAGTGCAGGGGCTTAATGTCCTTTATCAAGCTCCCTGATAATGCATGCAAATTCTGTAGGATGCGTGTGCAAACACACACACACACTCAGGTTACAGCTATCTTGTGCAGAGAGCAGCCTTCTGATGTGGTGGCAAGAGGAAGTGATGCATGGAAACAATGTTAATTAAATGTCACATTTTGGAAAAATTAGGAGCTAGGCAATTGCGTTAAAATATTGGTTCTGTATAAAAGAAAACATGAGTCTTGCAATTATTTTTAGAAACATTATCTTCATAATTTGGTTATATTCTGGTCGTTGCTGGAAGCCCCAGTCAGGATGCAAACTGCATTATGCTAAGTATGATCATGAAGAACTTCAAAGCAGTCCCTTAATGAGTCTTGGGTTTTTCTCTCTTCCATATCCATATGTGAGAAGCTACAATTTCCTGTTCATTTATGCACGGTGCCTACACAAAAAGATAATGTGCCAGTAGACAAGTGGCTGTATCTGTGAGATAGTATTTATAAAAATTGCATGTTGAAAACTATTTTGTCTGCTGTATATTTTAGTAAATACAGGATGAAGGTGGGAATTTGTGGTAGGTCTCAGTCTCAGGAGAGAACACACTAAATAGCACTTTCTAGAGAGCTAATTACTGTGTAAGGGGAGATGCTTGGGCTGAAGGGCAGGCTGTCTCTCTCCCCTTGTGTGGTGGGGTGCATGGAAAGGGAAGGTGTTTCTGTTTGGGAGCAGAGGTGACAAGACAGTGTCTGCTCAGGTGTTTTGAAGTCATTCTGTGCTGAGAAGTAATGCCTAGGAGAGTTCGGGAAGCTGGTTCCAGCTGTCTCTGAGACAATGTTGATTCTGAACAAATCTTTAAAAACTGGGGGGATTCCAAAGGCCTCTGGGACTCTTAGGCCCTTCTGGTGTTTAGAAAGGGCACAAAGGCATGACCCTTGAGTGTAGGTCGAGTTGTCTCGATGTTAGCTACAGGCTGACAGGGGACAGTTTGTTTGGGACTCTGTATTAATTTAATACTCCAAAGTATTAAAGGCTAAAAATATAATTCCTGCTTACTGTGGTTTAACCACTGGTAGATCTGTCAATTATTTTTTTCTTTTGATAAGGTTATGTGCTTTTGTGATAACAGGACAGCATTTATATAATATGCTTGGAGTTCTCTAAATTGTTTGAGCTAGTCATATGTGTCTTTTTGATTAAAAGCAAAATCCAGAAAACTCACATGGTGTTGAATTAACCTGCTAAGTGTGTTTAAAACCTGAGATTTTTGAAATGAATGTAGCATGTACATATGAACAATGAGACCTATTCTTGTCTTCCCATAGCTATTATTGACAGTGCAGGGTTTTGTTGGTAGAGTTTGCATATAGAAGTGCAAGCAAATAATGAGGATGTCAGCTTAGAGAATGATGTAAATCACTTTTTTTTTCATTCAGCCCAAAGTAAGGTAATATAGCAAGAAACTAAGAGCCCCACTTATATAAATAAGGTACAAAATGATGTATTTGTTAAATAGTAATATTAACCAAGCCAGTTTTAGGTCTAGTTTGAGCTACTATAAAAAAATCTGCTCTAAGCAATCGGGCAAGTGAAGCCTGAAGTGCAACCTGAAATGCAGGGAGAGAGATGCTGAGCTAGAAAGGAGATCACTTCTGTACCATATAGAAATGCAATAGTATAGAGAACCGTGCCTGTCAATTATAATGTGCAGGTGGTTCCATTTTTACTTCCTCCTCAGAGCAGCCACTGAATTGCAAAGACTGCAGCAGCACAGGCAGCAGGGTCTCACAGTGGGCAGAAGTTAGTGGCTGGCAGTGCAGTAGTGGCTGATGAGGTCAGGATTACTTCACAACCCCACCATGGCTCCAAAGGTATGCTGACTAACAGGTACATGTTTTGTAAATAAAATAGCTATGTGGGAGGGCAAAATACACTGTTATTTAGCTCAACAGACTCGCTGTCCATGGGTTGAAAGGCTTCTTATTGCACACAAACTCTGGGGAAGGTGTTTAGAAAAGGGTTTCTTTTTTAAATGGCTGTTTCTGAGGCCCTGGTAGCTGTACTCAGTTTCTGGGAAGAGTAGCATCCTTTTGTGCCAGCTTTAAGTAAACGTTTACCCTCTTCCCCCACGTTCACCCTCTCTTCTTGGGTGAGGGAGTTTCAGCTTGTTGCCTTGGAACAGAATGGTCACGACAGTCTTGAATGTTTTCCTCTTTTTGAATCTGCTGGCCTCATTGCTGGGGACATTTGTAAAGGGTGTATGTCAGCATCTGCTCCAGAACAGCTACATGTGCCAGTCAGCAGGGCAGTGGGGAGTTGTTTGGCAGACTCTTCCATCCTGCCCACCTGGTTTGGGAACTGGATGCCACCAGCAACAGCAGTGGGGCTTCAGTCGTGGGAAGCCAGTTTAACAGAGTGCAAAGCCCTGTGTGCTGGTGGGCTGCCATGGATGCAGTTGCAGCTCAGTGGGTGCCTCAGTGAAAAATTAAATTTTCCATCCCTGGACTCAGTACAGACATAAAAATTAAAATAATTTAAAAAAAGAAAGCAAATATAAAAAAGGGTAATTCCACTCTCATGACACCTGCATTGAGCACCAAAGTGCCGAGATGTGAAAATGCTCTGACTCTGCACACTGTTTGCAGGAATGAAGCTTTAGTCAATCAATACCCTTCTGTGAAATCATTAAAAAGAACAACCCACTCTGTCACAGGTGTCTCTTTATTAATTGAGCTGGAACTTTAGACTGGGAGAGAATCTGGTGGGCAAGTGCTGGTGGATGCTGATTGCCTTCAGCTATTAGTAATGACGCCAAGGCATTTGCTAAACGTTGCTTTGAGATGTGTTAGGTGAGTTGTCAGCTCTCACTGTGCTTTAAAATCTACTGAAGCAGTGATTCAGTCAGCAAGTGTAGCTGCCTATCTCATCTCAGCCAGGTTGCACTTGTCTAAACAGTACTGGAGGGGCACAGTGTGGGGTGACAGGGATGGCCCCAGGTATGGGATGTCTCCTAAGTGACTACATACTTCCCAGGTGAAGGTTCTTCATCCCAGAAAAAAAGACTACCGAAAGGAGATGCAGAGCTCTATAAACTGTGAGCAGCATGAATAAAATAGCTTGGAAACAAATGCTTATTTTTGCTCATAATAAAGCTAAGATACCTCAAGTGAAACTGTCAGGTGGCAGTTTCAGACCAAAGAGTGTACTTTTTTTCACACTAGAAATATCTAACCTTAAATACCCTGTCAAACATATTTTGATGGCAATGTTAAAAGCAGAGCTGGTTTCAAAAAAGCAAAATCATGATATAAAAATTGTTTGGGAGCTATTAAAAATAGCTGGTCACTGCTGGCCCAAGAAGTCTCTGAGTCATAGTTATCTAGAATTTGTCTAGGGGCCCTGTACCAGAAGAGTGTCACCATCTGATGCTTTCCTCTAAGTCTCCCAAGTTCACAACTGTCAAAGAAAGCAGAGCAGGTAGATGGATCTTGGTTTACCTACTTTGGTCATTGTGTTGTATCATTCAGAGACTTCTGAGTGCTTAAGAAGTTGGCTAAGACTTCTTTTTCTTTGGTATTGGCTTTTCCCTCTTGGATACGCACTGTCATTTGAGAAGGACATAGGTTATTTGCTTGTGTACGTCTATATGGATGTGAAAAAGGAAATTTATCCTGACGAATAAGCATCCTGCTCTCAGGAGAAAGAAAATATTCTTCTCTCTTGTGAGGCCTCCCACTGACTTTAGTGATATTATCATCATGACTAATGACTTAAAAGCAAACTAGGTGATGCACAGATACAGGAAGTTGAAGAGAATGCGTATGAACAAAACACGTTTGTGTTTTTTCCCTTACTGGCTGGGTTATTACAAATGTTTTAGTCACTACAGGTGGCCTGGAAAAAGACCCTAATCCTAGGAGGTGAGCATTTAGACCATTAAAGGAAGAAAACAGTGTGTGACACCAAAGAAAGTTGGTATGGTGGTTCCTTTTTTAATACCAATTTTGGGGTTTTTTTGTTCTGGCTGCATACTCAGAGAGGAATATTTTCTCCCCTGTTGTGGAGCTGTATTAGTTTTTCAACAAAAGGCACAAGGGGCCTGATGACACACAGATAAAATCATACTGAGCTGTGCTTCCTGGAATGTGGCACATCAAACAGGCCTTTGTTGGGTGGTTAAAGAGCCTGTTTCGTTTAGATGCTATTGAGACAGAACGCATTGTTTTCAAAGACCCTGGGAATTATGCCCATAAAATGCATTCAGCAGTTACATTTATGGGGCTCAATTCAGCACTGGTACGGTGCTGTCTGGGGACCTTTAAAGAGCAGACATGAAAGCAGTGCCATAATCCTCACGTGGAATCTCATCTGTCGTAGCAGGCTCTCTCTTCTGCTGCAGCACGTCCACCACTGCAGAGAGGGTGGGTGGGGGTCCAGGAAGCGCCTTGGCCTCTTGCTGCCCCAGGGAGGCAGCTTGTGCTCTGTTTGGCTGGTTGGCTGGGGGCTTTTAGGGGCGGTGGGTTGTGCTGGTCACCCATCCAGAAGAGAAGCTGTGGTGATGGAGAAGGGTTGAGGCTGTGGCCCCCTGAATAGGGCAGGCTGATGTGCAAGGCACAAACAGGATTGCAGCCCCCTGTTTTGGCCAGTGGCCCAGGCACAGTGCCCAGGACCTGTAGCTATAGACAGCAGGTCCTTCCAAAGGCTGCCAGGCTGGCAGGGCTCAGCTCTGCAGCCTCCAGGTCTTCTCTTGAGCTGGCTGTGTGGCTTGTTGGGTGGTTGACCTGACCAACAGGGCCAGTTCCTGGGCAGGAGAGAGAGAGAAAGGAGGAAAGAGATCAATCTTATTTAATTCATAGTAGGCTTTCCCCTTATGGACAGTATTTTCCATGTAAATTTTCTCTGTCCTTACTTTACTGCCTGCTTCCATAGCCTGTGGTGGGGTGTGGTTGAGGGTACCAATTATTTAATATTTCTATAGAATACTTTATAACAATATTTATTATATTATTATATAATAGTTGTGCAGTATGACATAAGGATTGTATACCATTACATGTGTTCTGTGTAACACTATAAGTCCTTCCTCCTGCATTTTTCCTACTGGCTCTGCTGAAATGAGGGCCACAGCTCAGAGTGCTATGCAGAATTGCTTTTGCATTCCTTAGTACTATTTCCTAAAAGATGACAATATCAATATTTGGCAGTTTTAGGGAAGAATTGTCTGATCTGTTGATAAATACTGGTAACGTGTTTTGTGAATATTAATGTGTAGGAGGATAACTTAAATACTGATGAACAATTTTTGAAACTCCTATAGAAGTTCTGTGGATTTTGTTGGGTAAAATGTCCCTTGATACTCCTTCAGTGATGTTGCTGACTCTTGGGTGCAGATGTGCACCTTAATTACGTATGTTTTAGCATACACCTGCATCAGTTTCCAGCTTTATCATGTGGTTGTAGGATTGCAGAGCTGACACAAGGGAGTGTGTGGGAATATTTGGTTTGGGGCTTAGAACACTTTTTGTGGGAGGAGTTTGGGTTTGGATACGATTTGAGCCACGCATGGAATTGCATCTTCTGCCTCCTCAGTGTGACCATTTCTGTTGGGCACAACCAGCTGTTCAGAGCCTGGAGAGAGTCTGGAGAAGCTCTGAAGTTAAGAGCACCCCAGGACCCTGAAATTAATGGACTAGCTCCTAGGTTAGGAGTGAAATAGCAGTATGTGCTGATGTATTTCTTATGTGATTATGACTATGTGAGTCTGGTTATATGCGATAGAGATGTACAAACCCATGCTGTATTGAATTTGCTGTATGGCAGCTGTTGGTTCCTTGTGATTATTTTAATTCTAGTTCTGGTATTTTTTGACTGGCAAAACTGTCCAAAGAAAAAAAAAAAGCTTAGCTAGAATGGAGCTGCACTTTCAAAGAGAAACATAAAGTTGGCTTATTCCTGGCATAGCTTTCTCCATTACCTGAACTGATACAACCTCCTCTACTTTTCTGGAGCTGTACACTGTATCTTCAGCCAGCACTGCTTTACAGTGCCCCTACCTAGAGCTACTTCCCTACTGTACACAAAACATAGGTTTTCCTTATCTCAGTGTCTGTACTGTCTGTCCACATGATTTGACTAAAATTCATGTCTTTCTGCTTACATTTTGTTTCTTTCTTAGGACTGTTTTTGGGTTTGTGGGGATTTTTTTGTTTGTTTGGGGTTTTTTTGGTTGGTTGTTTTTTGTTATTGTTTTGTTTGGGTGGCTTTTTTGATTCTTTTTTCTTAGCCAGCTGATTTAGTATAAAATTTCAGGGCTTTAAGTCCTTACAGCCAATTCCTTTATCAGCTTATACTCTTGGAAGGGTGCGTCCTCCTCTGACACTTGGAGATGCTGTGTCAGGGCATGGTTTTTCTACAAGGTGTTGGCTATGAAAGGCTGCAGCCTGGAAGGTGAATGTGAACACTGAGGGTTTACAGTCTGTGCTCCAGAAAAAAGTAGGGAGCTCTCTAAACGCCTCCCTCTGGAGCACAAGGTATCCATGTCATGTAGTACAGAAAGTCGGCTTCCATGCTCAGAAACAGACACCTGAGAAGGAAACAAGTTGGCCAGGATTTGAAGATGAGCATTGGATAAATGTGGTGTTTGGCATAGTGCACCCTGTGCTCTCCAGCATGACCTGCAGTTCTGGCTGGCTGTTCTGAGTCAAGGCAGGAAGGGATCTCCTGGAGAGAGAGTGAGTGGTACTTCATGAAAATCAGGCCCCTCCAGGGTGTGGCAGGGACGGGTATCTTGAAATAAAAGGCCCAAACTTGCCCATCACTTTTGAAGTTAAGGAAGTTAATCAGTTTATATTAATTTGGACCCACTTCTTAAAATGTTTAAACATGTACATAAATACATTGTTATGAGAAGCCTTAAAGCTAAAACTAGGCACAATGTTTTGTAGCACTAATTGGTGAATGGTAGCATGGAAGGGCTGTGCCTAATCACCAGGGCACATCTTAATTCTGGTTTTACAGTAGAGTCTTCTTTTTCTGCTGGTCACCTTACTTTCTTCAGATAGTGGGAGAAAAATACTTCCCCCAGCTGATGCCGCAGTCTAGTGGATGACCTTCCTTGCACAGAATTGCAATGAAATGACCAACTACAAAGTGCTTTGAAATTTTGCAGTTCCTTTGCTACCAGCAGCTAGTACCAGTGCTTCTCTCTGTCTGTTTTGAGCTGGGAAGTAAAAGGCCATTTAGTAAGATGGCATCTTTTAAACTACAGCAAGTGCGAAAATGAGTGATGAAGTCTGTAAAATTCCTGAATGAACACAGTGACGGTATATTTACCACTGAAGCCGTACTGGGTGAAACTGATTAAAAATCAGGTTAGTAACTTGCTTTTCAGAGGACCTTACTTGCAGAATTCTTGCTTGTTCAAGGTTTTTGTTTCAGTGTTGTACTCAGATTTAGTGTTCCTTCACGTTAAGTGTATAATTTTAGATCTGCTCAGCTGTTTGTCATGTCCTTTCAGTTAATAGAAACAAAATGAATCATCTTTATCTATTTTAGCAATGCTTTCTGTATCTTAGCTAATGAGATTTCCAGGTAGATAATTCTTGAATTAGTTAGCAGTGTTTGCAAACCCCAGACCTGGACTGGATACCTGAGAGGAAAGTGAACAAACAATGTATTAAAAGGTAGATTAAACAGATCAGTGTATTTTACAGCGCATGCATAAAATAGTCTGGAAAAATGTTGGCACTGCATAGCAAAGCATCCTGTGTGTAAGGAGGGCCTGTGTAACTGGAATTCACCACCTCTACAGTTATGTTATATGGTACTTGCGCTTCTTACATACTTACACTCTTTCTTTCAGTGGGAATCTCACTTTCTCATTTTCCTGCTTTATATTTTATGTTGATTCCTGTTGCTTTAATATTTTACTGTCTGCTATGATACTAATGATAGTGCAAGCTATCTGGTGACTTTGGATAAACAATTTCATTTGTCTCTGGCTCACTTGATTTATCTGTAAGGGAAGTAAATCATATTTCTCAGTGATGAGATGTAGCTTACTTGAAAGAGGTCTCTGAGAGAGATCACCACTGTCACCTGTGAGTGGAATGTGGATATCTGCAGCAGCATGAGACACCAGTCTGTGCACAAAACCTTCCAGGTTTGTTGGGAAGAAGTGAGAGGTGGACCATGCTCTGATTTCCTTTGCTGAAGGATCTGGAATTGACTAAGTAGGTGATGATGCCTGGTGCTTGCATACAAGAGGCTTTTTTTAATTAGAAGAAGAATCTATTAGCATAGGGATGCCAGGAGAAAACAAAGTTATTTTTAAAGCTTCTTTTCATACAGAAACTATTTTTGAAATGCTAATGGTGGTATGTTTGCCTTGTGCTGCTGTATCATAAGCAAAATTTGCAAATGTTTAAATGCTATCCTATTTTGACACTTGGCAGCGTTCGCTCAGGTTCTGCTGACATGTTTTTACAGCTTGTTACTACACGCATTGAAGCTCCAGCCTGGATAAACACTTAGCATCATGAATGCACAGGCATTTAATATATGAAGTGTCTCTTAAGAGCCCAACGGAATGGTTCAGTGGTCACTGATGCAAGGTTCCTGTGGTCTGCAGTTGGACTTTTAGCAGAGGATCATTGGACTTTGCCCTGTGGCTTTTGTTCAGAGAGCAATTAAAAGTCTTTAGGTTGTATTTTAGCTTGGAAGAAGACTTTTGTAGAGATGCAGTGATTCTTTTAAGAGGTTTTTGTGCTTTGCTGATTCTGGCCAGAGTACAGAAACCACTCAGAACTAGAAGTATCTAAGTCCCTGTGGACTTACACATGCCTTGCAGTGGGTTGTTCTGCACAGTGGTGACTTCTGCCCCAGGAGATAAGAAGGCCTCAAAAGGCATTTTTTTGTTGCTTGTTTTAGTGTCTTTATTGGAAAGTCTTTTCCTGGCAAAACCAGGAAGTTTTTGACCTCTCTGAAGCTGAGCAAACAGATTTTCTCCCCCTTTGCTCTGGAAGTTAGAGGCTATTTCTGGGGAAGCACTGACTTTTAGGAGAGCAAGCAGCCCACTGAATCTCAAAATGCTGAGTGCACAAGTAGTTTATTGAGTTAGAACTTAAACAGCCCTGACTTGGAAACCAAGGTACATTGATTCTCTTATCTGTGTTTGCTGCAGTCTACTGATTTTGAATTTGCACAGCTGAGGCTTCCATTTGAATGGCAAGAAAACTGTGGGACCTTTCAGCATCTTATCAGCCTCTGAACACTGGCACAGGAATATGGCTTTTCTTTTGAACTGCCCTGTGCTAAGTTCCTGGTAATTTTTTTGACATTAACGCCAGCATTTAAGACTTTCTCACTGTGAAAATGTACAGACAGATGTGTCATAAGGTACTTTATCTTCTCTCAGCTCTCACAGCCTTCTCCTATACTAAGGAGCTGAAGTCCTGGGAAGATGATAAGCAGAAATAAGTAGTTAAAAATGAAGATAATTTGATGATAATAGTGAGTCAGTCTTAGTTCAGTCTCACTTTGCAGTTTAGAGTTACCCTACTCTGTCTAATGTCAACGGGAAGCTTTTCCTTGAGGTCAGGGACCTCAGGAATCACTTTGCCAAGTGTATCTATCATGAATGGTGCAGACACTTCCAGTGAACAGAGATCCACCTAGGCTGCGGTTTCACCTTTACTGACAACTCAGATGTCTACCACCTTTGGCTGTTGTTGGGCTCTGCCAGTTAACTCAGAAACAGTAGTTCAGAAAAGCTTGCGTGTGGAGCTGAGGAATGCTCATGGTGATGGAGAACCCAAGTGGCTTTTGAAGAACCATGTTGGTATGGCTCAGCTGATAATCAAGCAGTGCTGTGGTTACAGAGGCTTTTATTGTATAGAGCGGTTGGGTTGTCTTCATACCCTTTAAGGAGTAGCTGTCAATGCATTTTGTATCTGCCCCAATGACCTGGGCTGCAAGGTGTTTGTATCCCATCCATGGGTCTTTCCAGCTCCCCTTTTACTGGTAGCAGCTTAAAACTATGACGTGTTTTCCTGGGCAGTGCTTTTGGAGATAAGCAATTCCTGAGCATTTTGCAGACATAAAAAACTCAGGTGAGGAGAATGGTCTGAGCATTCATTATCTGAGATTGGACCCATAGGTCCAATTTTGTATGTTAAACTGTGGTCCCTTCCGTGAAATCCTGGAAGACCCAGGCTGTGTAACTGTGTAAGTCAATGGACGTGGGAAAGGCAGAGGAGTACTGAGAGGCACGGATAGAAGAGCAAAGAGAATTAAGTGCTTGCTGGTGAGTGTGTAAGATCTAAGGGAAAGGGTGGTACAAATGATGTGTCGGGGAGGAAGGGAAGATTAAAAAACCTGTTAAGCTTTTGTTGCAATGATAGTGCTCTGTGGAAAATGAAAAGTTTCTTATCTTCTTACTTGGTTAAAATATGTAATTGTTCAAAATTCACACCACCACTAGAAGGTGAGTCATAAGATAATTGCAGCTGATATGCAGGATAGCTAGCATTTTAATATAAACACAGGATCCTGACATCCTTTAAAAACACTGCTTCCCAAACTGCTGAAATGTACAGCATGCACAGTCTGGCTGACTTTCCACATGTAATAAGGAATATGTACTTCATATAAACATGTGTGGACTGTCAAAAGGCAGCTGCCCTTTGGCCCTGCATCTCCCCAGGTGGGCTCCCTGCTGTGAACAGGAGCAGCACAGTTCTCCCGAAGAGCAAGGGGCAGGGAGCAGCAAAAAAAAAAAAGAAGCAACAATTTCACTGCGTGTTCTGAGAAGCTTTTACTGGTTTCATGCTAAAATAAAAATAGCTTCCTCTTCTACTGAGCACGGTAGCATCTGCCTGCCGCAGGCAGATAGTGCCAGTGTCCAAATTACTGTGAATGCTCATTTGTTGGGCTGGAAGAATAACTAAAAATGTTCTTAATGTACATAATGTAAATATGGAGTAATGTTAGTGGATGATCAGGAGAGCAGCAGGACAGCTTGGGATGACAGTTTGAAAAATGTGCCTTTGTGTGGGTGCTTGCTGAGGTTCTGGAGCCAAGCTCTGTTTGTAATAAACTGCAAAATGAAAAGCTCAGGAAACGATGAATGTGAAGGATTTAGCATCAGGACGCTTTGTCAGTGATTAATGGAACTTGGCTACTTTTGCTGCTTGGCAGTTTTGCTTCTGTGCAGTGCCTGTTACCCTGTGGGCCATCTATAATCACACTGGCTGTAGCTGTTTGGACCCACAGCACAAACCAGGACAGAGCAATTCTGGTGTGCTGCTGGTGGGTCAGCTTTTTAATTAAGTACATGTCCACAGTGACAAAGCAGACTTTTTCAGGTTTTTTTAAATAACTTTAAAAGACTGATTTTGGAGGTACAACATCCTTTTGGACTGTTATAAATTACTCTAGTTATCTTGGATGAAATGAGTTTTGGAGTTCAGCTTCATCCCTCTGAAGGACACTATTTGTTGTTATCCTGAAGCTTGCCTCAGTTTTTAGCCTGGTGTCAGTCCTAGTGTAAGTAAGGGGAACTGCAGTGGCTTCATTCAGGTTGGACAAACCTCCAGGAAAGTGTTTTAAAGAAGCCTCCAGTAGAACGTGTGAGCCATTGGGATGCTTGTCGTGGCCAAAGCTGGAGGAGAATGCTGGCTGCACAGGGAGGATGTGCCTGGGTGCAGGCAGAAAGTGCCAAGAAACTTGGGGACTTAAAGGCTTGGCTGGGCTGTGGGGAGGGTGCAGGCTCACTGTGCCACAGGACCAGCCTACCCTTGCTTCTGTAAGGGGAGGAGCAGCTCTGGTTGTGAACTGACTGGGAATGGTTTTAAAGGCACGCATCTGTGGAAAGAGCTGTATTTATGCTAGGAAAGAACACTTCTGCCTTGCCTGCTCCTCCCAGCAAAGCTCTCTGCAGCCCTGCCAGCCTTGTGCAGAAGAGAAGAAGCAGCCACTGGCAGGCTGCCAGACAGTCCATGCTGACTCCAGAGGTTGTGGGGATGATTCTGCTGCCCCTGGGAAGCAAGAGGGTGGCTGGGAACCAAATTGGTCACTGCCCATTGTTCCTGATCTGTGCCAGAGTAAGTTTCTCTGCAGGTTTGGGGCTGCATGATTTCCATGACTTTCAAAACTCGGTAGTTCCTCCAGACTACAGAAAATGTGCATAATGAGGAGAACCAGAGGAGAAGAAATACCTACCCACCATGCTACCTTGCAAGATGGGTCCCCAGTCCTGCCTCTTAAAAGAGACCACCTGGAACTGGAGTGAACAGGCACCCACATCTGGCAACACACCTCACCCTCAGCTGGGAGACCAAAACAATCAGGATTTCATTGTCCCTGCCATACACCTGAGTTTTGTCCAGATGGTGCACATAGACAGTTGGTGTCTTGGGCATTACAGTCCTTTAGGGGAAGTTTGTCTTCCACACACACCCCGTGTCTGTCTTACTTGCCTGGGAGCTACATTTTTGCATTCTCCTTATTTGACATGTATAATGACAGGCTTTAAACAGCACATGACATAATTAGCTCTGAATGCATAATTTAACACCACTACTATGAGTATGGGAAGGTGCCTTGCCCTTGCTTAATGAGGTAGGTGAAATGCAATGTATTAAACTCAACATAGCAAAATAGATGTCTTTGTCTTAGAGCAGCTCCATACAAATGTTCCTCAGAGCTTGATTTGCTTTCACTTAGCAGTTTATACCATACTGGGTATAATAGATTTTGCTAGAAAAGTTTCTGTACAAAGAGAAGAGCAGATCCAAGTTCAGGTTAGGGCTTGGTGGTTCGAGTTTTACTGCCCATAGTGGTCTGCACGGCAGGAGTGGCAATAGATGTATCGGCACACATAAATTACAAAGAACCATCATGCAATATTGAGTGGTTTGTTTAAGAGGGGGTGCTGGTGTAGTGTGAAGTGTGTGGGGTGTGTCTGCCCAGGGCACTGGTGTGGTAGAGCACAAATGTGGTGCTGCAGGCTCTACTGACAGAGTAAGAGGCAGCTTAGCAATATTTTCTTCCCATTGCTCTGGTGACTGAAAAGTTTCCTATGGTATCATTTGTTTTGGGATGAAAGTGTTAACTGTTCAGTGACAAAAATCATTATGAAAATACTCCTCTGTTTTGTTTCCAAACTGATTAAAGATGTGGGTAAGAGGATATTCCCTTTTGGTTTTGGCAGTTCCAGAAATAACCATGATTGAAATCTGCATGACTTTCATGTTCTCTGAGGTTTGATTGGTTCAAGCAATTGAGAGCAATAAAAATGGTGCCAGGCTGTAAGTCTGTCTGAATTTGAATTGCTGTGCTATTCAATAGCATGGTGGCACATGCCTCCTTTCTGAAGAGATGTGCAGCTATTGCAGAGTGCAGTGATGCACTCATGTTTTTTCAAGTCAGGTTGCTTTATCTTTGGTCCTAAAGCTCTGGACACAACAGGTCCTCTTGATGATTCTACCAGCTTGGAAGTGCCAGATTTTATTTGCTCCCGGTTGAGTTAAAAGCTGTCCTGACCTCAGTGAGAAGAGGATCCTGTTCTGTACAGCTTTGCACTTCAGTGGGATAAATACAATGTTCAGGCACTTGCAGACCATACAAATCCCATCACTTTTCTTTGTGAATAAACAATGTGCTGGCTCTTTTATTCAGGGCCAGAGTAGCTGAAATAGCATTTATTGTATTTACAAAGGAGCTCTGCTGTCTTTGTCAGCAATAACTAGTTACCATTAACTGCTCTAAGCAGGAATTTTCTCATTAGGTGTTTTAATGAACACAGAAAGGTTTAAATTTATTCTTATTTCCACCTTCCTTATGGTAGCCACAGCTTCTAGATGTACAGCAACCATGGCTTCCAGAGCAAGTCTTGGTTCTGAATGTAGGCTGCATTAATGAGTGTAGGAATTACAATACCAAGCTCATCAGTTCAACTAAAATACCACGTAGACATACAGAAAAGATCTTTATTTCTAAAGTTTTGTTTGGCTTTTTTTTTTCAATGGAGAACTTATGTAGCTAAGAGTTGCCATAGGGATTTTTGGTTAACAGAGTAATTACAGTATCAGAACACATTGGGCAGCAGCTTTGCTGCCATGCTGAACAACATAACTTTGCTTCACTGTGCCTATGGGAGAGATCTTTTGGGGATGTGCTTTGGGTCATAGGAAAGACCTCTTCCTGTAGGTATTTTCATAAGTTAAGTTCCTTTCCTGTTGACAATATTTATCTTTTTTTAAAATCTTTCTTCTTTTCTATATTCAGTTTGTCCTTGTCTTCCATATTGCAGGTGAAACTGGAGAAGAAATTTTTGTAGGGCAAATTAATAGAAAAACTGTAAATTATGAGCTTTAAAAAAAAAAAAATTGCCGTTTTCCAACCCCCTGGTATTTTCCATGTCTCTGATACTGACAGAGGTGTCACGCTTCCTCAAGTAACAGCCCCACAAGGAGCTATGGGAGAGATCTCCATGGCATGGTTCCTTCACTTGCAGTTTCTTTTTTGATAACCTATAGGTTCTCGTGTATTTTAATCCAATTCATGGTTGGTTGTCCTTTCTCTTTGCTCACGCTCCTTTTACTGGAGCCCTTTGGTGGCCAGGTTATTCCTCTGGTGTCACTGTGATTCTCCTGCTCTTTCAGTTCTGCCTTCACTTCTCTCCCTGCTGCTCCTTCACCTCCCTCCCACCACTCTAGGCCCTGGCTGCTACTGGGGTGGATGTGGGAGAGCAGAGGTGCAGTGGTAGGTACCTGATGTGCTTATGTGCTGTAGCAGGGAATGGGATATCATGACCTAAGGAACCTGTTGATACCCTATGTTTTTAACTTCATCCATTGTATATGGAAAAACGTGCAAGAAAGTGCCATGATGATGATTTGCTTAGACCCATATGCAATATCTGGTATTCTGTTTTTTCAGGTAGAACTTAAATTGTATTGTGTTGACCAGGAAGTAGCTCCTATATCCTGTGCCAGTTTGTCCTAGTACAGTCTCCATCTGTGGCCTGATGTTCCAGCACTGCTGTCTGTGCTGCACCATTCAGTGGGACTAGTGATGTTTAATTATTTCAGTTCTTGCAACTGCAACATTTGTACTCTTTTTTAATCTTTGTTTAAACACCTCAGTGCCTAATGCAACTCTTAATCAGCCAGCTTCATTCAGTTACTCTTAATCCAACTCAAATGCTTTTTAACACTGCAGTTTCACTTGATTTCTGCAGGAGATGAACAGTTTGCCCTTACTACTTGTCAGCTGGGTAAACTGAAAAGATAGATCACATCGACTCTCTGAGGTCGACTGAGAGGTTCCTTTGCCTTTAATATAGCATCAAACTTGTCCTGGTTTGTAGGCAAATGTGTGGCCTTAATGGTTATTAAAAGTGATTTTAAAGGCTTCTGTTGAGGGATGGAGAGGGGAAATGGGAGAGCAACGTGCTAAATATGGAGAGGTTGCTGGAGCATGATACCTTTCTGGTGATATGGAGGGGACAAAGGAAATCAACAAAATTAACCTCCCTTTTCTTGCTTAATGTAGCATTCCTCTAGCTAAAGGTATTAAAACTGCTAGAGATAAAGCCTCTGTGGGGCCCTGCGATGTGAGGGTTTGTGTGGGTAGCTGTGCAGGGAAACAGAGATGTTTGTTACAGGGTGAGCTTATTAAATAAGCTTAGGGAACAATGAATATGGAACAAGAGGTATTAACTTGGAATGTCACCACTTCCCAATCTGTGTCTGTCTCTGAGGCCGGGTTGACTTCAGGGAGATTTTGGTGCTGGTGTGTGTGAATATGAAGCTCAGTAGCTATTCATTTTCAGAAGATTTCTAGGTTAAGTTCAATTTTCAGAGACACTTACACACTCAGTGTATCTGAACTAGCGTATTTGTTGGCTGTTTTCAAAAGTTTGGTTCAGGTGTTTATGAAGAGCCTCAAACTGTTTAATATCTCTGGATATTTGCCCTCTTTTAAGATGTCTGTGCTCTGCTTTTAACCTGACAGAAGGAAAACTGTTTTCATGGCTTTTGCTTGGTAGCTAATTCAGTTTTGGTATCAGAGAAGCCTGGGGGGAGCTGTGCTCTCAGGGATGACTCCCACTATTTCAAAATGATGACAGGGAAATTTTAGGAATGCTGAAAGAAGCAAAGACATATTGGCAGTCTTTCCTCTGGCAAAAATTAGGAACCAGTCCACTGGCATTTCAGAAATGTCAGCTTCATGTTACAATTAGAACACTCTTTCTTTTGGATATGCTGAAAATCAAATATTTAACCTCAAGTGAAATTTGGAAGAGCATCTTTACTCGAACATCAGCCACCATATTACCTTAGATAAGGCTTATAAACTAGAAGAAATGTTTTATGCCAGAGTGCAATAATTTCAGGTCTGTGGGCGGATTGGCCATGGGATGCACAAATTTTGAGTCATTTTGTAGTCTTAGGTAGGTGAGCAGAGTCTGAAGTCGACTCTAATCTTGGCTGAAACAAATAGCTTTTTAAAACAAATTCTAAAGCATTGTGTGACTTCAGCAAACCACTTTAAAATGGGTTTTAGAACATGAAAATGTGAGTAAGTGACCAGATTTTTTAAGCTTTGAGTATTTGCAGCACCAGCTGTAGTCTGTGGTTTTAATATGGAGTTATAATATGGACTAAGATGTATGGCTTTAGCTTTCCAAATTGAAAATGTCTATCTTATTTCCCACATTTGTGTGAAACCAAACCTTAACTAATACTAATGCTTGTGTTGTTTGGCTTTCTTTTTTTTATCCCCAAAGCTGCAGTATTCTGTGTAATGAACTACCTACCTTACCTACATGTAAGTTCTCCAGAAGCAGAGTTAGGCAAGTATTTGTGGTCAACACTGTGGTGTTCCTTGTTAACTGAAACCTGGGGTTTATTCCTTCCTGTTTCTGAGTGGATGAGGTCAAGAGATTAGTCTTCTGTCAGAAAGTCACATGAATGAGCATGGGAGAATAGGCTTCAAAACTTCTTTTCCTCTGCCTGTGTGTTAATTTGTTTCAGAAGTAGCTCAATAATAGACTATTTCCCTCCTCACCTGCTGAAGGTAGAAGTTGCAGCTGTCCAGGAGGTCCCATCCATATTGGAGGGTGTGGCTGGCAGGATCGTGGTTGGTGCCCCTGAAGACACACACGCGCTGAGAGCTGCACCTTCCTTGTGTTCATTCCACGTGCTGCTGTGTCTGTGTTTGCCTGCATCTCTCCCTGGCAGCTGGTGCTTATGCCCACTTCTCTATATTTCATAGCAAATGTGAGGCTCTTTTTACACAAACCTTTCTTATCCATCCATTAGCCTCCCAGGATGTTCCTAAAGATCCAAACTAGAAAAAAAAAAGACTACGCAAAATGAACGGCATTTGGCTAATGAACACCTCCGTGCAAGGTTTTTACACTGAGCACATTTCCCTGAAAATAGTCTATTTGGCAAGCAGTGAAATTCTTGGAAAGAAATACTAATGATGTACTAAGCAGGGGAAGCTCTGTGGGTGTGTGTGTGTGCTTTGGAAAAGTGAGAACAGTCTTTCTAAGTCTTCCTTTCCTTGGAAATTAAAAACATTTTAATGCCTCACAACTTGAGCTCAAGCAGAATTTAAGTAGGTGAATGTATCTCAGAGTCAGCAGTGGTGAGAAGGAATAAAAGAGCAAGAGAGATGAATCGGTGTAGTTCTGAGCAAGTGGTGGCATGAAGAGTAGATGCCAACCCCGTTAGCACAAAGAAAAGCTTTTGTCTCTTTTTTTCTACAGATGTGTCCTGGAAGGCACTTGCCATGATCAAGAGGAACCTGCAGCATTAATAGCATAGACGGTTCTGAAACAGAGAAATCACTAGGTGTTTGTTGTTTCCTGTAAAAACTGAAATGGAGGGAGAATATGCCATAGCAGTAAGGAGGAAAAAGCCCAAACTAAGTTCAACTGAAGTGTTCCCCCACAAAAAAACCCCCAAAAAACACTTTCTTAAGTTTTGGGTTCAATAATACTTAATACTTGATATACTCCTATTTTTGAGAAGAAGGCTAGTGGGGCAAGTTCATTTTAATCACTGAACATTTAGAAAATGATCTTACAAATTGATAGTAGTCTGGTGACATCTTGCAGTGTAGATGTTGACAAGAATTACGTAAAATAGCTCTAATAGCTTATGCTACTTGGAAGGAGAAAGTCCTGATTGATTTGGTATCTTCATTGTCTGCCATATGGGTGTGGAGTGGCAGGACCTGGACATGGTAGAAGATTCAGCTTTCTGGGTGATTTTTGCTTTCATCCTGCTGCACCAGCATCACGAGATAAAGAGGGAGCAGCAGCACCCTGCCTGAGAGGAGGACTCTGGGATCAGGACATGCCACTTCCCTGCTGAGAGTGTGGGAGAAGGGGCCTCTTTCCAAGCAGCTGGAGGAGCAATGTGAGCAAGCTGAGCTCTGGAGGGAACTGTGGTTTCTTTTCTTTCTGGCTCCTAAGGTTTCTTTGACCTGAGAGCTGAAGATACACATAGGAGAGGAAAATGTGATCTTAAGCTGAAATCCCTTGAATCTTTATTTTCCATGAGATATTGAGGAAGGGTCAGAGGTTCTGGGAAGAAATGTCCAGTATTTTGATCAGCAAATGAAATACAATTTTTTGTGGGCTTTTGTTTCATTTCCTGTTTTTGAGATTACTAAGGGATTTGCAATAGGAAGATGCATATTCCAGCTCAGTTTGTGACTTCAGACCTTTGGTGCTGGAGGTATGCTCTGTTTACAGAACTGCAGTGACCTTTTTGAATAAACTAAAAGCATTGGAAATGTATTTCTGGCTTGCAGAGTTCAGGATGTCCCATCTATACCATGCATTCACTTGAATAGCCTAATAGCCACACAGTAATGGCAGTTGTTTTTCAGCTTTCAGCGGTGGATGTGTTCTTTTTAGACACGTTTTTGAGGGAAGCTGGACCGAAAAACCTGCTATTGCAACAAAAAACCCAACCAAAAAATCAGCAAACCAATACTTGAAAAGTTGATGTGTCGAACCTGAATGTCCCAGCGTTGAAGTGGTTGAGGGCAGGTGTCAGTTTTGCATCCTCCTGTTAGTCCCTGTGCAGGTGTCCAGGACCTACAGCTCTCAGCCGTGGGCTGAGACCACCCTCCTTCTCACAGGGCTGTGCTGGCCCTTTGCAAGGAAACCCAGTGGGCTGGACACAGTCCAGAGCATCTGTGTGAGGAAGAAGCTTATAGTCCTGCTAACCAAAGTAAATCCTTTGGCAGAGTGGGGAGTGGTCCACGGGAAGCTGCAGGTTTGCTGCTGGGGTGCTGGTGGCTCCTGTCTGGCAGTGAGTGCTGCCCTGGCTGTAGGAGAAAAGCACTGGGCTGTGCTGCTGTCATGAGCTCATGTTCACTGAGTGCTCTCAGGCCTCCCTTTCCCCAGTCCTGGGTGGAGCTTGAGGTAGCGGACTCGTGTTTGATGCTGGATCCTTGGTTTTCTTTTCACTTTCAGTGAAATCCTGCTGGTGAAATTTGTCAGTGAACTCTTCCTACCTTGTCCCCTTTTCAACAGCCTGTGTCAGAAACTAGTTTGTGGTAAAGAAAACTTCCTGTTTTGCTTGCTATTGTCTTGCTGAGTCTCTGTGCTGGGCAGAGGTGCAGAAAACTGTTCAATTTCAAAAGCATTCAGAAAGTGAACTCTAGGTTTCCGCAACTTGGTAGGAATGACCTCTTTAGCAGATTACTGAGAAATGGATGTGTAGTTCATTGAGATGATCCCTGAATTTTTTCTAGATGAAAAAAAAAAATTTGTACTAAGTTGTAGAAACATCAGTAAGTAACCTGATCAGAAATATTTGTTAGAAGAATGAGTGATGGATTTTATTTTGGTAGAGGCAAAACAAAGAATTCTGGTGAAATTTGGCTGTCCTGGGCTTTCTGAGTCTGGTGCAGTGCTCATATCTTGGTTTTTTTAGCAAAACTCCCAAGAGTTAGGTGTGAGAAGATTAATTCTCCCACAACATTGAAATAAAGGACTTGATGATATATTTTTAATTGTCCTTTTTTCACTTAAAAGTATATTTGTTGCACTCCAGTCTGAAATCAGCAGAACTATGAAAATTTCCTCCAGCTTAGAGACAGAACATTTTTTGATGCATTTTTAATTCCAGACTCTTAAAGTGTAAGTACTTTTTTTAATGGAAAGGAACCTTTCATTTCAAGGTGTATGCGAAGACTTTTTGTAGACAGTTAAATAATATAAAGTCACCTGGAATTTCTTTCCTTGTGACATTTTACTTAAAAACCTTCCACATTTTGGAGAAAAATGTGCTGCCTGCAGATGAACAATCTCTTTCCACTCCCATTAATTTTATGTGAAGGTGTGAATACATATAACTAGAGATTTGGGGACAGGCTGTGAAATAGAAAATTATAGAGCGTGACTTCTCCATTTCTGAAATCATCTTGGTGTCATCTGCTAATTAAAGTGACTTTCTTGTACCTGGAATGTTTTGTGGCTGTGAGAGCACTGCAGCATCTCTAGTTAAGCATGGGACAGAGGGAGCTTAAGGCAAAGCTTTTGGCTCTCACTGGAATGGAGTCCTGAAAAATGCATGCTTTGGGAGGTGCTATGCCTGGTTTCAGTGAGTCTGAAGCACATAAAATATATTAATAACATTATAACTCTTTCCAGAAGGTGCAGCTGAATGAAGTGCGTGCCAGAAGACCATGGTGTTAGGCAGAGTTTAGTGTGCAACAGACCATTATTATTGTTGGGTGAGGCCAAATCTATTGTGTCACACCTGTGCAGCTCAACAGGAGTTACTTTTTATAAAAGTATGTTTGTCTGCAAACTGTGTTGATCTTCATTTCAAAACAGCACCAATATGCTTAACAGACTAAGTAAAATATGAATAGTTACTTGACAGATGAGGAAGGCTCTCTTTTGTCTTTTTATTTGTTCACATAAGCTCCTGCTGAAAGCTGATGCTTTCTGTTATATCCAATTTTGAAATAGCTTTTAATAATCTGACCTTAGGCCTCAGATGTTGTACTTCACTGTCGTGTAGTAGAAGCTTGAATCAGGTTGAGAGATTGAAGTTTCTGTACGGGGATCAAAGTTCAGGTTTGCTATCTGTAAAGAACTTAAGGAAATGCAAACGTAGGTGTCAGTGTGTTGAGGTCCTGTGCAGGGTGTGGTAAGCAGCAGTTACTAGAAATGCTGTAGATAACGAGAGTGTAGATTCTTTATCTTGCTGTTCTCTTGAGACTCTTGGTGTGGTAACAGAAACTGTGCTAAGGGGAGTAGGGGTTCTTGGGGACTATACAGCAAATATTTTCAGTGCATTAGAGGTCAGTTACTCAGCTTGGAAAAACAAACTGAATGCTTTTGAAGAGAATCCTGTAACGCTATTTTTCATGAGTACACTGCATTCCCCTAGAAATGTCAACTAACCCACAAAATTTTGATTTATTAAGCAGTTGATTAACTAGGGTGTTGGTGTTTGTCCTGCTGTAATTGGTTACCTGGAATGAAGCACTACACAGATGGTAGGCACAGGGACTTGAGAGTATGTATATATATTTATTTGCAGACCTTCATCTTTTAAAAATGTTTGTGCAGGTCCATACCTGAGACTTGGTCAGTGGATTCCCTTTGCCAGATTGCCAAGTGCTTTTTGTTGATACAGGCTTCAGCTGGGTGGTGCTCTGAAAATTTTATGGAAAAAAATAGCTAATATGGACTTCACGTACACTCAGTAATTGCATAGCTGATAAACAGTGTTGCTGTATCACTGCTTTTTTCTCTTTTATCCTTTTGATGGAGACGTTTAAGGGATATTGAACCATGGGGAGCTAGCTTTGCCCTTTTTGGGAATGGTGGGAATGCTGACACGAAAGATGATCATCCCTAGAGCTTGGGTAGGTCATGGTTGTCCTTGGAGAAAAGCAGCATTATCTTGGCAGAATCTCCATCTGTTGTTCTCACACCGTAGCTGTGTCTTCAGGTTTCCTTGTTGCCTTATTGACAAAGTTTAAGAAGACTTGTCACTAATGTTTGTCTTGTACTCCCTCATCAGTCAAAGCCACGTTTGCAAGGCCAGAGAATACCCCCAGTCTGATGGACCATCCCAGACCAGTCAGTCTGGATGGACTTTCTAAATGCAATGGAAATAATTGTTTAGTTGTGTGACAACTAAATGCTTTTAGAATTGTTTTTGTATTGACTTACTTATATTTGCATTGCAGCTTATGAGTCTGTGTCCCTGCCATAGCAGGAAGCACACTCATCCTGTAGAAATGGTCCACTGCTGGGAGAATGAGTGCAGAGGAGGGACAAGGACCTCCTCCCCAGCTGTGCCCCTCTCTGTTCTGGCGTGCCTTTCCCTTTTTCTTTGCCTCCCACCTGTGCACCCTGGTGTATCCACAGAGTGGAGGAAGGCAGAAATTAATCTGGAGGGGAAATTGTTCCGCCTGAGTGGGTAAATAGAAGGAAACTGTCTCATTGACTGTGATGCTTTAATCTCTTTTTATGAGCTACCTGGAGTGCAGAGCCCTTTATCTGACCCACCATCAGAGCTGGCAGGGGCACAGCAGGATCTCTGCTAGTTTGAACTGAAGGATTTACTGGCTTTTGCCAGCTGCCTTCCCCTTGGCAAATCTTGCTGTGGGCAGAACCAAGAGCAGGGTGTCTTGGTGTGTGCAGCTGGATGCAGCCCCCAGGAAGCCTGGCAGCAGCTGTTACTCAAGTGCTGCACTGTGGCGGGGCTGGGCTCGTGCTTCCCCTTCTGGTCTTGGAAGGCCCTGTGCACTCCATGGCAGATGGGTGGGAGCGATGCCCGTGTTTCCTGAAGGTGCAATCCTGCAGGCCCTCGCGTGGGCCAAGGGCTGCCTTCCCCTCAGTGCACACTGACGATATGCCTGGTGAAACTCTGCTTTGCACATGGACTGCATTAATCTGTATGAAAGGAAATGGTGCATCCTTACTTACCTGTCACCTCCCTGTGTCCTCCTGCAACTGGTCCTCGTCCCTGTTGAACTGCAGCCCTTGGGCTGGCACTTGCCATCGGCCTGGCAGGGGTGTTCCTGCTGCAACATGATCAGCTAGCAAGGTCCTTCCCTTCCTTAGCCTCACTGGATCGATAGGCTTCCTACTCCTTCCCTTGTCTCCTCCAGGCAGGGGAAGAGGCTTAGATCTCCTTCCTTTAAATATTCACCTTGTTGACCTTGACTGTGACAACTTACTTACAGCGAGTGCCTAAGCTGTGCTGTTTGACCTCCATGTGTGGCTGGGGGTGAACCTTGTGTGCCTGAGAGGCTGACTGTGGGCACACTTGGCTTGCTCGAGAGACTGAGTTTTAGTCTATAATATAACAGGTGCCTGAAAAGGTTTAAATGGAAAATCAACTGCAGGCTAATGATCATAGCCAGATTAATGGTTTAAACCCCTCTTTTTTATCTTGCAAACAAAAAAATTTGCAGTTTCAAAGAGATCTTGTACAATGTAGTATAAGTGTTAAATTTAGCATGAACAGTGCATGGGGAGACTGCTGCCTACGGTCACGTTAAACACAGCAGCCACGAGTGAGACAGGCCACTGCATTCCCACAGCCAAAGTGCTGAGAACAGAGAGGGATTCATGGGAAAACTGAGGACATGCACTCTTTAAATCCTGGTGGGTTTGTTAGTCTTTCCACAGAAACCTCGAACCTTTTGTTTAAAGTAAGCTTCTCACATCAGTGGGAAGCTTAACAGTGCTTGAAACAGCTCCCCATCCACTTTCCATTTTTGTTGCTGGTGAGAAATACAGATGAATGGAGCCTGATAAGGTCAGTTCATTTAATGCACATCTTGAGTCCAGTTTGTAATTAAATATACTTTCATTTTTCACAAACTCTTTTCCAGTTCAATTTAAAATTATTCTTGGATAACGTGGGAAATGTCTTAAACCCACCACCCCATACAACAAATAGCACATGTAGTAATATAGACAAGAAAACCACTGCTATTATTAGGCTTTATCTCAAACTACATAATTTACTGTTACTGCTCTGACTAATTTCTCTTTATTATTAACACAGTATTTATTTTTAATTATTATTAACACACTTATTCTGTGTTAATAGCCTAACTGATGAGCCAATGTATATTCCGAGTGTCTTTTAAATTAAATTTCCTTCTGAGTAAGATTTTTTTTCCCTGAAATTAGAATAATGCAAGCAATATTAACAGTCAAGCCTTTAAGCCAGCTGTTAGCTCTTTTTTTCATACAGTACCTACCAGTGCTGTGCAACATCCCATTGTGACATCTGGTTGCTGCCATCACACAAGTGTTTACTAACCACCAATTATAGCACTCAGCAATAAAAAATAAAATGTTAAGCATGCTGTGTTGGTATTTTTAAGGGTAACTGGCTGCTTTTGTTTCCTCGTACTCTTCTAGTTGCGTGTTCGCTAACTTGCATCCCAATGTGTTCTGCTGAAGGTTGTTTATATCTCCCATGCTGAGGTCTTGTCACACTGTGGTTGATGTTATTTTTCTGAAGACAGGGCTATAAATTAATTTTGAAATGGAGCGCTCTAGGAGACACAGGCCCCACATGTAAATAATGGTCCAAAAACAGATGAAAAATTGTGTTTGAACATCAACTATTGTTTGTGACAATGTTTTTAATAAAAATATTTTTAAAATTTAATAAGAACAAAACAGACTAGGATTGAGCTTCACTCTTCTCAAAGAGAGCCAAATGTCGGCATAGGTGAGTTACTCAGGGCACTGGAGGTTCATGACCTGAGTAAGCAAAATCTCTCAGATTAGTCCTAAAACCAGCTGGGCTGCCACTGGGGAGGGCTGGCAGAGCTTAGCTGGAAGGGGTAGTGCAGTCTTGTTGTCTTAGGAGTACATCTGTGCTAACCAAGTCATTGGGTTTTGCTGTGTCTCTCTCTTTCATCTTTCTTAATATATTTATAGAAGAGGAGTACTTGCAGACACATCTTTCTACAAAGAGGGCTTGTGATAAACATTATGTGCTTTCAAATAAGGAATAAAATGTACTCACTCATCAATTTTCTGTCCTCATTAAGTCTCTCAGAGGTGAGTTCAAGGGAAAAACTAAAGATGGGGAGAGTTTGGAAATGAAGTCTATTTACAGTGAAAAAAGATAACTCAAGAATATTGAAAAAAGGCTGAAGCTCAATGGCTGGATAGATGGAGGACAGACTCAATTATCCTAATGTTGTGCAGCTGCACTACCACATGTGTTGTTTTCACTTTACTATCAGATATTTAATGCATGTGGGTAGCCAGTGTTCTCTTTTTGTTTGCTCTAAATATTTTCTATGTGTAATGCAGTAAAAGATGTAGTTCTCAGTTGTTCGAACAGAACAATTTGAGAGAGCAAAAAACACCCATCAATGTTTGCGCACACACTATGAATTTAATGACAGAAACAGACTATTAATAGAAAGTTTAGTCCTGCAATAAAGGAAAGGGGGAAAAAAAACCCCAAACAAACTCATGCCTTGAATCTGGAATTTCAGTTTAAGAAAAAAAAAAATCTTGTCACAGTGGTCCACTTCTAGTAATTAGTTGTGTGGACTCCTATACCAAATTTGCATCCAGTGTGAGTCATTCTCTTCTGTTCCTGGATGCACAAATGAGATTATTTCCATACTGTGTTCCTGGAAATTCCAGGGGCACACAGAAGAGCACCTTTCTAACTTCTATCAAGCAGAAAAGTGTCTGTAGCCACTGAGGTCCCAGAGGTTCAGATCCAAAGCTCTGAAACTCAGTTTTTCACTATACAGGCTACTCTGATGGGGGAGGTGGGAGGGGAGGAGGGGCAAGATCGTGCATGAGTTTTGGGTCTTGAAGGAAGGTTAAACTAAATTGTTCCCTGTTGGAGATGAGGCTTGTTTTTTGGCTTTGGGCTCATGGTGAGGCAGGTAGAAATAGTGTTAATGCACAGCTATGCATTACCAGTATTTTCTGTTTATATGAGAGATGAAACAATGCTGATGAAGTTTAATGAATGAAAGAATTAATCATGCATTATGTTGTGATGTAGCTCATACAAGAAAGAGAAGTATATAAATCTAAAGACTGCATAAATGAGGGAAGATGAAGAAAAGCACTCGGATAATTCTGCTGTTTTCTACAGTGTTGCATGATTTGCTATTTTTTTATTCCATATTAATGTTAAATTTCAAGATGCAAACTTCATTAAAACAATCCTTCTTTCATCACCAGTTTCTTACATTTGCTATTACAGAAGACATATAATTACTGAGTTTAGGGAAGGACAGTTGGCTTTCTCCCCATTCATTGTATTTTGACAGACAGAGCATACATTCATTCCACTCTTTCTTCTTGTTTCTGATTTTCATAGAGCAAGGGGGAGAGGGCTAAACATGTGAGAGGAAAAAAAGGAAATGGATAAGCATCCTTTGTAATGTTTGCTGTTGCGGGGAGGATAAGAGGGGGATTCAGCATAGAAGGCCCTAACTAGGTATGCACTATTGAGTGAGCAGTTTAGTTTTAGTTGACTATTTTGACCTGGAGCAAGTACCTTCAGTGTGAAGAGACTTTTTGGGTTTTGCAGCAACTCTGAAAGCAAGACTTGAGGACCATACTTTGCTTTCCATCTGCTCTGCTGCATACGTGCAGGCATTTGGATTCGTGTGACCCTGAGATTGTCTCAGTCACATCAGAGATGAGCAGAAGTCCTGACCATGTCCAGGACCCAGGGGAAGATTTAAGAAGATGCAGTGTCATATTTACTCTTTTCCTTGCTCCTTATCGAGCTCAGGTCTCCCTAGTCATGACAATGGTACCTCGAAATACATGTTACAAGTTAGTCCCGCTTAGTGACGATACTTTGTCAGTCAGCATCAGGAAGCTAGGGGGCAGTTGGGTTGATCCTTGGTTTCTACGTGCAGTGGAAGTCTACACATTTCCTTGTCTTTCTCGACTTTGTAGACTGTGGAGGGACATCAGTGTCAGTGTCAAGGAAGTGTGGGACTTTCTGTGAGAGAAGAGTGGTAGTGCTCTGGCAGAGTGGGAAGGTGAATTCCATTTTAGGAGCAGCTCCTTGCTGCTTGTCCTTTGGAGTTAGCAGTTTGGGGGATATTTGAGTGTAACTTACACTTTGAAAAATGCATGTCAGAAGCCATTTGCATTGGGAAGACAATTATAGGTCTAACACATACATTTTTCCATATGCTTCACTGTGAATATGTACAGAATAATGTTGCTTTTATATAGGCTGCATTTTGATTACAGTAGGTGTCTCAAGCTCAAGAATTCATTAATTTTAAACAGAGTTTAAAATGTGAGATAGCTAAAGTTATTTAACATGTGGATTGTGATGTGGCTCTCCACAGTCTTTGTCTTCTCACCCAGTTTTATCCATTGCAGAGTGGTTGATAAAGGGCTGGCGTTGTGTGCTGTGTGCTCTTTGTCTCAGCCATGTGGATGCTGACTTCCTCCCCTCTATTTCAGGAGGTCATTAGCGCTGATGAGATTAGAGGTTTATAACTTTAGGTCCAAGTCATTATTCCTAATTTAATCAATGCATTTGAAAATGTTTCCTCTAATAAAATTGTAATGACTTCACATGATTTGTCATGCTTATCAAAAACATGGTTTTAACATTTTTGTATTTAGAGGCACTGAGCTTCTGGAGAGGAGTACGCATTAGTACATCATTGCTGGGCCAATTTCCTGTCTCTCTGTCTCTCCTGTAAATCAGAATAACCTCGTCAGTGTAATCACAGTGATGTACAGCCAGCGTGGCACTGGAGTCAGGCCTTGGCAAACAGCATAAAATCCTGGGAGAGGTCCCTTGCGTGAGCATGATTGCTTCTCTGCTGCCACCTTCATCATTCAGCTGTGTGCTTTGCCTCTATATGAAATAGACTATCAGCAGGCTTATGATAAAGGAAAAAATAACCATCTCTAATGTAGAAGCTTGACTGGAGAACTAGCTTTTCTGTTGTAAGGGGAAGGAGATAAATAGCCCCCCACAGTGGGCTCTGAGTTACTAAGGTAAGGGGAAAGTAGCAGTGTTACAGCAGAGCTCAGTGTTTGCTTAGAGGCTTTTGAAGAAAATTCATCCAAATACTTGAGCATTCAGGAATGCTCCTGGAATGTGTTAGGACTACTGTTTAATTCAAATTACCTCTCATTTAAGCATTTGGGTTCAGGCAGGTGAGGAAGAAACAGGGAGCATAAATTTACTGCATTCCAGATGGGTGAGTCCCCTGTTTGAACACACAACTGCTGCTGTTCCATGTGCTGCTCCCCCAGCTTGGCTTCTTTGGGCTTGGGCAGGAATGGAAATCACCTGAGTGATTTTTGATCTTGCAGGTGATGAACTGGTGCAAGGAGGGAGAATTTGTCTGTGTCTAAGGTTGTCTGTGGGAGGGCTGACAATTTCATTAGCTCTTGGGGTAGTTGCTTAGTATCCAAAAAGCAGGGCCATGGAGTTGCAGGAGTGGATGCAGTTGTGATGGAGGGGCTGGTGTCAGGCAGTCTCTCTGCAATGCCAGCAGAGAGGTGTGTTTATATTAGGATATAGATGACCAAATCCTTCTGCCCTCTGCCTCTAACCCTAAACCCCTTGCTCCTTCTCAAGCAACAGTCTAAAAGCAATGTACAGATAAAAACACCAAGAGAGGATTTTGCCTGCATTACAGCAGTGCGGTAGCTGCGGATACGGCACCGTAACTGGCAAATCACAGTAGGCAGATGGCAGGTCTCGCACTAGAAGAGAGGATGTGTAAACGACCAAAGATAGGTTTTAACAGTCTTTTTCAAAGCCAGAAGTTTGTCACTGTATAAACGCTCAGTCTAAACATCCCTGTGAAATTTCAAGCCTCAAGTCTACTAGTGGTTTATTAAACAGTTTTGGCAACTGAAATGGATGCTGTGAATCACCATGTGCGTGCCTGAGTGTGGGGTGTCTTGCATGTTTCAGGCATTTGCTGCCTCTGTGCTGGCTGACAGGCGTACCCAGCTGGCCAACCCGCCTCGGGTCTGCAAAGGATGAGCAGGAGGAGAACCGACCCTGGGAAACAGTTGTGCCCAAAATGCTTGTTTGTTGACAGGTTAGGGCTGGTGAAGTGGTGGCATGTTGAGTGTCACTGGCTGCCCTTGGTGTGTCTCTGCCTTTGGGCATTCACTGGAACCACATACCTCTGCTGCCACTGGAGGGTTGGTTCAGTTTGAGCTTTAGTCTTAAGGATGAGAACTGCTGATTGCCTGCTGCATAGCCAGTCTTTGCCATGCACGGCTGTGTGGGGGTGTGCTGATCCTCTGCAGACAGCTGAAAAGATCAGGCTGTCTTTTCTCTCATTCTGACCTCTATTCTTTCTTTTTTCCTTGACTGATCTAACAGCAAGACTCAATTAAGGAGAAGAGTATTTCCTGTACAGTGCAAATTGCCTTGTGCAAATATGTAATGTAATTCAGCTCTGTGGAACTGCCATAATCTCTATGAACATCAGTGCTGGTGCTGCCCATTAGTAATATCCATTTTATTTTTTCAGCCGTTTTAATACTGCAGAGACATAATTTTCAGCTCCCAGGACCTGACAGGTACAGTGATGTTAGATACCTCAGCAGTGAGGAAGGAGGAATGAATACAGTCAGATTACTGCAAAATTAGACTCAAACTATTAGCAGCTTGAGCAGCAGATCATCATCAAATCAGCAACCCAAAACCAGCTCTAGTGATTAAACTACCCTCCTTTTTTTGATATCAATCGTACAACTCTCAGTAACATTTGTTGAGAAGGAAATGTACTCCTGGGAGAACCAATGTTTTCTTTTTCAGATGTTTTTTAATGGGGATGGAAAGCTGAACTGAAAGAAGTGTCAAAAGCTCTAACATGTCCGCTTCTGAAGTGTGCTGCCTATGCCTGAAAGCCACTTCTGCATGGGCCCCTGTTTATGACTTCTGTCTTGTGTTTGTAATTTTTTCACCCTCTTTGTGTATTGCTGTTCTCATTAGTCTTTCCCCCCTACTTTTTTTTTTGGCTTGAACTCTGGCTCATGCTTTAATTTTTGTTTGTTTTCACTCTGCTTAAGGGCTCCCCATTCACTGTAACAGTACATTGCAACATACAACATTTTATCGTCTTATTTATTTCATAGCTAGAAAATGAAATTAAGTCATGGAATGGGCTTAATTTGTGGAATCAGAGACACTGTATCAGCAAATGACCAGCAACATCAGCAGAGCCTGGGTGTGTGGTGCTGGGCCCAAAACATGTGTGTGCTTAGAAATTCAGGCTGAAGCTGGTGACTAGTTTGAGGTGGACAAAGTTCATAATTGACTTCTTTGAACCAAACAGAAGAACCTCTGGAAAGATCAGAAACAGTAGCTTTGGAGAAAAGAGCTGCATGCCAGTGATCCTATGGACCTTGGATGTAGATTGAACAGTCTGATTAAAATCATCGTAAATTTGATGTTAAGAGGAGTTCTAAAGTGGACCTTGGAGAGAGCCCCTTGGGAGTTGTTGGTAGATGAGTGCTCATGTGTCAAACCATGTTAGCTCATTTGAAGCAATTAGCACTGGGAAGAAGTGGAGTTAGGCTTCACTAGAGCAGTGGCTCTGGAGAATGGGTGTTGCACTGCATGGCTCCTCTTACCACCCTGGTGAATATTTTTGGAGAGGTGGAAGGTGGTGTTCAGCCACTGCATTTGAGTCTCACACAAATGCTGGGGGAGGGTGAGGCAGATGAGCACACATCTCTGTGTGTCTGCATGGGTGGCAGTGGAGTTGAAGGCTTCAGTTTTGCCAAGGGGCCATCTTTTGCCTGATGAATGAAAACATTGGAGTTTGCCAAGTCATGTATTATTACTGTTTTACTGCATTTAGGAGCTATTTGACTTTACATTCTCCTGCTATTTGACTAATAGAGTTCAGCTGGGTAGTCCCTGATCCTGCAGGCATGTAACTGGCAGAAAGAGGTAAGTTCAGAAAGAAAATAAAACCCTGGAACTTAATTCACTGCTGCTGGCTGAGCAAACTATTGCTTGAAACTCTTGCTCTTAGGTATTTCTTCGTTTTTGTTGTTTATTTGCATTAGGGAGAAGATAAATCTGTTCGGCAGCCTCTATGCATCACCACTGACACTTTAATTTTCAGTTAAAAGATTTTTAGTTAAAATCTGATATAATTTGGTATGAAAAAATGAGATTGAATTGATATTATACATGCAGACTGAACTAATGTCATTTTATGTATCAGTTTCAGGAACAGCTGCCTGATTAATCCAGGCAGTAGCAATGTTTTCTGGAAGGGACTCTAGTTGTTCTTTTTGTATAATTCTGCCATTATTCTACCAAGATAATTATAGAGAGAGAAGCTTTGTGCTGGTTTTCCCAGTTTCTTTCTGATGGAGTTCTTTTCTTGTTCTGCTTCTCTTTCTCCTCCTGGATGCTGTGTAATCATCCCTGCAAGACATGATTGCCCTCTAGGCTTCAAGGAGAGGTTTGTGTAGAGAAAATGTCTGCTATTGCAACGGCTCAGAATGTCCCACATTTTTTTTATAGTTTTGCAGGTTGCATTTGGAAAGGTGTTGGTAAAATTCCTTAATGGCTCTGTCTTAGGTGTGTGTCAGTGTGTGAAGTGTGGTTACACAGCTGCACACCTGTGCATGTGCCTGTGTGCTCATGCCCATGTGTCCTGTCTCACACCACAGCGCTTGGCACAGCTTTATTCTCAATTCTCTCTGTTAGTCACAAATGTAGTATAAACATGTCCAGGATGTGTATTTAAAATACATCTATTTGCCAAACATTGTCTCTTTGCCCGGGCTTAAATAGGAAAACACAAAAAGATTTTCCAGGCCTTTTAGTCCCATTCTTCCCTGTAGAATAAACACTTGCATCTAGTAAACTTGAGACGTTTTCTGTCTCTGAAAATTCTGATTAAGCTATGGGCAGCGTGTAATCTTCTTGGTGAGGCTGTGCATATGGACTGCTTGTGAATCTGGTTTTGGGTTTGCATGGGACCAGCTCTTCACAAGGCTCTGCTGAAACAGGCTTTTTTTAATGTCGCTGAGTCTGTAAAAAGGAAATGGCAGAGGTAATGGAGCACGTCTGTGTATATTTTCTGGTATTACATGAATAGGAACTTTCAAATACAAGAAGCAAAAATAATTACACTGAAACTTTTAAGTAAGAAACCAACATTTAGTATTACCCAAACTGAGCTGTTTACTACATCTTAATTATTGGGGAACTTGTGGTGTAAGGGATGTGGTTTAGGTTAAGAGGTTTCAAGTCCATGTCTCCTGCCTGCCCTCAGGTTTATGGTCAGAAATGAAAAGCTTATCTTTAAGGTTTGTAGCTAGTCTTTTTTCCTGAAGATATCCCAAGCAATCATGTTGAAAAAACACTCAGGATTGATGTGGGGTGTCTTTTCTGCACTTGCAAAGAAAATTCTTATTTTACCAAGACAACTGTTTGACTTATTTTATCTGCATGCTGCTGCATTCCAGCAATGCAGATGTGATTCACAAAACATGTAGGTTTGATACAGAACTACAGCAAAAATAGAGGGGTGTTTTTGTGGCTCGGTACTACAGCGTGCCAGCAGGATTCACAGCATCTCTGCCCTCTATTTCCTGCATGGATTGAGGGTGACTCTCTGAGATCAGCAAAGTGCTAAAATATCTTTTAAGTTTCAGTGAATACAGTAGATCTGTGTTTAAACATTTCATTGACTCAGCAGGAATTGGGGATGTATCATCAGATTTATGCTTCATGCAAAAGTAACTGAACTTCTGCTTTTGTGAAAGTTACTTTGGAGTCAGATCTGTTGCTTCAGTGGTTGATACGGAAGTACCTCTAATTCTCTATACGATATATGTGACACCTGTACTTGAGTTTTTCAGAAATGGGGTGCAAGGAAAACCTGTTTCATACCCAGTCTTGTATGTTTGCCTTCTTGGATTTCAGGATTCAATTTCAAGCCCTGTGTTTTCAGGCAGCAGAGAAAGAGGAAGCTCCAAGCTTAGCATTAAGGTATCCAGAATGAGTGTGCCACCAAAAGTAAACTATAAACTGTGGAAGGTAATAGCCCAGCTCAGTGAACCCTAAAAGTGTTCCACCCTTCAGTTCTTCACAGGTTTGGTTACATCCCTTCTCTCACTTCTGATAGCCACGTTGACCCTGAAATCAAAGGATGTATTCAGACCCCATCAAAATTTGTCGTTTGTGGTTTAGTATTTTGGCTAGTTTCTGGTTGGTTTTGTGGTTTTCATAGTTTCGTACACTTTTCCAGTGTTGCATGTGAGTTTGTTCTGGGGCACATTCTTACTGATAGGAGAAAATAGTTTTCTGTGAGAGTTTATGAAGGAACTGGAGACTGAGGTTGGGTTATACCAACCTTGTTACCGAAATCTCTGTGTCAGTGTGGTGGTGCACAGTGCTTGCTGAATGATCAGACTTCACTTGGAGCTCCGAAATCAGTGTTGTATTTTTAAAGTACCAGGAACTGGTTGCAAGGTGAAGCATTCATTTTTCATGAGGACAGTAATGCCATTTCAGTTTGCTGAGCTACAACAGTGCTTTGATCAACGGAGAACATTCAGCAATTACAGAGTATCTGATGTGCCTCAATTTACTTAGTAGCTGAAGAACTCATTGACAGATAATTTAGTCGTAATTTTTAATTGTCTTTGGAAAATGAGTTAAAAATGTCTTATTTTCCAAAGTACATAGTTAAAACCCAAATGTTTGCCACCTTACTGCATACAAAGAGTTGATTCTTTTTCTTCTCTCAGTTAATAATGATCCCAGATAAAAACACTCTGGAAAAAAAAATTAATTTTGCTCATACACAGGCAGAAGGTGGAAAAATATTTTCTACGACCTTCAATATTGATTCAAAATCAGAAATCAGCAGAGACAAAACCCACTGAAATTAATTAACTCTGAAGTTTAGTGTCTATGGTAGTTCTAAAAGATGTAATTTTTGTTAATCTACGTGTAAAATATCTGGTACTATTGCACTGTTTTGTACTTTTCTCCTGACTCCAAATAGGCTTTAAAATAGTATAGCCAGAAATTATGGTACAATTAAGAATGGGATTTCCACAAATCTCATACATTGCTCCTGTGGGCTAGATTTTGCTTTCATTACATTGAGCTAAGTAAAGAACAATTGCTTTGTGTGAACTAAGAGAATTAAATCTGATTTGGATCAATATGAGCATTAGGGCCTTCATATTTTACTGCTGCCTCTGTTGCTGAACTACGAGACAGAAGCATGTGCATACCATTTACCATATACAAGAACATTGTCTAGACTGTTTTCTCTGTATTCTGTGTTTTTGCTTTAAGGAAACATGATGACATGGTTAGAAACTGCACTGAAAACAATGTATGCTGTAAGCAGCAAGTAGAGCTGTTGTGCAATTACATAAGGTAGTTCAGATGAAAGAGCCACTATGTTCTGTGTCTGAGAGAGGAGGCTTAATTAAGGCAGACAAATTCTCCTGGGTACAACAAAGCAGTTCTCTGGTTACAGCCCTGATTAGACTGTAGTTCTTCTAAATGCATTACCAGAGTCTTCATTATTATAATTAAACAGATATAAAATATGTTGGCCCTTCATTGCATAAAGCTTTGCTTTAGGGTTAAGACTAGAAATTTCATAAAGAGCCTTAAAATGGAAAGCTGACAAGCAAAGCAAATGATTTCTGTAGTTTTCTGAAAACCATATAATTTCTCAATTATTGTTCTCTTTAGTCTTCCATTTAAAGACAGACATGTTAAAAAAAAAAAAATCTCAAGCGGTTTATTTACAGCAATATTATTTTCCTGAGGCAACTAGCTAGGGAAAAATAGTCATCTGTAAAAATGGAGCTCAAAAGTTGTCTTCTCCCAAGTATGCTGGATTTGGAGCAGTCCAGCCTGAGAATGAGTATGCTCCCTTGGGTCTGGGCACTCACGGCTGCTGGCTCCTGCCAGGGTGCTTTCATGCTTACCTCTGGTCTCTTCTTTTCCAAGAGTTAGGAAGTTCGCAGCTAAGGAGAGATGTTGCTCCAAGGTAAGAAAAGGGTAAAAGAATATGTGTTGGGGAGCATTCATTGCTCATACATCCACCTAAAGGAACTGATGAAAAATAACAAGAAAGAAGAAAGGAGGGAGTTAGTATTTTTAGAAAAAGAAAAAGAGTTTTCCTTAAAATTCATCTTGTCACTGTATCTGCTTATGTGAAAAACGCACGGTTAAATTTAGAATCTGTTTCCCTGGTGGGAGGGATTACCTTTAAAAGTCTTGAAAAGCCAGAGCACAAAGGACTTGCAGGGTTGTTAGATGAACAAATGCACAACCACACCTATTTTAATCTACATAGGATATTAACAAACTAAGTGTGACCTGGGGACTAAATGTGTGTTTAAGTGTTTGTAAGATTAAAGCTTAAAATGAGCAACAGCTGTTGCAAATAATAATCTATTTTAAAGGGCCCATTGAATGAACTGTGAGTTTTGAGCTGATTTTTGTCCATGAAAAGGTGGTTCCTAGTCCTCACTCATGTCACTCTCCTGCTACCACTTCTTCACACTTACAGAACTAAACATGGCCAGTATTGAAGGTCCTTTAGGACCTTTCAGGTCCCTCTCAAATTGCTCTGGGCAGAGTGTTTGTTGCTGTTAATGACAACTGTGCAAGATAAGGGAAGCATGTGGTTTAGCACTGGGGCCTGTGGCTTTCTGTCCTCAACAAGGCAAATACAAAACTTGTACCTCTTAAAACAAAAAGCTTCCCCAAACCACTGGCCCAGCTGCTCAACACTGCCTTTTCTGCCATGCATCACCCACAGGGGAAGGAAAGGATGGAGACCCTGGCAGAAGTTGCCTTTTCTCTGAAGGTGCTGAGATTTGCGTGTCAGAAACATTTTTGAGTCTTATGAAAAGCATGAGACAAATCCAGAGCAGATAGTATTTCCTAAGGGGTCTCTCTGGGCTCATGAGCTGAGCTAGAAGCCAGGAAGTTCTCACCTTTCTGGTTGCAAATCCAACATTTTTCTTCTTGTTTAACATTTTCTAGACGTTGCAAGTGTACAAGACTATTGGAGATTTCAGGTATTGCTTTCTTCACATAAGTACTAAGTTATGTTGCAGCTAAAGTATAGTTATACTGTGGTTAGAGTTCAACATTTTTTTAAACCCCTATAACCACTAATTCACAATGCTTAAATATTAACCGGATGGAAGCAATTACACCAGGTTAGTGATATACTTCAACTGTAAAAATGCATGTGCTGTGTAAAACCCAAGGGATTGTAATATTCAGGCATGCAGATAGCCTAAGATAAAGGATTTATAATTATTTAGCAAATACATATGTGATCAGGATAAAATTATGTTATAATTGCATTCCTTTGTTTAAAAAAAACAAAGCCAAAAGAGCATCTGATTTTTCTACTCCCTAAGACATGGACTTGGAGAAGTAGGAGAGTTCTGCCCTTGAAGGTGAATAATTTTGAAGAAATGTGATTAAAAATCATAGCACATCTCCAAAGCAAATCAATTATTCTTTAAATAAATTGGATGTTTGTGATGCTGCAGTTTGGAGCTTATCAAAATGCTTGTAACCTGCATAATTTACTTCTTATTTTGATGAGTAATGCAAACATTCTGTGTCTGCATTGGTAAAAATTTGGAATGTGCCTACTTATGAGAGTCACATAATAAGATTTAATGAGGCTACCACAGCTGTTTCTGGAATACTGTTTCCCTTTGTATAATGGAGAAATCTGTGTTTTGCTTGTAAGGGAGATGCTTGATTTGTCATACGGTTGCTAAGTACACCATTGAAATCATTGTTTCACTTGTAGGCTGGTTTCAGCCCTGCCAACTCCTTCAGCAGTGTAGGAGCACATTTCGTGGCTTGACACTGCTCTGATACCAGCAGGCAGGACTTATATCTACACCAGGGATGCTGAGAGGGGGTATATGGTATGTACTGTGCACATACTTGCAAAGCTGAAAAGCTGTAGACGGGAGTAAAATACTTGAGAAATTTTTGGGTCTGTGTGTTTTTGTGTATGTGCAGACACATCTCAGTGCGCATGTGTACACTTTGTAGAGGAGCAATCAGAAAGTTTTCCCTAATCATTGTTTTGTGATGAAGCTCGTTGATGAGGGCTAGTAAAGCACAGATAGGACAGGCATGTCGCGAGTGCAGGGAGGTGGATCACACCTCCACCCGCACCGGGTGAGCTGTGGAGCGCCAGGGCTGCCACAAGGATCTGTCTCATGGGTTCCTGTGGAGGTGGTGCCTGTACCCCCACGGGGATGCTGCACACCAGCTGTACAAACTCCTACACCTCAAGGGCGCTTTCCTAAATTGATCAACAATTTCCTCAGAGGAACTGATGCATTTGTTGGGTATGCTGAAAGTTGCTTTTCTCTCTCACAGAAAACTTGGGCCTTTAGATAGCAAGCTTGAGGCAAAATTTTACCCCTCAATGCATTATAGGCCAGATAAAAGGTGTCCATATACTTCAGATTTGGCTTTATGTATTTTATCTCAACCTATTTAATAATTCAATTATGAATTGCAATTGGAATTTTTAAAAATCCCATTAAACCAGTTTCATTACCTAATTTTATTGATTTTTGTAACTTTATTGCTAAATTTAGGTATAGAGGCTGATCTGAATCAGCATAAATGTGATTAATGAAGAAATAATTTAAGTTGATTAAAAAGGGCTTAAAATAATGTGATTAGCCTGTTGAGATTTGTGTGGCTTATTGGATTACACATTTTATTCCTGGAGGAGTTTTGTAAGAATCAGAATGAAATTAAATCAGTCACCCCTATTTTGGACCCCCAGTGCCTGCTGTTCTCCAGTACCACGATACCACCGGAAGGCACAGTCACGTTCTGCAGTTTTCTTTTGGAAAAACACAGGATTTAATTTCTGAGTTAATACCTAAATAATCAGGCCAAAAGATACCACTGAAATCTGGTCTGCTCTCCATTATAAAGGGCTTAGGTGAAATTGCGTTTGATCTCATGGGATGTCCTTTTGGAAGGAATCAGGTACTGATGGAAAAGTAATGAAGACTCTCCAGCAATCCTTGGGAGGTTGTGACGATTGTCGGTTTTGCTTTTCCTCTTTAAAGTCTTATCTTTATTTTGAATGCATTGATTTCTAAGTATTAAAAGAGTGTATCACTGGACAGTACTGATCTTCATGTAGTTTTTATAAAATCATCTTAATAATCAGGTTGAACTCAGTGATCCTTGTGGCTCTCTTCCAACCCAGAATATTCTGTTATCTAAAATCTGTGATAACATCAGTTTACATTTTGAGTTTCTAAGGGATCCATAAGGAAATGCAGTTTGAAGGACTTCTTAAACTACATTCATTCAGGATTTGATTAAAGTACCGAACTGAAACCATTACATTCTGAATAAAAGTGCCCACATATGCCTTTACTAGGGCATAAGTGTCCTTTAAAGTTATTCCTTATGCTAATGAACATTTGTATTAATATTAATAATTATTAATACAGACAATGTGTGTATTGAACTAAAAGGATCTGTAATCTCTTGAATGTGTTTTCCAAAATCTTCCTGATTCTTGTGGCTCTTGTGAGCTTTCCAATTTTCAAGGTAATTTCTAAATTAAAAGCATCTCATGATGGACAAATACAAGGATATTAGAACTTTTCTACCCTGCATAGCTACTATGGTTTATACAACCAAGTATACTGTTTTGTATGTGATCTTTTTGTTATATTCTGCGATGATCACTTGTGATGACAAAGTTGTCTTTTTTTCCCCTAGAATTATTGTGTCCTGCATCAGAGTTCTGTAAATAAGGCCTGCCCCTTGTGTTTTTAGATTTATGACCTCGTATTTTGCTCCTTATTGGAACATATTTTCTTTATTGTCAACCAGTCTTTTGACTGTTGACTCATATTCTCTTTTATTCACCACTGCTGAAATTTGGCTTTGTGTCATCTCTAGACTCCTTCTATATTGATTTTGTGCTTTCTTCCCAGTCACTCTAAAAATGTTAAATAGCACTGGGCTAAGAACGGGTCCCTGCAGGATCCCATTTTAAGCATATCTACATAATAAGTGTTTCGCATTTACTGTTGCATTTGAAAGTTATAATTTATCTTGTATTTGATCCATCTAATGTCTTCTGAGTTTATTTTTATTGCTGTCTCTTCTTAATCGAAATGTCATTCACTGCCAAGTCAAATGCAGTGCAGAAACCGTAATATATTACAGAGTCTATTACAATGACTTTGTGTGTATCAACCAAACTTTTAATATCATAAAAGCAGAGATATCAGGTTAGTCTGACAAACTCTGTTTTCCATCATATTGGAAATAGTTAATGCTTATCATCTTCTTATTCTTAATCAAATCTTTTTTCAGCTTTTCCATTATTTTGACAGTGAAAATTACCCACTCACAGATGCTGTGCCAGTCAAGTTTTTAGAGATGTAATGAAGGGGAGTACCAGTGGGGCATGTTTTTCCTTAGCCAGCTCTTTCTAAGCTTATTTAGCTTTTTCTCCTGAGTTACTACTGGCGTTCTCTTATTCTCTCAATTTTTGCCTCAGATGCATTCAAAGGAGATTCTGTAACAGAATGAGGATTTGTATGATGGAGTTCTCCTGGAAATGGTACAGCTTAGATCCTTTTCCCACGACTTGCTGCTACTGCTTCTTCTTGAAGACAGAAAACGTCTTTCTGTCTCTCCCAGGTTTATATTCCCTGCAAGACGATAAGGTCAATCCATGTCCAAGTGCCCTTGCAGACTAATCAGCATTAGGGCCTGTGAGCCACCCAAGTACTTGGAAATAACACAATGTTTGGGAGTGGCAGTGGTTGGAGACTGCATCAGTCTCCAGTGGGCTGCATCAGTCCCTTAGAAACTAAATGCCTCTTCCCAACTGGAAGTAAATCTAGAACCTGGGATGTGTTAAGTGAAGGTTTTTTCCCCAGAGGGACAAGGAAGAGTATCTATGAAAAATCTTCTACATCAGGTGGGGTCTTCCCCAGGGTTATATGGAGACATGTATGTATGGAAGTGTCATTCAGGAATTTATTTCTCTCTGTAGATGTTGTTTAATACGTAAAGGAATAGGTACTTGCAGCTGTGGAAACCAGTTGGATGAAACTTTGGTAACAATAACGGCAGAAGGAGCCATGAAGTGGTAGCCCCATTACAGGCTTTCATGTTCTTGTGCTCTTGGAAGCTTCTTGACTTTGGCTTCGTGGCCCTAGTTATAAAAAAGAAGGGAGAAGGGGTAACTTCATCATTGTATCATGCCAGAAAATAAATCCTTCTTGCATTGTGTGCTTTTCATTTCCAAAAGCATTTCCAGATGGAATCTTTATGTGCTGCTGTTTTTTACTTTTGCTCTAATTTGTCATTTAAACAGCAAAGATAAATCTTCTTCAAGGTAAAATTGAATAAATTTGGTAATTCCAGTCATTTAAAAAAGGAAAAAACCAAATACACAATAAAGTATTCCTTAAACAGCAAATAATTTTGGTTCAGGTGTTTTTCCTACAGATCTGCTCCAGACATTCTTTTGTATCTCTCTCCAGCCTTACACCACAGTACTTGAAAGTGATTTTTAGTAATGAAGCAAAAGAGGAAATCAGACAAACCATTATAATCTTGCCTCCTGTTGAGCTTCTCCAGTGGGGACTATTCAGCATTCCACAAAAGTTAAACTATTGTCTTCACTCAGTTTTCCTGCCCTTGCAGTACCCATTTTACAGACTGATTCTTTTGATGAGAAGCTGACTGTAAAGTTGTTATTATTATAGGTCTTGGTGACGGTCCACTGCCCATACCCAACACTGAGCAATCCTGGGGAGTTGAGGAAAGCCAGTGTAAATACAGCTGCTACTTACTGTTCACCAGGACACTTTTCTTCCCCTGTCTGAGTTCTGTTAGTCATTGCTCTTTATGAATTATAGTGCTGAGGCTTCTGTGTGGAGCTTGTGCTGGAGTTAAACTGCTGGTTAGTGACAACTAGCAGCGTTTGCAGACATGCTGGCGGGACTGTTTTGGTATTTGGAGAATTGTTGGACACTGTGTTCTGAAGCTATTTCTCATCTATGTGTCTGTGTTGTATTTTTGGTCTGCCTTAAGTTTTCTATTTATTCCATTACGTGTGTATTTCAGCTTTTAACAGTGTGTGTGTTAAATTTTGGATCCAGTATTTATTCCCCATGTGCACAAACCCCTGAATTAGTAGGAACTTTGCCTTAGAGAGGCTACCAAGGTTGATCCCACAGCGTTGACATCTGCTCTTGCAATCTCTTGAGCTGTGTTAGCCCAAGTGTGACTGGCAGCATCCCCGTAGCTGCCTGCACAAGGTGTAAGGTGTTCTGGTTGTTCAGCCCCTGTGCAAAGGTAGCTGCTTTGTGCCGTGAGTGGTCAGCCTGGATGAATTTTGAGTAGGCAGCCTTTTCTTTGTTGATCTGTGAGTTGTCACAGTGTGTATCTGATACTCAGATTCTACAGGCCTTGCCAAGAAAGATTAGAGAGAGTTTAGCTCTTCAATTTGTTGTGTTGACAGAGGCTGTGAGAAGAGTAGATAAAATCCGCAGAGTGGGCAGTCCAAGGACGCACTCTGAGGATGGCCAGAACGTGGCTGAGATTTACAGAAGAAAGCTTTGTGTGCTGACAGTGAATACTGGTTTCCAGTGAGCATTGCTACCTATAGCAATCATGTACTGGTACTGTGGGTTCAAGGTTTGAGTTGCATCTGATCAAATGTACTAAGTCTCATGTGTGTATGAGATCCAGTTGCAGCCCTGGCCCAAGCTTTGACTTTGTGTTCTCTGGGATGGTTTATATAAATCTTCCCTGCTCTGGCTTTTTAATAGAAAAAGTGCACCATCATTTGTCCACTTGCTGCACAGTGCTTTGAGTGTCATTAGTGACTCACTGACTTCTTTATTTACTGTTTAAAGGTACATTTTCCCACCACAAGTACTGTGCAGCCTTAATCTTTTTAGGGACTGGGAATCTGTCTATCTATAACTGAAATGATCTAGAAGCATCCCAAAAAACCCTTATATTGTAGAGCTAGTCAGTTTCTCTCGGAAAACAAGAAATCAGTTGGCCAATTAACTGGATCATCTAGAATTTCCAGAGCAGATAGCTTTTAGGATACACTATTTATTACAATCTACTTGTGAGGCCAGACTAAGCTGTCTGTTACTGATTCCTTAGTGCTGGGTTCAGGGGAAGTGTCACAGATCAGAAAAAAATTGGTGAAAATGTGAGTTGTTTTTTTGGGAAAATAGCTGTTAATCACACTTAACAAGTTTATCTCTCAGGATCATTACTGAATTTCACATCCTTTCACAGAAGCCCTGCAGCTCTCTAAGGGTTTTTAATGTCTTTGGGTAGGTCATACCTTTTGCCTTTCTTATCCTCTTTAGCAGAATCCTGGAAGACTGTCAGTGCTTTAGAGACGCTTCAGGTAACTTAATTTCAGACAAATAATAATTCATGAGCTTGACCTTTGTGTGCAGAGTTGCTTTTCAGCTCTTACTGCTGCCCTGATTCCTAACTTCTATGGGCAATTTATGTCCTATAGTTTTGACAAAGAGGGTGGGATGAGGTGAACAGCATGTTTACTCATATTTTTTTTTAATGCCACTTATTTATTTCTGTTAGCTCTTTGATTTAAACAGCAGAAGTTTGAGCAGTCAAAGGTCAGGGTGGATGGGGTGGAGTTTTCCCACAACTGCTGATGGTTTACTGATCCCACTGTTTATATATCCAGTCCCTCTGACGAGGATGATGTGTTCAACAGGAGAGCTTCTCCTATTTTGGGAGCATGCTTAGGCTGGAGCTCTGAATCCCTCCTTTAGAAACATTTAGAAAATGTTAGGATGCAGTCAGGCCAGCACACAGATAGGTCTCCTTGGTCTTAAATGATTTCAGAGCAGCTGTGCATATGCTGAAATCTAAGTGCATGTTAATGTGGTCTTGTGTTTGAGCTCTTGAGTTATTTTGCAGAATGGGTATTATGCAGGCTCAGGAGCAGGAAGGAGATGGAGTCATCCTGCTAGATCACCTTATAGGGAATAACCAAAGAACTGAAGGAAACCATAGTTTTGAGTCACTTTGAAAAATGTCTCATGCCTTGGAAACACAAGGTTTCCCATTTAAGTGGGGGTTTTCTTTTTGTACTTACACATTGCATGCAAACCAATTGTTCTTGTTTCCAGTAACAGTGTTTTTTTTGAGCTAGGTTGTCTCTGGTAGAAAAGGTCTTACGGTGGAAAATCTACAAGTTAGTTCCTCATTTTCACATTGATTTCTTTTTTTGGCAAACATCATCCTTCTCGTATTTCACTCCCACAATAAATTCAGTTCCATCAGTACAAGTGACTGAGGGTAATGGGCAGTTCTAGGCCAGTTGCTGTCCAGTTACCTAGGCAAGATCAATTTTGATGACCTCAGCATATTGGAGAAAGGTAGATTTTTCACCTCCAAGATTCAGGGCTAAATCTCCTTGTGCTTTCTGATTGCTTTGGTTAATGAAGGGGAACAAGTGCTGTTGTGTGGGTGAACGCTGAGGAGAGGTTTTTTGATAATTTGCAGCGTGAGTGTTTTAGGCAGGTAACACAAAAGAGCAGGTTCCCTATTTATTTATGTAAGATGTTGGCAGCTTTTGGTTTTCCAGGTGACTGTACTTGTTCCTGTTCTTACTATTCGGTAAAACGGAGCAGCAGTTTAGCCACTGGAGATAGTGCAACGCAGTATTCTTAGCTGGATGTCTTGTCTTAGAAGAATAGTCTGTTGAAATTGTATTAAGGTAGGTATTGAAAGAAAGCAATAACCACACTAAAATTAGAAACCGAAGTCTGGAGTCTTAGTTGAACTGAGCTCAGCATCAGATCAGTGGGGAAACACAGGGTATCTAAATCGTCCTCTCCAGGCACTGATGTGAATGGGGCTCAGTGGTGGGAGGACACTTCTTGAGGAAAACGCTCCTCTGCTCCCCAGGGTGATCCCTGGGGATCTGAGCGTGTGTGGCTTGGCTAAACCATGGTGTCAGGATCCAGAGATGCTTGTTCAAGCATTATGAATGTGGTAAAACATGGACAAGTGCCTGGGCTGTCGGGCTGAGAAGACAGCATTTGAGCTTACAGAAACACCTTTTGAGTTTTTGCAAGACTGGAATCATTAACTTCGTGATAATTATGAATGAAAACTGTCACATTATATCTAAATTAACAGCTCTCCCTTTGAAAGACGGAGTATGCTTCTAGTCTGGAGAGACCGAGGGAAATAGCTGATGCAGTAATAAGCTCACTTAGCAATTGCAGTTTTGTGGGATTTGTGTGTAATATACATTAGATTGAGGAGATTGTTAGTATCAATTAAAATAATCCCATCAGTGTCACTAATACTTAAATCTTGTTAATTGTAGGCAGTTAGTCTGTGGATTAGGCTTGAATTCTATTCAATTGATTGAAAGATATGAAGAAGTCCTATTCTGAGATGAAGTGCTGTTGTACAAGTCTGATGTTCCTTACATACCACTAAGTACAAAACCAGAAGTATCCATCAAAAATAAAAGCTAGGAAAGAGGACACAGTGGAAAATCTAATTTCCACCAAAATCCCTGAGGGGTTAAGACTGACTATTAAAAGGCAACTTTTGTTGTTTGTCCATGAGGCCATTAGGTTTTTTTCCCACCTTAATACCTAAAAAATAGCTGATTAATTCCCTGACTTATTTGATCAAGAGGTAAAGGTATCTTGGAACTAAAAATACATGCCTTTTATTTTCTGCAGAAAAAAACCAGTTGCATAACAATTTGCATCTCCCTAGTTAAGACAAAATGTCAGACCTGTAGATAAATCAGATAGCCTGCTCTGATAAAATTTCCAGCTCTGGCTCTGAGGAACCTCTGTCATGGAATGAATCACCACAGTACTCCAAGGCCATTAATGCATCTTCCTGTATGAGAAGAATAATCCTAATTAATCATCAATCTTAAATCTAAATATTGCTCCAGTAAACATGAGGAAATAAAAAAGAAGAGGCTCTTCTAAAACCCATGGGGTAATGGGCTGCATTTGTTTGTATTCATTAGCATCTACTGCCTGAAGATTTTCATAGCCAAAGCTGTGTATTAAAACACAGTATGTTAATGCAGGAGCAGAATATTTTAGCATAAAACTGTAATTTAAAAAATAGCTGACCTGAGGCACTTGCTTCATTGACTTTCTTCCTGTTTTTTTAAGACCCATTCTCATAATAAGTACTAAATAAATGGCAAGAGTAATTGTTCTTGCCAGTAGAAGTCTCTGTACTAGTTTAATGAGAAATCTTTATCATGAGACATTTACAGGTTATAATTTTGTTCCCAGCAGATCCCATGCCTTTAAATCCAGTTGTTAGGGGCCTAGGGGTTAGGAAATATTTTGGATGTTATTGAATGGAGTGAATGACAACAGCAGTTTTGTAGAAACATTCATACTGACTAATTTGCTGAAAGTATCTATACATATAAACATGTAAACAAAGAGTGGAGGTGTTGTTACAAGCATCAAGACTGATGCTCTGTGGCTTGGGGAGTTACACAGGGTCCTGCTCAGCACAGATGGTGCAGAGCACCAGAGGACAGAGGTGTGTGGACGGAGGGCATGCTAGAGCAGGGCTTGTATTAGGATTTGCAGAGGAGTATGACCTGAGGAAGGTTGAACAATACAGGAGATAAACTGGAGCTGAGTGGAACCAGCTCCAGGGGTAGGGAAGGGTAGTCCAGGCTGCAAAGGCTTTGGGAGTCAGGGGTTTTGGTGTCTCAAAGCAGGTCACCTCAAAGGAGGTGTTGGGAAGCTGGTCCCTGGTGCATGTCTATGCCTGAGGCAGCAGGGTGGAAGGCTGTGTGCTTAGACCCAGCATCAACATTTCCTTGTTTGGGACTCCTTTTCTATTAAAAATCCAGGCAGCTGAGGTCCCTTCAACAACAGAAGGCAAAGAACTAAGGAAGTATTGCTGGTGGCTAGGGAAGTAGGAGGGAAAGCAAATTAACAAGTCTTTCACAATTAATTGCAGCCTTGAATGATGTTTAAAAAATATTTTTGGTAGCTGTTGGATAGTTTACATACTAATGGGATAGATGGAAATCATGCAGAGAAAAGAATGATTTATAATTTATAATTATTGTGAGATGTTTTGAATTGATAATATGCAGGGAAAGGTTCAAATTTAGTTGCTGCACTAATGTTACAGACAGCTTTGCAGACAGCTGGGTTTACATCCAGCAGCAAGAGGGTAGTTGATACTGAAAAGACATTCACGTGTCTGGCTGAGTGTTTTCTTAAGAGGAGTTAGAATGTATTTCCTAAAGAAAAAGGCCTGGGATTTCTTGTCTGTCTGTTTTCCTACAGTGCTTTGCAGTCCTTGTACACAGAAATGACCAGAATAGCTACTTTCCAAAGCAAATGGGGAGACGAGAGAGTGTGAAGTAGTTAGGGCTGAGCAAAGGGTATGTGAGGCTCCCATGTGAGCCATGCAATTGATCACACAGTAGAGGGGTTCAGCCTAGTGAGAGGTTCCTTTGCCAAAGAACACTCAAATATACTAATAAGAAGGCCCACACTCTCCTGAATGTGTATCTTGAGGGTCTGACTCATGACTGTGGCTTGGTTTTGTTTTAGTTTTGCATGAGGAGTCCAAGGTTGCTGAAGAGAGTCAGAATTGAGGCAGGACACTCATCTGCTGAGCACCAGCTGTCACGTGTCCCACTGGCACGCTGGCCCATCCCAGGCTTCCAGCACTGCTTCAGGGACAACTTTTCCATCTCCCACATAGTCTGAGACTCTTTCCTTTTGCCTTTTTATCCCAAAATTTCTCCTTTTTCATGATATCTTTTAAATCCTGGCGGGATCATCCAAATTCTCATTATGTAGATCTTAACCAAGTGTCGGAGCTTCCCATCAAACTCCTCTTTTCAGATATATCTGCTTTGCAAATAAACATAACACAACTGGATACTGCCTCCTGTAGCAAGTTGCTGAGATCAGGAAGACAGTTTAATAGCTGCAAATGTCACTCATGAAAACTTGCTATCTCCAGTGCCACAGTCCATCAAGTAGCTTTATAGTTCAGTGTATTTTATAGCTCAGTAGGGAACTGAATTGTGGGAAGGAATAATATATTGTGTGTTGAGGTTCAGAAGAACGTTAATTATCTTTACATAAATGTATCTTTTCTATTATTTATGTACTCATGGAATAGCCAAAGAAAACTTACTAATTTTTTAAAATGTAATTATTCCACAGGATCCTTCAAACCAAAAATGTGGAAGAAAGAAAACAGTGTCCTTCAGCAGCATGCCATCAGAGAAGAAAATAAGCAGTGCCAGCGACTGTATCAGCTTTATGCAGGCTGGGTGTGAATTGAAGAAAGTTCGTCCAAATTCCCGGATTTATAACCGTTTTTTTACTCTGGATCCTGACCTGCAGGCTCTTCGTTGGGAGCCTTCCAAGAAGGATCTTGAAAAAGCCAAGCTTGATATTTCTGCTATAAAAGAAATCAGACTAGGGAAGAACACAGAAACATTCAGGAATAATGGACTTGCAGATCAGATTTCTGAGGACTGTGCACTGTCGGTAATTCATGGTGAGAACTATGAGTCCCTTGACTTGGTTGCCAATTCAGCTGATGTGGCCAATATTTGGGTATCAGGATTAAGGTACTTAGTTTCTCGTAGCAAACAACCCCTGGACTTGATGGAAAGCAGCCATAATACCCCACGGTTTGCCTGGCTAAAAACTGTATTCGAAGCAGCAGATGTTGATGGCAATGGCATAATGTTAGAAGACACATCTGTGGAGCTAATAAAGAAGCTTAACCCCACCTTAAAGGAATCAAAGATTAGATTAAAATTTAAGGAAATTCAGAAGAGCAAAGAAAAACTGACAACACGAGTAACGAAAGAGGAGTTTTGTGAAGCATTCAGCGAACTTTGCACAAGACCTGAAGTGTATTTCTTACTCGTGCAGATATCAAAAAACAAAGAGTACCTGGATGCCAATGACCTCATGCTGTTTTTAGAGGCTGAGCAGGGAGTGACCCACATAACAGAAGAAATGTGTCTAGATATTATACGCAGGTATGAGCTTTCTGAGGAAGGACGGTTGAAAGGTTTTCTTGCCATTGATGGATTTACTCAATACTTGTTGTCCTCAGAATGTGATATTTTTGACCCAGAGCACAAAAAAATTGTCCAAGACATGACACAGCCTTTATCACATTACTACATTAATGCATCCCACAATACATATCTAATAGAAGACCAGCTCAGAGGGCCAGCTGATATCAATGGTTATGTCAGAGCTTTAAAGATGAGTTGTCGGAGTATTGAACTAGACGTCTGTGACGGCCCAGATAATGAACCCATTATTTGTAACCGCAACAACATGACATCACCACTTGCCTTCCGCAATGTCATTGAGGTAATAAACAAATTGGCCTTCTTTGCTTCAGAATACCCTCTTATTCTCTGCTTGGGGAACCACTGCTCTGTACAGCAGCAGAAGGTAGTGGTACAGCACATGAAAAGAATCTTTGGAAACAAACTGTACACAGAGGCACCTTTATCCTCAGAAGTCTACCTCCCATCACCTGAGAAACTGAAAATGAAGATCATTGTGAAGGGGAAGAAACTGTCCTGTGACCAGGATGTATTAGAAGGAGAAGTCACAGATGAAGACGAAGAGGCTGAAATCTCCCGAAGACTGTCAGAGGACTACTCAAGGGAGCCGAAGCTGATCTGGCTCTGCAGGGAGTTGTCTGATTTGGTGTCCCTATGCAAATCTGTTCAATACAAAGACTTTGAGACATCCATGAAATCTCAAAATTATTGGGAAATGTGCTCCTTCAGTGAGGCAGAAGCCAGTCGGATTGCAAATGAATACCCTGAAGATTTTGTTAACTACAACAAAAAGTTTCTGTCCAGGGTGTATCCAAGTGCTATGAGGATAGACTCCAGTAACTTAAACCCTCAAGATTTTTGGAATTGTGGTTGCCAGATAGTGGCAATGAACTATCAGACCCCAGGGCCCATGATGGACCTACACACTGGTTGGTTTCTACAGAACGGGGGTTGCGGGTACGTTCTCAGGCCTTCAGTGATGCGTGACGAAGTGTCTTACTTCAGTGCAAATACCAAGGGTATTGTTCCAGGGGTCTCCCCCCAGGTCCTACATGTCAAAATAATCAGTGGTCAGAATTTCCCAAAGCCCAAGGGTGCATGTGCAAAAGGGGATGTCATAGACCCCTATGTTTGCATAGAAATACATGGGATTCCTGCAGACTGCACTGAGCAAAGAACTAAAACTGTTCAGCAAAACAGTGATAACCCTATTTTTGATGAAAGCTTTGAGTTCCAGATCAATCTACCAGAGCTAGCCATGATCCGCTTTGTTGTTTTGGATGATGACTACATTGGGGATGAGTTCATAGGGCAGTACACCATCCCGCTGGAGTGCTTACAGCCCGGATACAGGCACATACCACTGCGCTCTTTTGTGGGTGATATCATGGAGCACGTTACCCTCTTTGTTCACATTGCAATAACCAACCGAAGTGGAGGTGGGAAGGCACAAAAGCGTAGCCTCTCGGTGAGGATAGGGAAGAAAGCAAGGGAGTACACCATGCTGAGGAACACTGGCCTCAAGATTATTGACGACATCTTTAAGCTGGCGGTGCATCCACTGCGAGAAGCTACTGACATGAGAGAAAATATGCAGGTATGACACCTTCCATTGTGTTTGTTGGTGTGTCCTGAATGTGAAAGTGGAAGTCCTGGTGTGAGCTGGTAGGGCAGGCTTGCTGAAGCTGGTGGAAGCTGGTGAAGCTTCAGACCCACAGCTCTTGTCAGCCTTTAGGTGGACATCGGAAGGCTGATAGTTGCAGGTGCTAACTAACGAGCAAATGTAGGATCAGGCAGAAACATTTTAAAAACCAGTATGCCCTCTCCAAACATGTGCTTTACTGGTTGGTTTTTTTCCTGAGAAAGCAGAACTGAGGGTACATTTGTGTTCCCTGCCTCTTGTCTCAAGTACTTGATTTCCTCGTTGGTTCTAGAAAATGTCAACAGGCTTTTGTTTTGCTAACTGACTGAGGGTTATGCTCTTAATTTTCTTCGGGTGAGTGTAAGAAACAGTCAGTGGACGTGTCATTAAGGTCTTGTCTACACCAAAGAAACCCTCTGTGCAAAGAGCAGCATGTTTTCCCAAATGTGTGTTGCCACTGTTTGCCCAGGGGCTGCATATGTTCAACATAGACACTGAATGCCACTTGGATTGCAGTTTCCTCCCTGCTGAATAGCTGTTTTGTCTTGGCTGGCTGAGGGCTGGCACAGATAACAGTGCCATGTCTTGGCTCAGAGGGTCCCTCTGTCCCCCCACCCATGCTGCTCCATGCAGCAGAGCCTGCTGTGGCCCAGCATCAGGGTCCAGGTGACAGCACTGTCACAACTGCTGGTGTTAGACCTTCATGGTGATTGGCAGGACATGAAAGTGGCAGCGAGGCCAAACAAGAACCAGCCTGCCCAGTTCTCTCTTCTGTGGTTGATGTCACTGCAGGTTGATGAAAGGACATCTCAATTCAGAGCTTCGGGCACTGCCTAGAAACAAAACTGAGTAGCATTAAACAATGAGTTTTCCTTAATAAATAGCTGAAATCAGCCATGACAATCTCCTTGGTAAAGATACAGAAACAGTTCATTTTTTTCTCTCTTGAAAACAGGAGAAAAACGCATAGCACTTCATTGACCCCACTCTTCTGGACAGAGTCTAAAGCAAATGAAATGTTGACAGCTGGAAAAGTTTACAAAATGACATAAGCTTTAAATCACTCTCAAAGGAATAGTCTCAGCATATTTTTAAGAATGGGAAGCTCTTCCCAGCCTTTCTTTTCCTTCAGGCCTTGAAAGTAACTAGTTTGAACTGCTGACTCCACCTTCTGTCTAGGTCAGACACTGTATATGAACTATATAAATGAAAATACTCTAAATCTGACTCAGAAATACCATTAATGTGCCTTCCAAGCAAAAGTTCAGTAAAAGATCGTGTTCTGAGGAATGCTATGGCAAGACACAGTTTTGGATTTAACTGCACGCTATTGTATTTGATTAATGAGAAAAGCCTCTATTATTTAGCTGGGCATTGTCTGATGACTGGTTTTTTTCAGCAAGATGTGGGAGAAACATTTGCAAGGTATGTGTTGTTATAATACTCTTACTTGGGTTTTGTGCATTTTGGTCACTCCTTGTACAACTCAAGAAGCTAAATGATGGGTGCGTGTCAGCTGTATATCCTCTGACTTGATAAATAAATAAATCCTGGCATGTTAGTTTGGCTTGACCTGTATATCCAGTATTGATTTTCTTACATGTGACCTGTGAAGGGGAAAGAGTGTTTGTGTTTCTTTATGATGTGGTAATGCAAGGCTGAAAACCAAGTGGGTTTTTCCTGCTTGCCTTTCCCCTGGGAAATACAAGGTCTGTCAAACTTGTTCTTGCTGGAGGATGATAATGATGGGAGAACAAGGTGATTACAGCATCAAAAGCAATTGGAGTCTAAGCAGTTGGGAAGAGAAATAGCATTTTAGGCTGATGGTTTAATATGCTGGGGACCAGATTTTTTCTCTTTTAGGGCTGGATTTGCAATGTAAAGTAGCTGAAGAGCTGGTAGTTGGGATGCCTGGGCCTGGGAGAAAGCTGGAGCTGGCAGAAGGCCTGGGGACAGAGCATGGGGCTGGCAGGAACTCCTGTGTGGGATGGAATCCCATGGTCCATGGGGGGCCAGGGGACAGTGGACAGTGGGGTAGCACTGCCCCACGTCAGAGAGGAGAAGCAGGCAAGGGCTGACAAGGTAATGGCTGGCAGGGGGAGTGAGTGGCGACTGGCAACACACGCTGAAGTGTTTGTTTTCCTTCCCCCAGAACGCCATGGTGTCTGTGAAGGAGCTGTGCGGGCTGCCGCCCATCGCCAGCCTCAAGCAGTGCATCCTGACCCTGTCCTCGCGCCTCGTGAGCAGCGACAACGCACCCTCCGTTACCCTCTGCATGAAGGACACCTTTCCTTACCTGGAGCCTCTGGGGACCATGCCCGAGGTGCAGAAAAAGGTCCTGGCAGCTTATGACCTGGTAGGCACTTTACCACTGCTACCTCTGCATTTCCCCACTGTTGTGAATGGGGCAGGCTGTTCTCCCTGGCTTTCACATGCCCAAATGTTCCAGTTAAATAAACAAGGCTCTTCAAATGACTCGGGCTATGCAAAATTGTCCTTTAATCACCACTATGCCACACTGGGCTTTTTGTTGTTGTTTCCTTTTTTAAACACGGTTGTGGCTAGTGCAGGTTGGCATTTGAAGAGGACTTTGTTTACAAAACTAGCAGCAATTCAGCTTGTACTGGCACTGTGAGCCCTTGTCCTTAAGAAGCGGCAAGATTTGTGTGCTGCCCTTCGCTGGCCTCCCCGCAGCGGAGCACAAGGCCATTAGAGAGGCAGCTGCAGCATGGGAGTTCCCAGGCAAAGCTGAGCCGTCCCCTTTCCTACACTTTCCAGCAGCACTGTTAAATGCTGCTGCTGTCCCTGTCAGATCAAGTCAGTGTTGCTCTTGGGGAGGGCATGACAAAGTTGTAAGGGAGTTTAAAAATACCAGTTTTCTTGCATGGGGAAGGAGAGGTCAGTATGGTACAGGAATGCTTATACAAATGTAGAGACACAAACTGCAGACATTCCAGATGAGTGCTGCTGCTCATTGTATGACATATGTCACTGCTGTGGGTGACTGAGCAACAGCTGTGCGTGACTTCTAGCAGCAGAAGTTGCTGTCACATTGTGCCTCTTGGGCCGTGGGGGTGCCCTGTCACTTCCCATCCGTTGCAGATGGTCTGCAGCAACCGATAGCAAGGTGCAGAGTTCTGCCAGCCCTGACTTAAACACTGCAGTGTGGCAGCCGGACTGAATCACGACTCGTGTTCAGTGCACAGCAGTTATTTCTGCAGCTTGTGCTCATAAGGAATAAAATGGTGAATAATGTTGGGAGTATCAAATTGCTTCCAGAGACCTTGAGGTGTTGTGAAGAGTGATCACAGCTCTGACCAGCTATACAATGTGCCAAATGTTCGCCTCCTTTCCATCTCATTTTTTGCCGTTATAACACACTTTTCAAGGGAAAATCAGCTTGTGGGGAGGGGGAAGACACTGATGTTGGTTAAAACAGAAATACTAAAAATACTCTGAAAGAACTCTTGGGTTCCATCCAAAATAGTTTCTATTACTTGAAAGTGATTAAGTTACGGTAATAAAATGCCAGCTGTAACAATACCAGAACAAGGATTTGCAAATCCAGTTGATTGCTTTATTTTAGATTGAGCTTTCTTGGGGTAGATTTGTTACATGGTGTGATGTCTTTCTGAAAGAGCAAATACCACATAAATAAGAGATTCTTCTGTCTTTGGAGGCCTGCTTAATGGAGTTTTACCAAAATGAATGTGTCATCTCTTATCTTTGTAATTATACACTGAAGAGCACACATGGGACGTTTCAAGGCCTCCTTGTGCTGCAGAAACAGTTTTTCGATTTAAATAGGTGAAAGACCTCTTTTGGATGTAGACAGAAACACTTGTATAACTGTTTTAAATAATGTTTGTTCTCACATTTGTCTCTGATGGGGGAAGATGTTATTGGAATGTCAAGAGACCTGTGCAAACGGTTTAAAATCAGAGAGAGAAGGGAGTTCTTGCCTATGTGAGGATTGATTTGAGGTATAATTCTGGTAATGAGAACATGATATTTATTTTTACCCACTTTGGCTGCAATTGCCTTTTACTTTGCTAAAACTTTTTGCTTCTGAAAAAGCTGGATTTAATAAATGTTTTTGCTACATTTTGGATATTTGCCTTTTGAGATTATGCCAGCAGCAGAATACTGAAATCTGTTTAGCCTTTTCTGTGTTTGAAAAAATGAACTGTCTCTCTCAATCTTGATATTTGAAATCATAGTGTGGGGAGGGGTTTGCAGTTTGAATTGTTGACAAGGGGCTTTTCCTTGCTGTGTAATGACTTTATATAATCCAGGGTGTATTTCTTTTTAATAGTTATATTTTTTTGGTGCAAATGAGAGCACAAGGAGATGTTGGTGGAAAGCAACATAAAATATTTAATCTTTTTTTTTTTTTTCCAAGATTTTCTAGAGTTCAGTCTTTTATATTGTTGATAAATATGGCTTCAATGAACTGGATTCCCAAGTGCTTGCTGCATGTCTCTTCACTTCAAAGCACTTTCTAAATGAATAGGCCTAAGAAGATTTTTAAATGCATGAAATAAAATCTGTTTACATTGGCCTGCCTCTTGTATGAGTAGGCCATACTTCTTAATTCCTTTTACAGTAAAATGGAAACAAGTTTGACCCTAAATCTCATAGTGGGGAGCTGTGATTGCAGGTCTGCCTCACTTGCTGGGCTTCACAGCACAGGGAGCCTGACTGCTTGGCAAACCCTTCCTCTCTACCTCTGAAAACACTACATATGTCACATTCTTTAAAAAGTCTGCTTTGAAAATAAGTTCTGATAAAAACAGCTCTAATGTGTTAGAATTTTTTTCCCCTTACAGAAAATTGCCAACTGAATAGATCTTTTGCTTTTATTTTTCCACGGAAAGTGTAGAGTCTGCCTGTGTGTTTAATGGGGCATAAACAGGGCTGATGGTCCAGGGAAATGGAGGTGCAAATGCTTGGGGACCTGCCACAATGGTCTGGAAAACAATTAACTGTCTGTTCCCTCCTGCTCGGCCTTTGTCAGCAGGCAAGATAGACAAAGACTGGTTTGTGCAGTTTGTTTGGTTTTTTGTGGGCAATTAATTTTACCATTGTGCTCTGCGTTAAATACATTTTTTTTGAGAGAGACCTTATTAGAATAAAATTTACTGTGCTTTGTTTAAGGAACCAGAATGATTTTTCGGGACTCTGTTTCTCACATTTTATGGTTGCATTGCAGTGATTTACTGGAGCTGTACTGTTGGCCATGTATCATGTAGGAAGAGGCTTCATTGATGATACTGGGTTTTATGGGAATTTTTGCAGAGGAGAGCAGGGAATAGGATTTGCCAAAATCAAGAAAATAAGGTGGACTGTTGACAGTACGCAGAAAACATTTCTGAAAAGTATGTCAATGATCAGAAATGCAGTGTAGAGTGGTTTATTTCAATTTACAGCTTTGGTTGATACCATACATAGAGTGTGATGAATGGATTCTGGTCACGTTGTCATTACTTCCCACACATGCATCCTAGGATAGCATACCATGTCACTTTTAGAGTTGTTCTTCAGAGCTTTCCTTTCCCATGAGGAAGGGCTCTCCCTGTGTCTCTCTACCTGTGTGCTCCCCCTTGTCACTGGTTGCTCAGGTGGGCAGCATGTGCAGTGTGCCTCACAACCTGTCAAATTAATGCTGGTGTTCTTTGATCACACCTAAAGAAAGGATACTCCATGTGAAGAGAAGGGATGGGGCCCAGCTGGACCTGACAGATGGTTGAATTATTCATTGCAAACAGTTATCCTGTGAAGTTAGAATTTTTTTGGTTGAGAATTGTTTGGAAACAGATTGTGGTTTCTGTGTCTGCACGATCTATTCATGTGCTGATGCGAGCATGCATGAACTCAGGGACTCCCCTGCACTTTGCTTTTCAGTTACTGGTTAAGCATTATTTTCCCTCCAAGATCAAATGATTGCATCATTTGAAAATCAAAAGCAATAAACAAGTGCTAATAAATATTTTTGGTTTTACTTAGTCTCCTTGTTCATGTGCTTGCAGAAGTTTTTCTAGAAAAATTAGATGTCCAAGTATCTTTGTGTTTTCAAACCATAAGTAATAAGAAATGTAAAATGGTTGAACAGTGAAGCTATCTATTTTATAAACTCATGTTGACATTAATGTTTTCTCTGTATTCAAGCCTGATCTTGGAGCAGACAGCTGTGGGAAGACAGGGTCTCTGTAGGTGCTGCTGAGAGATGGCGAGGTAGTTAAGAACATCTTGCCCAACATGGAGATGGATTGGGGATTTTTGATAGGAGAAGCATCATCTGTGATGTTGCTGGGGAGTAAGTCGATGTATTTAGTGGCAGTGTTTCTGTTGACATGGGTATTGGTCCATGCGTGCTAGCAGAAGTCTGCTGAGTGTGTGTGGAGGAACTGCTCTTTGTCTGCTGTTCTTTCATATTCAGTCTTTTTGGATGCTTTGTCTTTGTGCAGGCATGACTTTGTTCCCAAGAAGAAAGTCCTTTCTCCCAGTTGTTATGTAAATGCAAAATGACTAAGTAGATTTTTGTGAGCTTTTTCCCTGAAATTTGTACCTCAGCTGGGATAGAGTCATCCCCAGAGCAACATTTTTCACAATTCTCGAAGCAGCTGAAGACAAGGAATATTGCAGGGCAGAGCATCCCCTGCCAGGGAAGTGTCATAATGTACTGACGTCAAACACAGTCCAGTACATGGACATTGTCTTGAATTTGTATTTGTTTTAAAGAATTTTCCATCCAAAATTGGACATAGACTGGGAGAGTCTGTTTCTTTTTCCACTTCTTATTAAGGAAAGTCCTGTTTCTTCTTCTACTTCTTACAATTCTCTCACCCACTACACTCACAGTTCCTATCTCTGATTGCCCACATCCCTTAGTCACTTCTAAAAGAGAGCCTGAAAACAGTCAAATCAGAACTTTTCTTACAGAATGAAGTTCCTCTTGGGTACATCAGTTACTGTTTTAGCATAAGCACATTGAAAACTGATCTCTCCCTCTGTTCCTCCCTTGCTCCTGTTGTTCTGTAGAGGACTGGTCTTCATGCACAGATCACATCCTGCAACACTGACTCCGTATTTTCCCAGAAATATTTGTAACTGAAAACATGAAATTGAAATTTAAGTTGAATTTTATGCAGTTTCTTCTGCAGTTTGTGTCACTAAAGTATTTCAGATGTTTCCAGCTCATATAACCCTCCTTGATAGCTGTTCCTCATACTAGGATGTTGCAGGGAAAGGCTCAGATACAGAAATCTGGCTTGAAGTATATTGGAATAGAGACAAGGTGGTGGACAGAGTGTGGACAGCATTCCTTCCCATGTCCTGACACCACATGCACATCCTTCTTTTTTTGCAAAACTTGCTGACACACGATTGCCTGGCTGTTTCTTGTCCCAGACATTTGCAATGCTAAAGGGAATCCTCTTCAAATTTTCATGATCTCAATTTGCGCTTCAGCTGTTTTTTGAACTGGTTGTAGTTCTATAACCTGTTTTATTTTTGATTGATGGTGGGTTTGGTTTGTTTTTGAGATTTTTTTTTTTTTTTGTGTTTCTGTTTTTGTACCCAGGCAAAATTCTTCATTTTCAGTGAAAGGCATAGGAGATTGGGACAATGGCCATGAGGAGCCACCTAAGAGAAGCTTGCTTTTAGTTTGATGGTCAGCCAGCTTCTGTTCTAAACTTTGGAATATTTATGAAAGGATTTCTTGAACTGTCATGTTTGTCTCATTTATCTTTCCAACAGGAGCAGTGCTTTAATTTGCCACCAGGAACTTTTCCTGTTTTTTTTTTTTTCTTTTTTGATGAGTCTCTGCTGTGTTAATTTCCTCTCTCCTTTTCAGTTTGTAGAATAATTCAAAATGAAAAGAAGAAATTGGTCTTTAGCACAAGAGTTCATTAAAGTAAAAAGAACATTCTTTTGTTCAGTTTCTCCTGATCCTGTGATTAAACTGCCTTTAGTGCAGGCAATAAATAACCCTGTTAATTTCATGTGAGTAATATGATGTCCTCAGCATTAAGATATTTTAAATTCCACTCAAAATTCATTTAGCTTTGTAATTAACACTTAACAGAAGTGAAAAAGTAAAGCATTGTTCTTTGCATGAAGCAATGGGATTTTAAATTTGATATTCCATGCTATACTTAGATGCTAAAGTGAGATAAGTCAGTTGTGTTTTTAACCTGTGGTCTGTTCTACTTTCTGGTCTCACGTACTGGATAAGGAGAGAGCTCCTGGGTTTGTGCCAGCTCTTACTTCCTATGCTTTTTTGAGAATACAGTATGATTGTAACAGGGTGTTTCAGGTGGATTGGGATGATGAAGTTTATGTTTCTTGCTTTCAGCATTGTGTAAGAATATTTAAATTAAATGAGCTATTAACCTACTTAGAAAACTCCTAACCTATGCAGATAAGGCTTTGTATTCTTCACTCCCATCAGTTTATTAAAGGTGACGTGTAGTTCCAGGCCTCATGCCTTGTGTATCTTTTGTCGTTCTGAACAACCCCTTATTCACTTCTTGTTGTGAGAGTGTTTCTGCTGCTGCAGCCTCTCCAGGAGGGTTAGCAGCTCCGGGACTCACAGAAGTCTTTGTGTCCCTGCTCCAGTGGAAACATGGCAGCAGTCCCTGAAGGCAGGAGTGGGGCTGTCCTTTGTCCCTGCAGAGCTCTGCACTGCTGCCGCTGCCAGGTGAACCCCATTTCACCTCCTTATGCGTCTCAACTCTTGGGATGCAGGGCCTAGCACCGAAATTAGCAGGCTCCTAAATGGTGTCAAGGTGCATGGTAGTTTCTCCCATTTAGTCTTCTTCACTTCAGCTTACTCCTATAGCTGTACACTGGTGGTCAGCAAGGTAGCTTTTTCAGTCCCTATACCAGAACTGGGTTTTGTGTGCTTTCACTCTTATTTTTGTCCAATTACCCCACTCCCCTCGCTTCCCCCACTCCAAGTTATGTTAAACACATGACTCAGTAAAGTTTATCACTTTCTTTCTGACATGGGAAATGCAAGTTGCCCTAAGCAATTCTGCCAGCTTCAGCAGCTGTTAAAAATTTCCTCCCTGACTCCGAGTGGACCCAATAACCAGCAACCATCCTCTAAAGGTTGTTTTACAGTATACATTGCTTGGAGGTTAATCCCTTGAAACTCAGCATTCAGGAGTTACCGCACTCCTGGTGGAACACAAGTTTCCTGAGGGAGCAGGATGTCTCTGGCTCTGTGAGAGTCACTCATGGAAGTGAGCTGCTGTTTGGAAGCTGACGTTAAACAGCATCCTGACAGGCTCCAGTCAGATGGCTGGGACTTACACAGCTGCCTGAAGGGCTGCTCAGCATGGGTCTGAGCAAAGGTGCATGCTGCAAACATCAGAGAGCTCACTCTTCACTTCTGAGACAGGCTGGTGGGTTTTGAAACATCACTGGCAAAACTGGGCTTGAAAATATCAGGCTGTCATGTGGTTTATGGAGTTACTTTCCCAGCAGAAAATCTCACAGCCTTCCACATTGTGTTTAGGGTTCTGTTTTTTGTCACTTCTGCAAGAAGTAGGTGACATCCCCAAGCAGGGTTTTGGATGTGATGGCAGCTGGAAAAGCAGGGGATGATTCAGACTGGGAAGTCATGGACTCCTTTCAGAACCAGTGACAAAAAAGAAAAAGTCTATCTGGATGCCATGACCCTATGCTATAACTTCATTCCTGGATAACAGCTACTTGTCTGTTGTACTCTTGTCTGTTTGAATCAGTCTGGTTCTTCAAAGTGAACACCCAGGCTTTATCCTTGCACTAGCCTGTTACAATATTTTATGGCAGCGTTAGGAAGCAGGATCTTGTGCCTCCTGAAACTGCACATGCAGCTCTTGTTGGGAGCAGAGTTTAACCTGTCCTGTAGAGATACCAGGTCCTGCACTGTGTTGTCAGAGGTGGTGAAGATACCATAGACCAGCCCAAATCATACCTCATAACCGCCCCAGGGTGCATTATTTCTGCCTAGTCCTTTATTTCCTGGAGGAACGTGTGAGGGGGGATGCCAGGTGGTGCACTAAGGTCATCCCCTAATCCCAGTCACTGAGCTGAGGAACACTGAAACCACTCTCAGGATTTGTCATGGAACAAAAACTGCTTATCTGTGTCGATTACTGCTGAGCAGGAAGGCAGGAACAGGTTAAATTCTGCTACATGATCTGATTTTAATTGTTTGTTCTTGCTGAGCTGAGAGCAGTGAGGCTTTGATGTCAGCATCAAAGAAGTGGAGGACTGCTCTACCTACTCTGCAGTAAGGGAAAATTGACATCCTAGTGCCACTTTTCTCTTAAAAAATGAATATACCTTCATGTCTGAGAATCCTAAAACAGGCATGTGAGAAACTCCTGGTAGTGGGTCTAGTAGTCGCATGATTCTCAGGCCTGCTTTTTTTGTGTGTGGTAGGATAATTTCTTGTGGCCATGCATATATGTGTATGTGCATCTGTTTATGTATACATGTGTACATATAAAAAACTCAGAAATCATGTTCTGCATAAAAAATTCACAAGTCACATCCTACTTTAGGGATCTGAGCACAGGAGGGTCTGATGCTTTGGATGTCTTGTACCAGCTCAGATGCAGTTTGACCTCACAGGGCAAACCTTGCTGCTGGGTAGGAAGTGCAGGCACAGACCCGGCAGGGAGCCAAGCTCAGGAGGTGACGGGTACATGGAGTGCTGGAGCCATGGAGATGCTGGTGTCACCTGGCTGGACTGGGCAGTGCAGGCACTGCCTCATGGGCCCCAGGTCTGCGTGTGCAAGAGCTGCAAGTTCGGCCTCTGGCTGCCTCTTTAGTGACTTGTAGGGGTTTTGGGTCTCTTACTGTCTTTTCTGCTCAGGCCAGCCTTCAGCGTTTGTAATTGTCAGCTGAACGGCTCCTTCAGCACAAAATGATAATGTGCTGTGGTACAGAAAAGCCAGAGAGCGGGTAGAAATTGTCATTTCTTTCTAGATAGCAAGTGAAAATATCAAAGAGTAAAAAAATCAACGTGATGCATGAACAAGAAAGTAATAAGAATGAAAGGCATAGGATACTATCGAAAGTAATTTCCATCTCAGGTGTACCCACTGGGCACATTCTGTTAAAAAACAATTTTGCACTCTGTAGGTGTATCAGGCTTTTCTCACTCTGCCTGTGAAGCTGATAATGGATTTTGTTTTCCATGTGTTGTTCTTTATAGCAAAGCAAAGGCATAGGTATTTTTATTAAATGCAGCCTCTCTTGATACATTTAATTAGAAATAAAAATGGGATGAGGGGTAAAATTTGGATGTAAATTTCTCCAGAATTTGGAAATTTGGGTGTGACAAGTGGAAGCATCTCTCATTCCTTGTGTCTAATTAAAACAGTAAGACGAGCTAATTTGCAAGTGTTAATTTATTACTGTTACGCTGTCTTCCACCAAAATCATCGAAACCTGCTAGTTGTTTTTTTCATATTTAGGGTGTTTGAAAGTAGGAAGGCTTTTAGCAGTTGTAGCATTTTGGCAAAACTTTCAGATGGTGACTTCTGTAATTTCAGGGTATACCATTAGGCAGTATTCAGTTTATTTCATTTCTAATTGGGACTGCTCTTGTGCTGTTAGGGTTTGGTTGAGGTTTGTGGTGAACGTCCCTGGACAGTGAGACTGTTCTCAGGCATAGTTTGTTCTACAGCATGTTCTTGCCTTCCAGAACAGATGTACGTACCACTTTTTGCAGTTTCACAAAATATAGCATTGGAACAGCTTTCTTGCTTCCCTGGGCTTCTGAGAGATTTTGGAAGCTTGTTACCATCAAAGGAGAATAGCATTTGCATGCAGGGAGGCTCAGGAAACTTGTCAGGTAATGGACCCTTCATTTGTTTGCTGTTAAAGGGCTTCTCTAGGAAGATACATAAGTGTGGAGGTCTGTTGAAACTGCTGCTTTTGGTTTGTTTGGTTTTAGGTGGGAGTTTTTTTGTTTTATTTTGATTTTTGGGGGTTTTTTGGTCTTTTTTATTAAACTTCAACAGAAATATTGAGGATAGGATAGGATTTGGATCTCAGTTTCTCCAAGGAGAAACTCAAGAAATGCTACAGCTGTCTAAACTGTTGTATGCCATAAAGTTCAGCACAGGCTTAAATACATCTTGAAATCAGCTCTATTAATGACTTGGTAACATTTTTAATAACCACTTATGTCAAGGACTGTAATTACTTCTCCTTTTGTTTCAAGAAAAGTAATTAGAAAGGGCTTAGTTGGATGTAGAATGAATTTTGTCTGCTAACTGTGCTTTCTTCCGAAATCTCTTGTGTTTCTTTCATGTTCTTTGCAGTAGTGTCATGGTTGTAAAACAGCTGTTCTTTAACTTTTGGAGCAAGATCTGGGAACCCTGATGTGGAAGGAAGATTCCAGTATTACTGTGTTGCTTGGAGAGCAGATCTCCTCTCAACTTTCAACCTTTGTACTTTTCTGTGCTCTAGATGTTGCAGGTGTTTTAAGTAATGCTGATTTTTTTCCTTTCTTTTTTTTTTTTTTTGGACAGATGATTCAAGAGAGCAGGGTTCTTATTGAGACAGCAGACACCACTCACGACAAGATTGTTCAGTGCCAGAAAGCAGGTAATCCATCTTTATTGAGCAGTTCTGGATAGAAGATGGGAAATAATGTGCTATAATTTACAGTTTGTGACTCATGTAGCATTTTTCACCTGGTATGTAAGTGAGCATTCCAGTCTTTCTCTGGCATGCCCTACCCCTCATGAAGGCTCATCTTCCAGTAGCAATGCAGGCATGAGATCAGGGAAAAGTACTCAGCTTTCACCTTAGAAGCTATTTCTCCATCTACTCTACAGCTCTGGAATGTCTGACAGCATTTAAATTTGTCAAATGAATTGGAAAGGCTTTAAAAAGAGGAGGGTGAGAAGGCATGGTGCCTTTACTGAGTGCATTCTCTAGCTCAGTTGTTCCTTTGAACACTGAGCAGGCAAGAGGTTTCAATACCCACCAAGCTGTTTTACCTACCTTTACTTTCTTTTGCTGCTTAGGTTTGTTTTAGACCTTGTAAACTTGAACCAGAATAACTCCATTGTGTCACAGTGAATCCGTTTGGCTGTGCATGATGTTTGTCAGGTATATGGGCACAAACCACTGTAAGCAGGTGTAAAGTAGATCTTGCACTGGTGTGTTGTACTGGTGTCCTTGTCTGAACTAGGGCTGTGTCTAGGATGCATCAGAAGTGGAAGAGGTGGTTTTAGAAGTGGCCACCTGTGTGCTGTCTGCTCTGCTGCAGGTTCACACCCCTGTTTCTGGATGATAGAAATCACCACAGTGTCTGTGAGTGACAGTTCAGCTTATTCCATGCAAACTTCTCTTCATCACTGCTCAGAATAGCAGGGTAAATGTGGAACTGGGAGATGTCTCCTGTAGTTTTCACTGATATACAAAAATAAGCCCTGCTAAGGAGATGAGAGTCCACATTGAGCAGTGAGTGGTAATCCTCCACAACTAAATCCATCAGCTTTCGTGTATCAGAAGCCATGCTGAATAAACACATGCAGTGTATTTCCATTAGACGTTTACACTGCAGAAATTAAATCTATTTTCAGTTCATGTAGTTGTACAGCTGTACATTTCCTAACCTGTAGCAAGCCTTGATGGTAGCACAAGCAATTGTGACTGCATTTAATTTGTGTTCCTAGGTGTGGTCTTTTGGGACCACAACAATCATAAATACTATTGTTTCTGATAGGCATTTTTTGATTTGGCAAATGATGCAGGCTGCAGCCATTTGCTTCTATTAAATGTAAATAATGAATGAAACTGCTGTTGTGTAGTAAACACTTTAATTAATCTTTTTAATTAGGAGAAATTGGAAGCTGTTTCAACAGCAGCATTTAACTGATTTTATGTGGTGCAAGAGCAGAGGGGAGCCTAGTCTTTGCTCTTTTAGCCACTGTGGTGGCAAAGGCAAGAGAGGCAAGTGGCTATGTCTGGCTGGAGGTTATGGGCCTCATCATTGTGTCATTTGGGTTCTGTGTATCTGAATAAGAAGCCTAAAATTTCTCAGCCCAAAGCCTTCATCGTGTATGGAAGGTTTAGGAATGGGACAGTAACAAGATGCAGCACCAGGAGGATCTCTCTACATGGTATAATTCAAGAGCTGTACTTCGCACTGAATTTCACAGACTCTCAGAGGCACCAGCCACCTTTCTACCCAGCTTGCTTTGTGCACAGAGAGAAGAACCCATGACACGTGCCTGGGCACTGGAGTCTTTGTGAGCAGGAGGTGTGCACAGAGAATGTGATACAGTACCATGCCACCACACTGATGTCCAGAGTTTGATGCAGATCCCCTCTCCTTCCTTTCCCCTGGAAAAAGGCGAATTTTTCAAGTTGGTTCAGTTTACTGCTGCATCCACTTGTATTTGCATTTGTTTTGCTTTTTAGCCTAAAAATATAATTTCTGACTGAGAAGGCAGCTGGACAGATATGAAGTGTTTTTCTGAAGCCACAGGATTTAGACCAGAGGAAAGGACAAGGAGAGAGAGTATCCCTCCCCACACTCATTTGCCAAACAGTTTGTTGCAAATGGTACCCAGGCAAATTCTATGTAACACTTTCAATGTGGCAAGATGAAACACTCAAAACTGAGATGTCAGAGGTACAATTTCCTGTGACATTGTCCTTTACCTCATCCCAGTTCTGCTTCCTTTGAACAAGTGTTCCCAGGCCTCTGCTTCTCATCATAGCCTGTTTTGGTCTGGGTTCCCTGTACCTCAGGATCCTGCTGGCTCTCCCAGACCTTTTCTGGTGTGGCTGGTATTGTTGGTTTTTTTTTAATGTGCAGGCTCAGCCCAGTGCACAGTGGCCAGCAGCAGCTTGGAGGGCTGACCCTGCAGAATGCTTTCATTGGTGCTGCTACCTGCAGCCTAACAAATGTTTGTGTCTCCTTCTCTCCAGGGCAGCTCTGTATCCAAGTTACAGGTGGAGAAGTGAGGTCCAGAGGGAAAAACAACTAAATGCATGCTGCGTAAAGGCAGGGCTGTCCGCGTAGAGCTAAGATCTGTTAGCCTTCATATTTTTTTGCAGGACGAAGCGAGTCATTTGAAGATTTTCTTTTACTAATTGAAGTGAAATGATTTGTATGTCAGTTGGCATGGGCACACCTGCATGGAAATCTTGCTTGGGGTGCAGTTATTTAGACTGTTTTCCAAAGGATGTACTGCTGGAACTCTGCTACCCTTGGCAAGCAAAGCCTGTGAGTGGGTGAAGTTTTGGAATATAAAGAGTAGAGAAATCTTGCATTATGTGGTGTTGAACAGCCTCAGTGTTACTGATCTCCCGGAGCTGGTACAAGGAAAGAAAAAAACCTAATTGTTAGTCTTCCAGGAGTGTTTTGGGCAAGCTGTGCCGAGTGCAAGCCTGCCTTGCACTGTCCTTCAGCAACCCACCAAGCATCCTCTGCATCTACACTGTGCAGATGTTCTCTCCATAGGCATTTCTTTGATGGCATTTCAATGAAGCTCGAATTTGTGAGTGACATTTACCTTAAAGTGTTAGTGGAGGGAGAGCTATGAAACAACTGGAGGTGGAGTTTGGTTTGTTCAGCCAGGATAGTCTTCTGATACTTTGGAGTGATTTAGTACCAATTAGGCCTTTGTAAGGTACAAATTAAGGAAACACAAGTAACTCTTTCTACATTTTGTCTTTTAATCCACACCAGACTCAGAGAAACGTTTGCATACACTGTGCAGATCTTGAGAAATTGTGGGCTAATTGCATACTTTAAGGTTTTTAATCTGCTCCCAGACTTCCTGAATCTTGTATCCAGAAACAAATTTGCAGACATTTGCCACAGAAACTAGCAGTGAAATGTAGCAGGGCTGTGGTTGGAAGTCTCAGTCCTCTGCGCTGCAGGAGTAAAAATCCTGTGATTAGAGTTATGTGCTTCTGACCTAATTTATCATTGTGAAGTGCAAGAGCTTTTCTGTATGACTGTGATTAAGATTAATGAGGAAACGTACACTGAAGCCTGTATTTGCTGTGCTGAGCAGGTATCTCCCACATCTGTCAGACAGCTTTCCAAGGTGCAAAATCACCCGCTCAAGGAGAGTGACCAGCAAATTGCCTTTTGTCGCAGTGTTGGCAGCAGTGCAGGCTGCAGGCAGAAACACTGGAGAGTGTTTGTGCAGGGAGCAGGCATGTGCCTGTGTGGGACCCCAGCACTGGCAAGGAGAGCCACACACCAAGTGGAAGCACAACCCCAGGATTGCACATGATACCTTTTTTCTGGAAAATGCTCTCCCAGGATGGAGTCACAAAAGCAAAAGGAGGGGGAGAAAGCACAGAAAGAGGTTGTAGGAAATACCAGCTGCAAGACTCACTGAACATTTTATAGGGAAAATCAGTCATGCACTGAGTGATGTGGCAATCTGTATTTTTAGGAATGGAATTCCATGAAGAGCTTCATAACCTTGGGACAAAAGAAGGTTTGAAAGGAAGAAAATTAAGCAAAGCCATTGAGAGTTTTGCATGGAATATCACAGTGCTGAAGGTAAGCACAGAAAGCACCACCTCCTGTCTCCTATTAACTTCATAAGCAAACCTTTGCTCTTTTAGCTCTTCTGTTTGTACCAGCTTAATAATACTGAAGAAACATGTTATTTTTTTAATGGGATGTATAAATTACCCCCACTTATTGCTATTTATCAAATATATCCAATTACACCTCTGATTTGGAAGTTGTGGAAGGGAATTTATCTAAGCCTGAATGGAAGAGGAAAGATGGCTTGTGGTTTGTTTGACCTGGGACATGATTTTGGTTGTCTCTTCTGCCCCGTGCACCCTGAAAATGACGTGTTTGAGGTCCTTGTGTCTCAAATACTTGTTTTGTAAAATGAGAACTGGAGCATCTTTTTGGGAAAGGACAGGGCAGGGGGAAGTGTCAAGAAAAAGCATTGGAAGTATTGTAGATCTCGTAGGGTTATGTTTCAATAGTGGAGCACTGTTCAAAGAGCTGAAAAGGGGATTTTCATCCCTTCATGCTGGCTGTGCAGTGACACATGACATGGTAAAATTGTTACTCACCAGGCATTAGCTCCTGGTTCAGCACCAACCAGCCACAAATTATTTGTGGCTGTTAGGGTAGCTGTATGGCTGAGGCTGGATGAAGACACCCAGGGAGAACCAGAGATGGAAAGAGGAGAGTATCTGGTGCAGCCACAGCAGAAGACAAGGAGAGGACCTGAGCCAGGCGTTCAGGTTGTTAGCATTCAACTGACACCTTTTCACAATGTCATTTCCCACCTTGCTCTGATAGGTCACTCTTTAACTTCCCTTTGCTCTGTCCCTGCTGCTCCCTCGCTCCAGCTCCAATTAAGCAGGTTGCCCTGTCTGGCATCTTCTCCCTGTGACCTCCCAGTGCCTTTCACTTTGCTGGCATCTCAGAGCAAGCCAGTTGATGAGAGGGAAGTTTTACTAAGTTCCTCATCAAATATACTCCTCAATGTAGCATGCAACAGTGGTAGCAAGAGTAGCAGGAGATGCATACATCAGCATTGTGGTGCTGGAACGAGCACTAAAACGTCTCGAGCAGGAGAAGGAAGAAGGAGTCGGAAACAGAGAGGCTAAAGGGCAAAAGTGTGTGGGAGAGGCCACTGATGGTAGAGAAGTGTTACAGAAGACCTGAGATACTGGTGGTTTCTTGCATGTCTTGATTAACCATGAGAGAGAGGGAAAGTGAGTAATGGAGGCAGTGTCAGCTCAGGTAATAGGACCTCTGATGAAGAGAGAAGTCAACCAGTTCAAATGTTATGGAATGGACTTAACCTGCTTCACACAGTGTAACTGAGACAAGTAGCTAAAGAGCCCTCCCTCCAAAAAAAAAAAAAAAAAAAAAGCCCTAGGCAGTTCTGGACATTAATCTGAATACCTTTAGCTGTGTTAGGTGGAATAAATGTCTCATGCTCAGAGTCACTCTAAACACACTCAGGGTTACTCTAAACTTGTTTATTTTTTTAGATGTTTGTCAAATGAGAAGTTTGCACTTCTGAGGGTGACCTGTGGTTAAAGGAAGGACAAGTACAGTATCAGAGAACCTTTTGCCATGAAAATTAATTGCTGCCTAGCATATATTGTCAACATATTGAATAGCCATTAAAACTGCCTAGTCAAGGTCAAGGAATAACTTACTTGTTTCATTTCTAAGCCACAACTTCTTTTCTACCTTTCTCCCACAATAAAATATTAATAGAGTTTGTGACAACTATCCACATGAAACACTTTTTGTTTTGACTGAAGTCCAGCTCAGCAGTGACATTAGAAAACTGGGAGTGAGGTTGTACGTTGGGTGTCTGATATGAGGCCATCAGTAATTGTTCTAATTTGTCATATTTCCCCCTCCCACTCCCCCCTTAAAAAATACTGTCTTACAGTGGCCTTGCCCATAACAAAGCTATTGGCTGGTTACAGCTGCATCTCATCTTTGGCACTGACTCGCCTCAGTGCTGGTGAGAACTATTCAGGAGGATTTGGTGAGGAGAGACTGACAACTCTGCCCCACTCAAGCCATCAGTGTCCTCCCTATGTCCAGTGGCAGGGTGGACACTACAGATATATTTTACTAGGTGTTGGTATGGTGTTGTAAGAAAAGGAAAAAAATAGCCCATAACATCCCACAGATGCATCAGCTGCTTTACATGAGGGGATGTGAGTGGCTGATGAGAGAAAGCCTCTTTGTGTGCTCAGGGTTGTTGGAGGCAATTGCATCATGTGGCAGGAGTCAGTCTGTGTGAGGTGCCTATGAGCAATAGCAGGTATTATGTTGTGCTTCTGCCTGTGAAATGATTAATAGTCTTTTCCTAGGCTAGTGAAGCCAAGATATATTTAATTAATGTGTTTCTTTATAAAGACTCATTGCAGTAGGTAAGCTTTGAATACAAAGAGGAGATGCAATAAGAAATTGCTACTGGCAAAATCGTTAAATAGTTATAGAGTGCAAGATTAAAGTGTATTTTATAAAAATCATAACTGTGGACATGCTTCATGTTTATAAATGCCCTGGGGTACGTTTAAGAGGAGAATCAAAATAGTATGTCATTTTCTTAGTTTATATAAACTTAATTACATATTAGTAATACCTACTATAAGGATGAACTGTTTGCTAGAAGGTAAAAATGTCAGTAAGAACATGGATGTTATAACTTGGTGACAGTCTAACAAGTCAGCTTTGACATCAATGCATATTTACAGAATGTTACATCTTCCTCTTTGGTTCCATGTTGTGTAAAACACTGTCAGGCTCGCAGTCAGTAATATTGAGAGGCATAACTTAAGTACACTAGACAGAAGAACCATGTTCTCACAGCAATATTACAGGAATGGTTATGATCCCAAATTTAGTCTCACTTTCATTTTTATTTCCATGCAGTACCAGCTCTGTTTTCCTCTCTGTATTTAATTGAGTGCCAGTAAAATGCAAAGGTAGCAATAGTAGTTTTGTGTTTACCCCCTCCTGGGGACCATGGTGTTGGGAACCCTTCATTTCACCCTCACAGGCACGCAGTGCTGCTCGGCTCAGCCGAGGCAACTGCTCTGGTCTGACACCCCTTGTCACAGAAGATCACGATTCATTTTCACGAGGTTTCTTGTTTTTGAACCAGGTGGCTCTCCATGTCACTGAGCAGAGGCTTTTACGTGGGTGTGTGGGCTCGTACTTGTTTGTCCCCAGATGCTGGTGCTCCTGCCACCTCCCTGGAGAGGTCACCTCTGCTCTGGCTCCTGTGGCTGCTTTTGCTGTGAGCTCCTCCTGCCTGCGCTCGGAGTGGGGGGAGCACCAGATCCTGGAAAGCAGAAGCTGAGAAGCCTCATTAAGGCAGTTCTGATCTTGAGCTGATGAGTCCTCCTGAGAGCTGGGACATAACCACTGCTCTCAGTGCTGCCATAGAGCACTGGATGTCTTTCAGGTCAGGTACACTCACGTGTGGGTGATGTCATGCAGAGCCAGCTTGGGTGTGCTCACGGCCCTCTCGGCACAGGACAGTGCCAGCTGCCACCTCTCCTGGGGCTCTGCTGCCCGCTCCATCTGCCTCTCCTCTGGGATCTTGTACCAAGCATTTGAAATAACTGAGGCACTCTCAGCATCTCTCACATGTGCAAACGTTGATTCAGTGACTGCTTTATGAGTTTTTGAGAATGTTTGGGGAAAAAAAGGTTGTAGCCTGCAAAACTACTCTCCTTGCTGAGGCAAAACTGTCACAGACTGCCAGGAGGTGTTTACTCAAGCAAAGAAGTTGGGATCTGCCTGAGTACCAAGAGCCTGGCAAGTGAGTCAAACAAAGTTTGAGTATGTTGGTTGTGGTTCGGATTTATTGCTCACATGGACATGCTTTGACTGTCTGCAGACAGATTTTTCTGGGCTATTTGTGTTATGGTGGGTCAGAACATACAAAGTCTAGAAACAATACCATGAGATACTTGCCTGCATGTTGATGGTGAATACCTGGATAGTTAATATGCCAACATACTGGCTTATTTGTAGTCAAAACATGGGAAGAGAAAGATAAAGTGACATTTACTGTTCTGGTCTTCTACTGAAGGGCAAAACACCCAAATGTTTGATTCTAGTCTCTGCTCTGAAATGTGAGTATTTTTAAAAATTTTTTTTGCTGCCCATGGTAAGATTTTGCCTCTGTTACTGTAAGTCTGTCTATTCTGTGTTATTGGGACTCCAGCTGCTCGTGTCTGCTACAATACATCAGGTAACCACATTTTCAGGGATCGTTTCAGCACTCGTGGATGAGTGTATCTGTTAATCATCCTGCATTTAAATTAATGCTGATTAGATATATAAAGAGAGAGTCTGCTGAATGCAGAAGTGTACAATTATTAAATTGCTAATGCAGGTCACTTTTTGGGGGAGGAATCCACAATTTAATGATGTAGTCGTGATCAGTGTTAGCTCTGGTGTAAGTGATTTTATGCAGCAAAACTGTGCACAGATAGCACTTTTGCAGGATGATGTCCACAAATGACCTCTTTCTTCACCACAGTCATTGTGACAATCAGCCTTCAGCTGCTTGGGAGATGTAGCATCCAGACCCCTAACTTGAGTGCCAGAGCCCCAAATGCACACTTTAAGGCTACTTGGGGGGATAAAAGTCAGGTTTCTGAAAGATGTACATGCAGACTATCTGGCTTCACCTAAACTGAACTTATCATTGCTATAAGGTGTTAGTATTCTTTATGAAGAAAAGCTATATATCAGACAGTGATTGTTATTCTAAAGCACCTTAAACACAGAGTTTCTGATGGTCTTTGGAAGAACTATGTCCATTCCCAGCCTTAATATAAGGATTATTATAGTGCACTACAGAAGTGTTTTTGAATGGATACTCTACAGTATTGTAAAACCGTCTTGTAAGTGAGATTTATTTGGGTTTTTTCATATCAGTCCTTTTTCCTGCAGTTAGGTAAGAACCATGGCTTTGTTCCCTGACATGCTACAGAGTGGACAACAGAGCAGCACAGCAGAATCTTGGGAATGTTATATGTAATTAAGCACAATGGTAACAGTGGATCCTACCACGTTACGTAATTACTGCTGAAGGATTTGCATGGCAATTTACCCGTTCTAGATCTTAAGCGAAAGCACAATAAATCCACGAGTCCCCACAAAGCTGCTGCATTCTGTGTACCATATATTTTTTTCACTATAAGTGTCAGTTAGGCTTTCCCCTGACCCCCCAAAAATTCCTCATATCTTATCTCCCTTGCTTTGCTGGCATATATCTGTGGACGTAAGCACTTTGGTGCCAATTTGTGAAACTGCAAAAATAGATGGAATGTAAGCCAAAATGTCTTAGCAACAAATTCTTGTGATTTGCTGTCATCTTCTGACAGTGATAGTCCAGCAAGAGCAGCAGGCAGGAGTGGTTTGTGTGGCATGGGATCTTTATGCCTGCCTTTAAATGCAGGGCTCACTGTGTTATGCTCTGTTTACTCATTATATGTCTACTCATATTTAGATGTAGATAAATGTATTTTGAATGTGCTTACCCCCAAGACACTTCTTCTGGAGAGACTAAATTTCTTTCGTGCTATCTAGTCTCCACCTTGTTTGCATTTCCTTTGTTGATGGAGTTCAGAGTGGTGTTTCAAACTTTTAAACCTTTACAGACTGCATGCCCTGGCTACTCTGGAAGGATCTGCTGCCTTATGCCAAGACTTGCTCAGCTACTGCTGAGATTGGCTGAGCCAGTCAGTCTGTGATTGCCTGACAGATTTTACAAACATGAGGAAATGCAGAGCTGTTCTAATGATTCACATAGTGCCTAGATCAGCTTGGTCTCTTACACATGAACTGAAGGACAAAAAAAGAGGAAAAAAAAACCCAAACAACTGGCTTCTGAGAGCGCTAGAGACAAGGTGAAGAGGTCCATCAAGGTCAGCACCCATTTAGTCTTGTAAATGCCAACTTGTTAAGTTTGAAGCAGTTCATTTAAAAGTAGAGGGAGAGGTGAGGGAGGCGGTAGATTTAGGTCTTTATTGAGTCTGTGAAAGAGTCTGGAGGAGCCACATGGGAGCACAGCTTGTTCCCAGGCCCTTTGTGTGCTCTGAATGCAGCGGTGAGTGCAATGGAGGCTCCCAGCTTCAGAGCTGCTTCCAGGGCAAAGCCTGTGCTCCTGACCCTCAGGCCAAACTCCAGGGCTCCTCTGTATGTGGAGGTGTTGCAAGATTTTTCAGGGATAGGGGATTTAGAGGCCTTTAAATGATACTGAGTTACAAGATAAGGAGGTGAGTGTGTGATTCACATTCTGAGGTGTTTTGATCAGTGTATTTTGTAAGTCAGCAGAACCAAACCATGTGATTATTAGGTAGGATAGGCAGATCTTTTTTGTTCCTAGCCGAGTGCTGTTCACTTCTGATCTGGTTGATAAATGCCTCCTCCATAAATGATAAATGCACTATTTTTTTGTCTGTTTTGCCCAAGCCCAAAGGCAGGAACCAGAGCTCTCTAAAAGTCTCTGTGGATTTTGTCAGTTGTATCTGGTGATGGAAACTTCTCAAGTTACTTCAGCAGTGTGTGTTAGGGTAAAAGGAGTATAATCCCAGTCCGTCAGGAGTACTAGTTAATCAGCTGGAATATCCTGTTATTCTTGGCCCTCAGTCATGCTGCCAGAGCATTGCTCCAGGGAGAGTGTAGTGAGTGGTCTGCAACAAGTACAGCATGACCTCTTTGGGTACCTGGCTGTTCCCTGTGGGTGTTTGAAGCCCTAATGGTGTTTCTGACAAGGTCTCTTGTTTTCTTGACCAAGGAAAATTCCAAGACACTAGTTGGATTTAGAACGAATTAAATATTTGTGTGTGTTTAAAATATACGTGAGGGCCACCCAGGCAATCTTAAATCTGCAAGTACCAAATACTGGCACTAGCAGGAACTAAGTGGGGAAGGGAGTGCAAAGATCACTAGGATTCACAGCTCTTGATGATCTCTTTCATGATCCTGTCAGTTTGTGAAGAGATGTGTTAGGTCATGGAGACCCAGGATAGCCTGACAAAGAGGAAAGACTTTGTCCCCTGTTAATCAGTTATCGCTGGGGGTTTGTCGAATAATGTCACTGCAGGAGTGTTTCATTGACTGGCAAGGAGTGATTGTCAGGACATGCAGATCAGGCAGTCTGTGCTTATCCCCTCAGGCACAGGGACCCACATGGACCTGCGCTCGCCTGCCTGCAGTGCTGGTGCTTGTGACAAGCAGCACTTGCCTCCCCACGACATGCAGCCCCTGCAGAACCAAAGCCAATTAATAGTTTCTGTTCTTTCAGGGAGCTCCCACAGTTTTCTGTCTTTTCTCCAGCCTTTAACACCTATTTGGCTGCATAGAAAATAGGACTGGAAGGGCCTGTGAGAGGCTGTGTAGTTCTTCCTGCTGATGAATATTTAGCTGCTATGGATGTAAGCCCTGCTCAAATACTTGGCATGGACAGTGCTTGGTAAGAGGCTGTAGTGTTTTCCATAGTGATACCCAGTATCTGGCAGACCCAGGGACCCACTTGGCTGTTGGCAAAAGAGCTGATGGCCAGAGTCATCTGAGCAGAAATGTGGGTTTCTGCCAGTTTTCTTACTTCACTCTTCTTCTTTCAGCACAAGGGCTCTGCTCCTGCAGGTGCTTCATAACAGTGTGTTTAGGGACAATACCCTCCTGCAGTCAGTGTGGGACCCAAGTATATGATAGATCAAAAATGGAGGGTCACTAAAGTTCATCCAGGGAACAAGTGCTGTGAGCTGCCTTCCTTAGATGTGAATTTTTTTTTTTTATTGCAATACAAAATTCTGCAATTCAGATCTAAATATTACTCCTTCAGTTCCACTGGGTTAGGTTTGTACATGCGCAAACACACACTCATGTATGTATATAGGAGGTGAGGCAGGCTATCAAATATATATGCAAAACAACAGTAACTTTGACACAAAGAGACTAGAAAAGTGAAAAGTGGTATGAAAAGCCTTGAGTGATACCTTGCTTAGACCTGGAATTTGACAGAAATAAGCCAGAGATGGATGGCTACAATCTTGTGATGTGCCTTTTATTTTGAGTGATGTGAAAAATTGCCAAAAGCCGTGGATCCGATGCTAAGCTGCCAGCTGTGCACACAGGGTAAGATGTATTGTATTGCACTGATGGTGGTGGGACACAGAGCCAGGAGCATGTGGGGTCACCCTGCCTGGTACCCCTTGTGCCAGGGCCACCTCAGCAGCACGGCCTTCGAGCCCTGCCGAGGGTTGGCACACTGAGGTGCTGTGCATAGAAAACCACTTTTAGTGTCACTTCACATATGGAGGCTTATCAAGATGTTTAAAAGGCATTACTCTGCCAAAATAGATACCCAGCTCTCTCCTTGTGTAGGCTGGCAGCTCAGTGAAGCCCTCTGCTTGGTTGTCTAACTCCATTACCTCTCTGTGCCTCACCGTTGTCTCAGTATTTACTGTCTCTGCTCCCCAGCCTCAAATCCCATTCTCTCTGCATTGTCCCAGTTGTGTGTATCATCTAAATCATGCCAACGTGGGGGGTGAACCACCTGTGACCCCCACCCTTGTCCTGGACTAAGCTTTGTGTGGCTCTAACGCTGTCCCTCACCGTGATGCAGTTCCCAAGAGTTCATTGCTCTGTATTCAGTGCCACCTCTGCCCTGGGGTGGCTGTGTGGGACCTGGCACTGCTGTGCTTGTGCCTTTGGGACTGGCCCATCACAGCCTGAGCCACAGCTGCACTGCTGACATCTCTTTTCTCTACTAGCCTGGCAGGTATTTTGGCACCTGGGTGTGAAGGCCAGCTTCTCCTGAGGGTGTGTGTCATTTGGTCCAAAGACTGTGCAACTGGAAAAGTAATTAATAATGTTCAGGTGATGGTGTATGAATAAAAAGAGGCTTTGTTTTCCAAATGCTCTTTTGAGCAGCAACAAGATGATCATCTATGAAGAGGTTATTTGAAAAGTCAGCAAGTAGGGTTACCAAGTTTCTTGAAGATACTCATCTTTTGAGGAAAAGTAGCTAGTGCTGCACGTATGTGCCTGGGCAGAACTGCAGACCTGTGCTGGAAAGTTGGTACTGTTAAGAGGAGGCAGTGGGGAGAGGTGGGGGACGTGGGGGAAAGGTGGCTGAATGTTTGTAGATGGTTTCCCACCAAAGGAGGATTCCTTGGGTGTAAAAACTGGGTCAGTGTCATCTCCCATCCCTTGAAGAGACTGTGCAGGCAGATATTGCAGGTGGCATGGGAGCTTAGGCAAGTTCTGCCATCATCCCTCCCTCCCCTGCAACAGTGACATATTCATCTGAGACGAGGATATCAAAGACTGCTGTACTCGGCAGTTGAGTTAATTAACACAACCTGGAAGACATGGAAGTTGGGATTCTAGTTTGTGCCAATCTGACAACATGACCTCGTTCAGAGGCATTAAAAAGGCTGTAATGAAAGTATAAATTTCAACAGAAATTCACACTTTGCTTGCTTCTATCTGTCAATGGCTGTATTAACAAGGAATGAAAGAAAAAGAGCAGCTGCCTCTGTCAGGTGCCCTGGATTGCAGTGTAATCCAAGCCAAGGTGCCAGCCCTGCCCACATAGCTCAGGCAGCCAGGCAGTGCTGTGGGGCTGGGACCCTTCCTCCAGGCCCTTGGGTGGCACTGGGTGAGTGCCCCAGGCAGGGCCACTGCCCTGGCACTAGTGAGGGGCCTGGAGAGACCTTTTCCTTCCTGTGTCCTGCACTGCCTTGCCCGGATGTTTATTTGTGTCACTGAAGGCCTCAGTGGTCTCTGTTTCAGGGTGGTCAGTTAACCAGTATAGTGTTTTTCATGTAAGGAGGAACACAAAATGGATATTTTTTCTTGGATTCAGGGACCAAAAACTCCATTTATCTCTCTCTGTGCAACTGGAGGATTCCTGATGTTGCTTAAATAATATATAAGAAAAGAGATTCAGTTGTATGATTGTTATTGAAAATGTATGTTACATTTTCAAATAATTCCATTTGTATTTTAATCTCCATTTATTTAGCAAATCCACTTTACAACATAAAAGTTACTTTTGCTGTGCTCATCTCATCTGATGGATGTGGAGATGACACCTATGGTGCCTGCTGAGGTGTTTAATGCCATTGTGGATCAGCAAAGTGTGTCCTGGTAAAGATGTGGCAGAGCTGTGATTGCTTCAAGGCTGTCAAAATACGGGTTTTCCTCCAAACATGGAGCTCATGTGTGTCAGCTCAGTGTCCTGCCTGAGTCAGGGTAACCTACTCTGAAAGATTTTTACCTAAAGCAGTCATTTTCCTACACTGTTAAATTCCCTGGTTCAGTTATACAGGGGTCTCTGTGTCACCAGGGACCTTCTCTTTTGGCAGCCTGTGTGTGCATTGGTGTCCTGTGAGGGGAGCGTGTGTCTGAGGGAAGGGCTCTGCTTCTGAGGCATCTGTGGTGGCTCAGGGCACAAGGAAGCCTCCACCCACAGCTGCTTTCTGGATTTGTTGAGCATCAGGAAGAGACCAGGGCACTGATTTGTACATGGCGGGAACATTAAGAGAGGATCACTTGTACATTGTCTTTTTTACAGCATTTGCTTATTCTTAAATGTGAGCTGTGCCATTCTCTGAGAGCTGTAACTGGTACTCGCCTGAAACAGTTGTGTTTGAATGGTGTGTGATAAGAGGTTTAACGTCTTCTAAAAATTACCCTTGTGGTATATTTTGAGCTCCTTACAGCTACTGTCAGCGGATCACATACACTTTCCCAGAGCTTACAAATTATGACAAGCTGACTGCCCCTTTTGTTGTGTGAATTACATGCCAGCATCTACAAAACCTGCTCCCTGTGAGGGAATGGGTGTCTAATTTAAGATAGTTCCTTGGGGAAGCTCAGGAGGCGATGAAAGCTGCCGGTTGCTCCATTGGAACTTCCTCCTCTGCATTTGCTAAGCTGGTGTTTGGATTTTCCCTGGCACTATCAGTGTCCTCAGTTAAATCCAGGAATATCCTTTATAAGGGAATGATACCTGACCCTTGTGCTTGGCTGAAGCTGGGGGCTGGCATGTCTCTTTGTGAATGCCAAGTCCTCACCTTCTCCCTCCTGAGCATTGATAGGAATCCTCTCTCCACATGTCAGAATGTGCATAATGCCATTGATAGCCAAGGCCTTTGACTTCTCACTTTTGTGAGTATAAGCCATGAGAGCTGAACTTCGCATCCAACAGGCAGTGATTTGCTGGCACAACCTTCCCCATTTCATTGTGCCAGTCTAGATTCCATTACTGCCTCCTGACATTGAGTGTTCATCCATGCTGGTACATATTCCGAGGGCTGTGGTTAAAGTAAAATGCTCTTTAACTCAATTGATTATTTTTTGTTGTCTGGAGCCTCCTGCAGTGGAGGGCTGTGGAGTAAAGACTTCAGTGTTAACAGGTGTGATTATTGGCAATATGGGTCTGCAGGGAGGGACAGTGAAAAGCCACAAACTGCATGAAGTGAAAGTTGTAGGTGTTCAGTGAAACCAGGCATTTGCTCTGCAGTTATTCTTCCCCAGATATCATGATTGATCCCATAAGCCATAAACGTGGCAGGCATTCTCAAAACCTTGCACAGGAGCTAGGGAAATCAGAGGCCCAAGTACTTGTGGGTGGAAGTAAGCTTTGCTGCAGGAATAAGGGATTGGGAAACTGCAATTTTGTGTCTTTGACAGCTACAGTCTTCTTTTATGTGGGTCAGATGAACTCAAGTGCAAGGTCATAAAACCTGCAGGAGATGAAGGATAGTTTCTTGTGGGTCATTTACCCAGGTAGAGATGGGATCCATTTGTGGAGAAAAGCAGTGACAAAACCAGTGATTCTGGTTCTGTGACAGCTGCTATTTATTTTTAGATAAAAAAGAAGAAGATGGCATTACTGGTGTCAGAAAGGCTATTACATGTGAGAGCAGTCAGAGGAGCTAAAATGCCTATGTAGTAGTTTTCTCCAGAACCCTGTGTGTTAGAAATAAGACATAGGTCCCATACTGGCAGGAGGAGCCTTTCAGATAGGCTGTGATTGCTCTGAGTAGTGATAATAGTGGTGATAACTGCAGTTAAGTTCTCACTCAGTGTTCCTTGGGTTCCCGCTCCATCAGGCCGGTGACCCTGGGATGCTATTGTACATAGCCATGGGGTGGAAATGAGCCATATGAAGGCACAGAAAAGTACCCCAAAATTTTTTTTACATTTTCAAGCACTGACAGATGTGGTGGGAGTTGGACAACCTGAGCAGCCTAATTTAGCAGTCTGGGATGAACGGGCTGAGACTGGGGGCTGCCAGCAGCAGCAGGACAGTTTCCTTCGGAGGATGGTTCAGTGGTCTGAAGCTGGGTAGTGTAAACTCATCCTCTCCAACCCTCTCCACTAACTGTGGACGTATTACTACAGCCTTCTATCATGCTTTAAAAATTGGTTCAATTTAGCTGAAAAGTCTCTTATTTTCTGTGGTATAGCATTGTAATGGATTGTAAATTATGCTTGTTGATTTTCCATCATTGACATTTTGGGGTAATGAATGTGTAAATGAACACTACCCCTATCCTGAACCACATTTTTGTGCTTGGCTCACTCAGTCTGCTATGTGTCTCCATTCCCATTCTTCACAGAGGTTTCTCACTTCCACCCGTGCCTGTTTCTGACCCCTGCTGATTTTCTCCTTCCCTCTCAGTTACTTGCTTTCAGTAGCTCTCTGCCTTCTGGGTCAGTCAGTGTGCTGCTTACAAAAATAACCCTACCCACTCCTGTTTGTACTTGATTTCACATCTGCACCAGGAAGGCGAGGCTGGGATTCTCCCTGGGGAAGCAAGCCCTGCTAGCATGTGAGGCCCACACTGCTGTGCCCACAGGAGCCTCTTTAACCACTGGCTTGGGGAATGTGAACAGAGAGGGTGGCTCAGCTCTGCTGCCACTGAGCTCACTGTCCAGTCTCACCAGCAAACCTGCCTTAGACTGCAGGGGACCAGAATGACAGGGCTGATCCCTGGACAGGGATGAGGTGAATCAGAGCATTTGCTTAGTGATCCTGTAAAAACCTGTTCCCTCCTAGTAGTTTAGACAGTGGTCTGTGTTATTTTTTTCTTTCGTCACTTTATGTGATCTGGCAGTTTTGGTCTCAGCTTAAGGCTTTCTGCTTCAACATAAAGTTGTTTGTGGCCTGTGCTGCTTGTGCGCAGGTTAGAAAACTGGCTGCCCACACCACTTTGCATGAAGGGAGGAGAGTGCTGTCTTGTCTCGTATGGGGGAGCAGGAATAGGGACCTTGGGTGACTCCTGCAGATTCCTGTGGCCCAGTCAGCTGGTGGTGTTGGCCAGCTGCCTCTGCAGCAGGAGGATTTGCAAACCATGTAGTTGCTAAGGCATTAGTGCTTGTGGCAGGCAGGAAGGAGAGCATAAGGAGCTGCATGAGGGAGCAGTACATGAGGGTGCTTTGTTACCTGTCCACAAACACTCTCCTCTGACTGGAACAATTTGATTTCATCTCGATTAGATTATTTCAGTTAGTATTAAGCACCGCTGTAGTTATTTTTTTTTAGCTGTTACGCTAAGCAGTATTCACAGGAGAGCAGTGACTGTTTGTGTGACATTACTGCAACATTCCCTCCTTCCAAAAAACACAAGCAAGCACAGGTACCCATTGTCTTCAGTCAAAACAGAATCAGCTCAGAGTTGGCCACCAAACCCTTTCCAGGTTTTAATGAACTTAAGGGACATTTTGCTGCCCACACTGCAGTGAAGGACATGATTTTGATATTAACTGTGTGATTGCAGCCTGGGCATCTGTGAGTCAGCACAGAGGGCATCAGGGAGCAGAGGGTGCCAGCTATTCCCAGCCAAATGTTTTGCTTGGGGGTTGCTTTGCACAGGTGCTTTGTTAGCTGCAAAACATCTCTTTTCCTGCAGATGGTTCTTTTACTCAAAAATATCAAATGCAAAAAAGTTGTGTACTTTCTGTCCCATTTTTCTTCCCCTTGTTTTGTTTTTCTGGGACTCTCTGGACTTTACTGAAGTTACTGGCTAGTGCTTGTACTGGCACCTGTGAGAAATTGGGGTTGTGCCCAAAGGAGGGCTAAGAAACAAATGCCTGGACATACAGTTTCAATTTTCATCTCATGGCTGTGTATCAAAAATAAATAGTGCCCCAATTTCTTCAGTGATGTAGGGTTTTCTTAGAATTAATTGTACATTCCTGGACTCCCAGCCAACCCTTTGATTTCAAACTTATCACCAGAAAAAAAGGCAGGTTCATAGCATGGAGGGGTTGACAGCCAGACTTCATACATTTGTGGCTGTGCTTGCAAACTGTCTGCCTGATATAGTGCCTGAGAGACACACAGGCAGCTGAACTGCTCAGCACATGGCTAACATCAAATTAATGGCATTATTTCTGAAAGCAAATTCCTGCTGCAACTCAGTTGCAGTCAATGTTCACATTCATTGCTTTTGACAGGCTGATATAACGTAATTTAATTTAAATGCCCATATGAGACAGACGCATAGGCATTTATTTAAAAAATAAAAACAAAAGCCCACTCTTTTTCTACATAAAATGCTTGCTTGAAGGAATAAATTAGTAGTCATACAGTGCAACTGATTTGCAAGAGTCTCTGAATTTCAGTGAAGAGCTCTGTTTAAAGATCAGTAGGGAAGGCAGTAGCATGAGCGCTTTTGCCATTTAGGTGTTCAAGCAAATGCTTGACATTAATTCCTTGTCAGGCTTTGGTCTAGGGCCAGTAGGGTTTGAGAGGGCACTCAACTGAGTTTCAGAGAGCATGGCCATCTATGTCCTTCGCCTTTGTCTTGTTAGGCAAATCCTGTCAGAGAATTACAATACAGACCCTCTTTTCTAAATTGCCATGGCTGCACAAGGCAGTGATATCCTTGTGCTGGCAAGGCCAGCAGCCAGAATCAGAAGATTTTCTAATTATTTGCTTCTTTGCTAATTGCATGACTGTTCTCATTGAGGTTCTCCTTGTATGGTAGGTAGAAGTGTTATGTTCATTTCCACCTCCCAGGCTGCCGTCAGAGTCTATGTTTGGCTGTGTCACATAATTTGGTGGACAAGTGGTGGACTGGCAGTTTTGTAACAACTGGGGATCCTCACCCAGTGCAGTGGGGGCTGTCTCTTGGTATCCAGTACAGCCATTTAGATTTTAACTGCAGCTTTCCAACAGCTGGAAAAGAAGGTGAGAAAATGCTATGGGTGTTTTTCAAGAAAGTTCCATACCAGCAGAGGCAGACAGCGTTCCTTCTTCCCAACCGCTCCTGTCATGCCTTGTACTCTGGGATTCACTGCTTGGCTGTGCTATGAACTGTCACTAGCCTCCTAGAAAACTAACCAGGCTAATGCAGAACACCTCTGTAATTCCCTTTAGGTCATCCTCTCCAATGCAGACCTTTGAGGTGAGATCCAAATGGTGAATTAAATCAGTTTTGGGTTTTGCATGGGACAGACAACCTGCTATTGAACAAGTGTCAGATTGGTCTAGTTTGGGAGTTTAAATATAAGCAGTGAAAATCAAATAGAACTACTCTTCAGGTAACCTGGATGTTGTTCTTAACACACCACATTTACACGTTTAGCATCAGGCTCCATTCCTGGGTCAGGATATCCACCTGCAGTCACAAATCCATAGGGTGTGTTAGCAGGGTAGTACAGCCCATGGTGTGTATTAGCACTTGAGCCACCTGTGAGCTTAAGGTTTTACAAGTTAAGGCCATTCTGATTTCTGCTTACTTTGTTCTTATTTATTCTACTTATTATAATGTATTAATTTTTATTAACGTCCTCTGTGTCCCTTTGCTGTGGTATCTGAACTCCTGCAGAGATCTGCGTCTCAGGGAGGACTGGGCTAATGTACTGGAACCTGCTGGGTGCTTAGGGCAAGCCACAGCTGAATGGGCTCTGTGGAAGTGTCATAATCCAGATTTCTGCCCGCTTTCCCTTGAACTGCTGTGAGACTTTTCTGCTTTTGTATAGGACCAGGTTGTTTTGGAGTTGTCTTGTGAATTTTCCCAACCATCTGGAGTAATGCTGGTGTTGTTCTCTCATCCTTACAACTGGCTGCACTGAAAAAGAGACTGTGCTTTGTAAATGGTATTTGCAGAGGTGGTTGCCCCTCAGCAGTTGTCCTTAGGTTTGGTCATTGCTGGCAGGAGGCTGCTGGCTGGGATGTGTCATCTTAGGGCCGTGTATCTTTGCGAGGCCCTGAGTGCCCTCAAGGCCTCGAGTGTTGCTTACAGGTGTGGTTTTGTTTTTGAGACTTGTGCAAATATCAGGTGCAAACAGGATTTTCTTCCCTGAGTAAGTAGTAAACCAGTTGGAATATACAGTGCAGTCAAGGCTAGTTCTGTGCTCCTGGTGCTTTTCCTGGGAAGAAGTGCTTGAGTTTTTATCCTGTCAGCTCTGAGACAGGCAGGAAAGCCTGGAACCAGCATCCACATGGCTGATTCATGAAGTAAATGGAGAAAAGGTGAAGTTAGGAATACTCTGGGTTGGATACAGGATTACTAGGAGGTTGTTTGTGTTAACTATCCATCTCCTCCTCTTTGTCATTGTCTTCAGCCTTGTTCTCCTAGGTGTCCCAGCTGCTGACGAGTTGAGCAGATCAGCCCCAGGGCTTCTGAACATGTTGCTTGGCACAACCTTTTGATCATTTCATTGTTTTTTATCATATAACCTTGTGTCGGAACTGCACAGAACAATCTATTCCACAACAGTTACTCTTTGCTGCTCTTGCTTACAGAGATTTAGCACTTTATATATAATGGTGACTGCCTTTCCCTAGGTAGATATTTTCTTTTTCATACATCTCAAATCTGTTATCTATGTGATATAATTGATTCTTAGCTGTTTCCTTCTTGCAAATTTTTGCTAGACCCTGCTTTGGGAAATAGCAGAGAAGGTCTCTTGGTGTCAGTAACATGCCGATATACCAAAATGAGATGCTCAGTTTGATGTCTGAAATTACCAGCTCAGTGCAAAACATGACGTCTCAGGCCCCAGCGAGCACCCAGTCAAATTGTCTGATTTACTCAAAGTTGTTGCTGGTTTCAGCCAGGTACAAACAAACTCTTGCATTTGGTTCAGAATGTGTAAGTGGGAAGCTGTGCCCAAAACTCAGACCTTAAATGATATACCAGTGGTACAAGGAATGCCATTTAAGTGCCATCTTTTATATTTGTGGCCTTTTTATTTTCCTGACAAGAAGTACATTTCTGCAGTGCAAGGGTTTAAAGATAAATTGGCAAGTAACATTTGGACCCTGCTTTTCCTGTGGTGTAGCTTGTTTTTGCTATCCATTATTTTTCAGTGTGCGAGAAGTGATTATAGCTTTGTGTCTAATCTTTGTGTACAGTAATTTTTCATGCCAACATGTGCATTATGATTTCTGTCACAGACAATAAAGCAGAGCTCTTGACAAACTCTGCAGTAATAGTGAAAAGGGTGGGTTTTTACAATCTGCACTGCTACAGAAACACTGGTTTTGGAATAGTCTGTTTTGAAATGTGAGTGTTTCATAATCAGATTCATATCAATTGTTCCCACATTTAGCTTTGAAGGAGGCATGGAAAAATATCTGCATTTTATAATGTGTTTAATACAACAGTATAATAATTTCATTAATGATTTCTTCCCCAAGATTGCATTTTCAAAGCCATGTGTGATCATTTCATTGTGTGCCTTCTTATTAATACAAAACACAATTAAAGTCCTACTGTGGCACTTCGAAAATGCACCCCTTGCAGTAAATGCTGCCTCCACACAGAGTATTCCCATGTTGCAGCAGTTCTCCAGCATTTGGAGTCCCTTGGCACAGATTCAGTGCTGCTCCCCTACCCGTGCTGCCTCTGAAATGTGGAGTGACGCGGTGCTTGCGGCTGTTTTATTTGACCGTGTCTGGCTTTTTCAGCCAACCACTGGCGTCCACTGGCAGCCTCTGGAGATTTTACTTTTTGATTAAATAATAATGCAAGACTGTGATTCTTTGGAAAAAAGTTAAAAAATAACAGTAATATCATAAACATGATGTAGCATGGGTGTTAAGACCTCTTATTTGTTTGTATTTACTCAGCCCTTGAGGATTGGAGAGGAAAGCTCCCATAATGTGCTGTCAGAGAATGTGTCTGCTCAGGAGATAAGCAACCGTCTGCTTTAGCGAGCAGCAGATTAGAAAATGGCTTTCACAGCCACTGCTTCAGCCTGCCTGGAAACACGGCCAGTTTGGAATGCCGGGAAGGCCCTATTGCTCAGTGTGGGATTTTCTACTTCACCAGGAGTAGCACATGGTGCTCATGTGGGGCAACCTGTCAGGACAGCTCACTCCTGCATGGGCCCAGTGTTGGCCCTCAGGGTCCTCCTGCAGCCCCTGATGCTGGAGTGGGCAGCTGCCAACACGGGGGCTTCAGGTGCTGCCTGTGCCATAGCTGGAGTCCCCCGTGCTGAGGATGCCCACAATTAAAGGGTGTCATGCCCTACGTGTTGCAGGGGGTTTCCCAGAAAGCATAGGAGTAGAAATAGTAATTATTAATGTACATACCCGTGCCCATATTTTTATATTTACATAGAAATACATGTACAATGTATATAAAAGAAATTATATTGTGAAGTTGAATGCAAAGTGGTGCTACTAACCTAACCCACCTTTCATTTCCCCAATCCCAGAGTGGATTGCTGTTGGATGTAGAGCTGTCATCTTGACTCATAAAAACTTAGGTATTTGAAATGGAAAAAAACAAACTGAACCAACAACACAGGGAATTTGTCCCATCTGTAGCCATTGTCAGTGTCTGTTTAGAGCTACTTATGCTTCTTAAAGCCTTCCATGGGTCGTCACTGGAACTGAACAATATTTAAAGCCATGTCAGATTATCGGTCTTCTAAGCAGTATTAACCTGTCAAGGTAAAGTCTTATAATCTTGCAGTTGCATGACAAGCTGCATTATTTGTCCTGTAATGTTAATTTGTCCTGAGGCTCTGCAGTTTGGTGTAGTTATGTGTATGAAACCTGACATTTAGTGCTCCCTAAGGCTAAATGAAAATGGACCCCTTGATCAGTTTTTCAGGTAGAACATTTGATTAATCTCTTCTGGCTTAATTCTCTGTCCTGCCAAATGCTGAGTTTAAACTTCTTCACGAGTATTTATTTTCAGAAAAGCTGATGATATCAATAGTAGGAGGGAGATAGATGGATAGATCCCAAAGTGGACTGTCATGATCTCTTTTTGTCTGGGAGAGAGATGCTTTGTTTGTAAGGGCAAGGAGGATGGTTTTGTGCACGGAGATGATCACAATGACTGGTTTGTGAAGGTTGTTTCAATGCAATCATGCTTGTAAACTTTACTCTAGCTTCTATTGAGTATTTAGTTCGTTAAGGTGTTGACACAATTTTGCTGACATTTTTCTTAAGTGGATTATGCTCACAGCCAGTTTTTCAAAGCAAACAGATGGCTTTTCAAACAGAGCATGCCCACAGATTTTTTTTTTTACTGGTGTCTCTTGAATTATGACAGCTCTGTCAGAGGGGGCTGGTTTGTCGTTAATTTTCTCATGACAGATGATCGAAAAATCATTTTTGCTCCTTCATCTTGCTTAAATGAACCAGCTGTTTAAAACTAAAAACCACAAGGAGACTAAGATATAAATCAATTGGTCTGTACATGAATTGAATTGCACTATTTTGATAAGTCCATTTCTGTTTTTAGATCACTGTAAAATAAGAATGTCTTCAAAATATTGAAAGAATGCTCAGGAGGAGTGTGTTTCTTCTTGGAACCCAAAGACATATTGTGCATTGCCTCAGACAAAATCTGTAATCTGAATTGCCTGGTTACTCAAATGTGAAATCAGAATATGCATAAGGGAGAGCGGGTGGCTTGGCACTTTCACATGGGGTGTGAAGTCCCTTGGCTTCTGGGGACTTCAGATGAGAGTCTTCGCAGGACAGACTCAGGCTGTCATCCTCTAAGCAGTGTATCTTATCCCAAATAGCATCCCTTCAGTGCGTGTGTCAGCGTCCCTGGACAAAGACACAGTTTGTGGGCCACCCTGAGAAAGAGTCCATGCTTTTCCCTCATCCTGAGAAGGGGTTGCTTCTTGCGCTACAGCGATTTTTCTGTTCTTGGGCATGGATTCATAGCACCAGGTTTTGACTTGGAGAAGTTAAGGCTGAAAAGCATCATCACACCAATTTTGTCTGTCCAGTGGTGAAGTCCTTGGTGTCTTTGGTCCTGTGTGCATGATAAGAAGCAGCAGCCACCCCACTGTAGCCAGGAGTATTTCATCCTAGACCCAGCCTATTTAAAACTGCATTTGTGCAGTTTGAAGAGACTGAAGATGTATTGAAGAGATACACCCTTTTTGATAACATTATCATGTCATTAATGATGCATACTTTGCTTATGTGGCAGTGTTGTCCCTGTCACTACAGCACTGGCACTATTCCTGTGCCATTTGCAGACTGAGAGGGACACCAAGGTGGGCCAGTTGCTCCAGGCAACTATGGGGCTCTTGAATTCCTGCCTACCTCCTTTAACCATTAGCAAAACCTCTGACCTAAGAGCAAGCTCACAGCTATGAGAAATATCTGCTTCATAAATTTTTCTTGTTTTGTTTTTTCAAACTGTGCCTGCTCACTGGATCCCAAGCTCTTTGTCTGTGTATTCCCAGAACTGTCACGCTGCCGAGACACAAATCCCTTCAAAAGAGCTTCATACAAAATAGCACAGAGGCACTCACGCAGTCCCAGTGCTTTTTGTTATTCTCACACTGAGTTGTATTCCCAGCATCTGGATAGTGATTTGCATCGTTCAGCAGGGACAAATGCATGACATCAGGAGATGAGGCAATCACGTCCTGAGGCACAGGCTGCCATCCCTGGATGACGTGGTGTCCCACGTGGTGTTTACCAGCGCAGCAGACTTGCAAGCCACCATTGTTTCTTCATTGTAGACATTGTTTGCAGGGGTTCAGGCCTTGTGAGTCCAGTGCCAGGCGCTGGCAAAAAGGGAACTGTGCTCATCGGTGTAGGATAAATCCTTCCCCTTAGCTCTGGGGAAAGGGAGAGCAGAAAGATGTTCCCACTGCTGGAAGGTGTCATGCTGTGACTTATCCATGTCTCTGTTTTGAGAACCAAAGGAGGGGCAGTGATCAGCGAGCCCAAGGTCCTGCTGTAGTGTCTGTTGTCTCCTCTGAGACCCAGCCAAGTGCCTGTGGTTCTCAGGAGGTCGGGTTAGGTGGCAGGGATGTGAATGTGACATTTCAGTCAGTGGAGGAATTCCTTCTGAATATGTGTGCAACCAGCTGCAGTGCGAGCTGTACTTTGGGTGACATTAGGAGAAGAGGAGCTCAAGTTCTTAGTGACACTGAATTTTAATAACCAGATGCATCTCCTGACTTCTATTTATTTGTAATCTGTAGCTCCAGAATCTTGTCACTTCACAGCACTTGAGACATCAATATTGCATAAATATTCCTTTTGGCATTTCTGAACCCCAACTCCTTACTACAGATTTCTTATAATACATTTTTCCTGATTGTTACAAATTGGATTGACACTGTGTTAGTCACCTTATGTCTACAGACTCTGAGAAGATACAGAATCAGCCCTTTGCTCATGTAATCTCATTCCCATTCACTTGAAGGTCCCAAACAAAACAGTTCAGATGGATTCACTGTAGTGCTACAGGATGATGTGTTTCATATGGGCCCAGCTTGGCCTGCTCTGCTCAAGGAGAGCCCCAGCTTGGGCAGCAAATCCAGGTGCAAGGATGGGTGGGTTACCAGGGTCTGACAGCTCGCAGGGGGCCCCTGGCTGGGGGCACACAGCCATGGCCATGTGGGACCTGATGCCAGGGAGCAAGGACGGAGCAGGGGAGGGGGGCGGGGTGTGTGCCATGTGCCATCACTTCCCTGTCCCTGGCAGGACCTTGCTCTTGACTGTGGAAGAGCAGCCTTCTTCAGTCCAGGCCTAGATTACCTCCCAAGGAATGGTGACATGGAAGTAGGGGGAGTCTGGTGCCTGTCCCACGCCGTCCAGTGTGCTGGCTGCTGCCTTCCTCACTGCACTGGAGCCAGGCTGCAGGAGGGGCTTCAGTCCCATTCACAGGGTGCAGAGAAGATTTGAGACAGCACCTGGGACCTGCAGAGACACGAGAGCACTATTGCCTCTTTTGGTCCTGAGCGATGTGTGCAATCCCTGACTCTCTCCTACATGTCTGCATCCTCAGGGCCAAGGAGATCTCCTGAAGAACGCCAAGAATGAAGCCCTGGAGAACATGAAGCAGATCCAGCTGGCGTGCCTGTCGTGCGGACTGAGCAAAACTGGAAGCGGGCAGGCGGATGCCAAGGCAAAACGGTGCCTGGAGGCAATACAGGAGAAGGATACTGGAGATGAGAACGGGAGGCTGTGAGGAGAGGCAGAGCTGTCACATGTCACAGATTTCAATAACTCTAAACTATTTTTTTAAGCATTTAAAAATTCACACAGGAGTGCCCTCTACAGGGTGTGATAGTATTACAATCCTCACAATGTCAGTATTTTAATGCAGTTAATTTATCCAAGTTAAACTCTGGTAGTGAGATTTCTAATGAAGCCAAGCTGTCTGTATGCAAGTGCGTGTGTGTGTGCGCGCACATGCAGATCCTGTAGACACCCTTTCACGCATTACATTAGTCATTTGCTAATTTATTCCTTTGTCATCTTTGAATAGGCCTGCTCATTCTGAAGATCAAAACAAACTGAGAGCACTTGTATCAGTTTTGGGCTTTATTTTACTCTCCAGCTTTTATCATTTAACTTTTAGGCTACATTACTGTTATACTGTTTAAACAAACAAACAAAATACAACAAATTTCACTGACAGCTGTTTTTGTGAGGACAAAACTGGTAGTTTGCTGCAGACCCTGAAGGTGATTTTTAGTGAACAGTTGCAACAAAGTAAACAGAATATTAAATGGTCAGACTTGCTAGATAGATTGCCAGTAGACTTGGGGTGTATTTTTGGCTGAACTTAGCAAACTGCACTTCAGGATACACCCAGATAGCACATACTAACATAAGAACTAGCTAATTTAGTTTATTCCAGCAAAACATTGCTACCTTGTAGATCGGCAGGACAGTTACAGTCTTTGCTGATAGGCATTAACTCGAGTAGTAATGAACATAGCTAGTCAGCCCTGTAACTATGGGGAGGGCTGTGAATAGCCTTCGGTGGCCATGAACTCTGAAGGTGACCTTCAGGCTGTTCTGAAACACCCAGTGCTGCCAGTATTGAAAGGAAGGTTTCCCAGATTTCACAAAATGTGAGCTTTAGTGCAAGAGGTGTGAGAGGTCAGACCTTGCTTGCCACCTTCTTCTTAGATGTTGGAGTCAGTTGGATGAAGCAAGCAGAATCTGGCCTTATGTTTTTATGGTTAAGAATCATGCTATGCTAGAAATTTAAAAGCAGGGCTGAAGAACTGCTACAGATGTAGTGCAGAGAAATAGCTTGGGGAAAAACAGGATGCCAGCATTTTTGTGCAGCAGCTACAAATATCCTGACACGTGTCATGTGTTTAGGGTAGTTCTGAGAATTGGCTGCCTCTTTGTGCCACTGTAGAAAGGAGACAGAGAATGTCATGAAGCAATTCATCCTCGTCCCTCCCAGTGTCCAGCTCACGTGTGCTCACAACATTCATTTCAATCGTTTAAGTACTGTGCTTGAGTGTAGTATTTGTGTTACCTTTAACAGGACTAAGTGTTTTATGGTTATAAAAAAGACTATATTTATTTAAAGCGTTGCTTTTATTTTTAAAAGCTACTTTTAAAATTAATTTGATTAACAAATATGCTAATTTTCTGAACTTAACAAAAAGTAATTGCTGAAAGTTTGATCATTGGAAAATCTTATATAGCTATTGTGTTAAGTTATTTTTGACTTCTTAATAACACTATTATGTTCATGTTGCACATTACTGAGAGAGTAAAGCTATGAAACAACTTTGATCCATGATTTTGCAGTGATTTAACATGTGATTCTGGATAAAGGTGGGTTAGAGTGAATAAGTTGCTTGAGAAAAGATCCTACTCTAACAGGAACTGTGTTATTGCAAAGGTTGTAACTCAGATGCCTTAAATACCATTTCAGTAAAATTTGCCATGCTTGTTCAGATACAGCCCTAAACCCTCTGTTCATCTCTCCATTAGGTCATGAGCGTGTATTCAGACTTCACTGAGGTCTGGAGAAGTATATTTTTTGTTTCAGGCAAGGCATAAAGCCCAGATTGATGGTGTGAATGTGGTCATTCTTGGGTTACCTTCTTGATTTTATCATGGGCTATGTTTATATAAAAACAACACTTGGCCTTCAATATTTACAGTTAGGGAGGATGGAAACTGTTAACCCAGCATCACCAGCAGCAAAGCATCCCTCTCAGAAGGGAGAGGTTACTCCAGGAAAGGTGAGTGGCTTGCCTCTTGGTGCTTCATTTAAACCTAGAAATATCTGGATTTTCTCAGTCTAAAAGGCTATCCTCATGTCTGTACAGGAAGTGCTGGCAGAATACCTTCTCTGATGTTAGGAACAAACAAACATGAAATTGCATAGAGAAGGGCTGGCTTTCTGTGCTCACGGGAACAGGGGGTACCACACAGCTCTCACTAAGTGCTAATGCACTGTAGATGCATTAGCAGAACCAGAAGTGGCTGGTTCTCTGGAAATCCCATAACATGCACACACACGTACTTTTTGTGCCATGTTTAGCATTCGTGTCATGTCCTGTGCCAAGGTCACGCGTTCTGTGCCAAAATACAGGGAGCAGAGAATTTTGGGCACCCTGGATTGCCCCAAGCAGCTGGGACTGCTCCTGGTGCTGGCACCCAGAACCCTGCAGCTGGAGCAGCTCCACCCTCCCTCCTGCACCAAGAGAGGGGCTGGTAGCAAAACGTCATCTCACCTTTCTCTGAACCCCTTTGAAGTCCCCTTTAGGAGTGGAAATGATTGAGAAATTAGCACTTGGCATAATAAAAATTCAGCCTTGAAGGAGAACACATGGAAAAATCATATCCAGCATCAACAACACACACAGGGGACTGACTGCCTGGCCTTTTTGGGAAGTGTTTCATGGCATGCCTGGCTTCTTGTAGTGGAACGAACGAGTCTTCTCTGGGCCCTCTGCTGGTACGATTTGCCTCATGTCCTGCATGAATGGGTGGATAATCTCTGTATCACTTCTGTGGAAGTTATGTCAGGAAAGTGTTACAGGTATTTGCAGTTGTTTACAGTGTAGTTTAACAATTAGAAATTAGAGAAGCTTTCAGGGACTGGTGTGGGGAGCCAGAGGGAGTACAGGAGTGAATCTGTCTGGGTTCCCTCTACCACTCAGTCTTTACAACAAATCTTTACAGTATTTGTTTTCCCTGTGTCATTCTCTCAGCTGTAAAATAAGACTGATGTTTTCCTTCCTAGGCACAGATTAATTACGCATTTCTGAAACACCTTTGAGTTTGCTGTTGCTCTCAGGAGAACAACCAGGCACTGTAACATCAGTGTCTGCCAAGTCCTTCCACAGCAGGTGAGCACAGGTGAAGCAGCCCGTGTGAGGAGGCCTGAGCCGCCACATCATCACCACTCCGGAGGGCATCGCTGATACATTGTCCACGTGCTTGTGTGTCTGGCCCCTACCAAACTGCACCTTTGGTCAAGTGTGCTAGTGAGGCAGCCACCTGCAGGTATTAAGTTCTTGCAGATTTCCCAAGCAGAGATGGTGCAGGTGGCTCAGAGAGGTCCTGCAACACCTTCCTGGGGCAGAGGGCTACAGTGTGACCTGTACCTGTGAGCTGGGCACTGGGGCCCATGAGAGAACAGTGCATGCAGAGGTTTCACTTGGATTTTGCTTCTTACGTACATGCATGAAGGAATCCAGCTGTGAGGCACGGGAAGAGGCTGAATTATTCCAGCTGTTCACAGACCTGATTAGTCTTAAATCAGCGGGAATAGTTTTTTCCAAATTTTTTTTCCAATGTGCTGGCATGACCATCAGGACTTGTGACCCATTTCCTGTCCCTCTCCTGAGCTCAGCACGAGTTAAAGTACCATGGTGTTCTGCTGCTTTCTGTATCATTTTTCATATATTTAGTTCCCTGTTTTTAAAGGGATAATGCAGCTTCCCAGTGCAAAGAAAGTGAGAGTTTTGTTCCGCCTTATGAGATTCATCTTCCAAAATAGATTGTTATCAGATAATTGCATGCATAGAGAGATCTTTCCTGTATAATATTCCATCTCTTCCGTCTATCTGTTCAGACTAAAACGTTAGGTCACAGCCTCCTTGGCCTCTGTCCCACTCCTACAGGGATAGACAGCAGCCTCATGCAGGGGACTAACTCAGGAAGCTTCAGAAAAGAGAAAAAAAGGTGAGGGGGTCACAGGAGCAGTGTTTTCTTGTCTCCACCCCTTGCTGTGGGGCTGAGTGTGGTGGCCCTGTCTCATATCTCAGCTGCAGTAGGTGATGCACACATCCAATGAATCCGAGGTTTGCTTTTTGTAAATTAGTGCAGGGGAAAGGTGATTGTGAAGGATGAAAACGTCTGGGCACAGTGAGTGTACACTTGGGAACAGAGCAGACACCAGGCACCCAAACGGCCTCCCTGGGAATGCGTGAAAATCCATCACTTTCCATAACACTGTATCAGTTGAGCTGTCTCCAAATGGCCACACCAAGCACAAGGCAGTCGGTTTCCCCAGGAGCTAGTGAGCACTGCTGGAATGCGTCTCCTGGGTTCAAAGCATGAGTGCTGTTTGAGGCTGCTCTGGCACGGTCCTGGCAGGTCCCCTTTGCACAGTCTTGGGCTGAGCAGTCTTGCATCTGCTTTCCACAGCAAGTCCCTGAAAAAATGTTTCCTTTTCAAAGTCATGTTGAGGGCTTTGTGAGTTCAGTGACCAAGATGTGACTGACCAGGCCAGAAATGTGATGCAAGCACTGAGCTGTCTCACCAGCTGTTCTGCAACAGAGAGTACTGTGTGAATATGCCCCCAATGAAACAGGTCATCTTTTAAATGAGGATTTCTACTATTTTTGGTTTTTTGAAACACTTATTGAATAAATTGCTTTTGCAGAAAATGTTAATGAAGTAATTCCAAGAAAATGTGAAACAAAATCAAATTCTCAGCAGACAATGCGGAAGACAGTGTTGCGTTTGACAATGTTTTGCTGTGCACAGTCCACACCACCCTACTCTGGGAACTGGAAGAAAAGTGAATTATTCCAAAGGCAGGTTTGTTATTGATGTTGTTAGAAGTTTTTTCCCCTGTTAAGTTGCACAGCAGAGACTCATTCATTTATGAAGACATGAATACAGTAGAATTGGGAAGAAAATGTGATGCTTGAGGCCAAAAGTGTGCATGGAGAGGACGTGGCACGTTGGCATGTTGAGTGTGGGAAGGAATGCTGCATGTGGGGCTCTGCAGGGCTGAGCACTGGCCAAGAGCCCCCGGGAGAAGCCATCAGCCTCCCTGCAGTGGCAGCAAAGGGCTGTTTGGCCAGGGAGCAGTTTGGTAACCAGTGGCGCTGGTTTCCACCAACAGAAGTTTGCAGAGACCTCAGTGAGGGAGGGAGGTGCGATGACCGTGGTAATTTGTCCCATCCCTTACCCATGGTTTACTGAGGCTGCAGAAGAAACCCTCAGGGGATTGGGGAGTCTGTGTCTGCAGCCCTGGGACGTAGCAGCGTTACCACCATCAGAGCACTCCTGGAGCTGGGTGGTTCACAGCAGTGGTGGGACTGGATGAAAGCAGCCTGTCACTGTGGCCTGGTGGGTAGGAGTGCTGTTCACGCAGTTCTGGCTGCAGGTGTCAATCACTTTTAAGTGACATCTCATGAAATCACCTCATGGCTCTGGCATGCAGAATCACAAAATAGCTGTGCTTCAATGACATAATGTGTCACCAAGAGCACTGTAGATATTTCTGCTTGCTATAATGTATCAGGTGTTACTTTTTGTAAGACAAAAAGTCTTTTTTTTTTTTTTGGGTCCAAACTGACTAAATGCCAGTAGTTCACCGTGGTCTCTGAAGAGTATTTAATCATGAGTTTAGGATATGGGAGGAGATTGAATACGCCAGGTAAATCATTAATTTTTAATGGCAGCTGAAAATAAGATACTAGATATACAGGATGGACATGAGGTTAGAAGCAGACAAAGACCAGTATTAATCTGGCTTGTTTGGAAGCACGAATGGGGAGAATGGAGGATAGAGATGAATTATTTGCATGCTTCCTCAGATAGGGTCTGGTGGACATGCTGCACGTAATGCAGTTAAAAACAAGATACAAATTATGGTTCAGACAGCAGGAGCTGCTATGATTATTTATGATGCTGATGGATGGAGAGGGGAGCTGGCAGGGGAGTGCTGTGGGAGCTCTGCAGTTGCAGTGTTCCTGTGCTGTGTGTGGGGCCAAGGGCAAGCGGCACTGCTGCTGCTGCCTCCAGCACCAGGCAAACAGGGCAAAAGATGGTGCTGCTGTGCTTCACAGCTGGGTTCTCCAAAGGTGGAAAATGAGGGTGCTGGAGAGGCAGATATAAGAAGAACATATCAGTATTGCCAAGTCCATTGCTTGCTGGTGGTGATGTACCTTGCCTTCAGGATTCACCAGCCCTGACTCAACCATGTTGCTGGTTTGCAGCAACTCCTGAGGGGGGAGGGTAGCAGCACTGCTTCAGGACTTCATGGTTTGGAAACAGAGTTATTCTGAGGGATTTGGTGCATTGGTTAAGAAAACTGTCTAGGGGTGTACAGCAATGGGCAGCTGATGCTGTGGCAGGGTATCCCCTTGTCAGATCAGCCAAAACATTTTAGAAGTGATTGAGTGCAGAGTTGAGTTGTCATCAGAGTAGACCAAAAATGCCAACTCTGTGAGATTGTCTCAGGTTTGCAAACTGTGTTTGAGGTTGGCTAGGACTCAGTGTGAGGCACGTGCCCCTTAAGGCAAGCAGAAGCTGATCTCGTGTTTCTGGAAAGTCTGCTTTGGTATTTAGGGTCTGAGCAGAGGCAGGATGTGTGCGAGTGACCACCTGCAATCCAGCAGGCTGGGGAAATAAGCAAACCCAGGTGTGTCTTTTTTGGTTACTGATTCTAACTTGCTATTTCTTAACAAGGTGATTTCTTAACAAGGTGATTGCAATTAACCAGTAGCTGTGATTCAGCTGGAATTGTCCCCCTCCAGGTCTCCAGGAGATAAGTTATGCGAAAACTGACACTGTGGTCTGTCACACTCTCTTTGTGCATGTTGCTAGGGGATTTTTTTTGTTAATGCTTAAAGGTCATAATTACCATCAAATGAACACAAATATCCACAGAAAAAGTGTTTTTACCAGGAGTCAAATTAAGGACAGAAAAAAGTCTCCAGTGTGGAGTCAGATGACAGCATTAATGAAGACAAAATTGTACTAGTTTTGATTTCTCTCATGATTTATATGAATTTGGATGTGATACTTGACTGCATAGTATTTATCAATGATATGCATGGGAAAGAGCCTTAGACCTGGTGAGGAATTTTTATGGGGTAGCATTACTTCTTGGGGCCTCTGGATCCCAGCTGTCTAGCAGGGGAAAAACAGCTTGTGTGTCCCTAGTTCCTAAGGGAGCAGATAGCTGTAAGACCTGCCTTTTTTTCTAGAAGGCAGGCAGGACACAGATAATACTCAGAACCATATCCTGGAGAGGCTCAGGTGCATCCCTGTGTGGTATCCTCCAACCCCCTCCCCAAGAGGGGGCCAAGGGGCTCCTGCTCGGAGAAGCTGCACAATTAGCAGCGTCTCAGCTGATGGGGAGAGCAGGGGGCCTCCTGAGCACTGCCTGGAGCTGCAGTTCTGTGCATGGGGCACTGACCTAGTTGTGACAGGCAGGTTTTTTTGGGCACCTGAACCCTCGCTATTGTCAGTGCTGAAATAGGTAATTTTAGGCAGCGATTTGTCCCACCTGTTTCAGCTGTGCACTTTAGGAGAGGAATAGTTTTATCCTAACAGTGCCTGTTTCATGCCATATCTTACAAGTATTTATAGTAGAAACCTTCAAAGAAAAATGTAACTTTTATCTGCATAAAGGACAGCTAGCTATGACAGCTTGCCATAAGCTGTACACTTGTACAAGTGATGTATCTCTGTGGTCATTTTTCAGGTTCTTTGACCAAGAAAATCCAAGGAAGCTGGTGGCAGGATTATGGGGATTCAGATTACCCTGCAAAGACATAGGGGCAGATGTGGCTGCTCTTTGCAAGGAAGGGTTTTATGATAATCAGTGATTGAATCATCAAATGATTTTGCACATCTGCAAAATCACAGGACAGGGAGAACGGGTGGCTTTCAGCCCCACAGTCCTTGTGCTCACTGCCTCAGGCACTGGGGCCTAAGCAGACTGTGGCCCTGCCCCACGGGGTGATCAGCAGAGAGAACCCCCTGTAGCAAATGCCATGCACCCCTGTCCCGAGCAGTGCGGCATTTCTGGCCGGAGCAAAGTCCCAGGGAGGAAAGGGAGACATGTCAGGAAGGTAAACTGCCACGTCTTGTTTTGTATGGTGCTAACATTGCAGCCTGGCCTGATGGGAACATGATGATAATCTGCAAGGTGCTGAAGCAGGCACAAGGAGAGTTTAATGGAATTTGGAATGTCAGCACTGGAGATCCTAGGGTCTCTCTGCTGTTCCCACTTAATGTCTCAGCCCCCACAGTGAGGCAAATTAACCTTTTCCCTGGGACTGGCTATGCTTTTATAGCATATTGTGAATCCTCTATTTCCTGCTTCACTGAAAACAGTTGCATGTTCTCCTGGGAAAGGCAAATTGATTGTAAGGAGTTCAAAGAACAAAAGCTGAGCAGGTGGCTTTCTAGATTATATACTTTTCTTGGCAAGAGCTGCTCTCTGAGCTATGTGCCTGACTGCAAAAGAGAAACACCAAGAGCACTCTAATTCCCTGGGACAGGAGTGGTGGCAGCTGGAGAGTGAAGGCTCTGCAGAGGGAAACTGAAAGGATGAATCTGTGTAACTGCACATCCCATTAAAACCGGCAGCTGGACTGAAAATTGTCTCTAATGGCATCCAGAATGGCCGAGACGTCAGACAGGGATTTAGGGCCGTTGTCTGTGTGATTACGTCTGCCAGAGAGACTCTGTGTGAAGCACAGCCCTGCCTCTGCCTCCTGCCGGGGTGCAGGGTCAGCCCTTGAGCACGGACAGAGTGCGCAGTGGGGCCTGGCTCGTGCCCTGCTGAGTGCTGGGGGCGATGTGCAGGCACAGGAGGGCTGCCAGAGGGGGGTGTGCAGCCTCTGAGCTCATGCTGTACTTTAGCAAGTGAATGTCTTCCTCTTGGAAAAGGCACCTCAATCCTGTGAGCTCCCTGCTGATTGGTTTGTGCCAGATGGCAGTGGAATAGGCCATAAAAGCACCATTTTTGTGATGTCCATTTGAGGAATGGAGAGCTTTGTCCTCTTTTCCTGGAAGGACTCCCATGGAACTTCTGGACCCCTGTGGCTGGGACTGTTCTTAATTTAACAGTATTGCACCCTGCAATGTTTCTACTTCCCACATCCATCAGGTGAGGCAACATCTCTCCCTGGACACACGACGGACATGGAGACAGTGCAGAGTTTGGCTAATGGGGACCTGAGGTCTGTGGCAGAGCTGAGAACCAAACTTCTTCCCAGGAATGCAGTGCAACTCTTTGCCTTCCTTGTGCAGCCCTGTCCTCTGTGACCTACCAAGTCCAAGGTAAACTTTTAACTGCAGGGTTAAGCTTTTCTTTAAGATAGATGAGAGAGAGATGATGAGGGATAAAGGTAATTAATGCCATCAGTCTGTCTTTTGAATGTAGGTTGTTTTGTGAGTGATTGAACTGAAACTTCTGAAAGCAGAATTTAAGCAGGCATAAGATTAGCCAAGATTAGTAAGGATTTCTGCCTGGTAGCCTAAATCTGATGTCTCTCAGTTAGTAATCCTTCTCTCAGGTCAATGAATCTTCTTGTAAGAAGTAAAAAATATAGGTTATACAATAGAGTTCAAGAGTTTCACTTACCATGTGAAAGGGATTTAGAGCTGTTTCCGGCACCTAAACTGCTTCCAACATTTAATGGAACCTATGCTGTTGTCTCAGAGGAAGCCACAGAGACACCTTCTCTTGTGGTATGCTGATGCTTATATGGATTGTTGCTCAAAATGCTTCAGTTAGAGAATTTCCTGGTCCCTTCGTATAATGGTATCTGAGCACATCACCTAGGACAAGAGATCACATACTTTTTTCTTCCTCAGGGAGAGTTCTACATGGAAGCCCCAGTCTGCATAGCCTGAGCACAGACTGCAAGTCAGCAAAGTCTGTGTGGACCAGTGACGGCCCTTTGCTTCGGTGAAACTGCCTGTGTATCGCACTGATGGTGAGAGTTTTGTGCTGAAGGGGAGCACAGAAGGCCCAAGGTTTCCTGCAACTGAAGCACTTTTCCATCATGGATGGGACATCCTTTCAAAGGGCTCTGCATTGGCAGTGGTGTGCTGTGAGCTGGGCTACATGTGTGAGGTGCCAGGTGTGAGCCTGTGGGAGGGTGGCAAATGGCCTTCATGATCATGTTCCACTTCCCAGTGCAGGAGGTAAGCCAAAGCCTGATGGCGTGTGGACCCTCGCTTCCTGGGAAAGAGGCTTCTTTCAGCTGTAAATATAAAGTGATCTTCAGCTGACTTTGTTTGGCAAACAGGAGTGTCCTTTCCACAGAGCATACACATCTTTTCATCCCATAGCCATTTACTGGGGTCATTTATCCATCCTACAGGCTTGATCACCTTCTGTTTTTTCCCAAGAGCTGAGCACATGCTGCAGGTACTCCCACCCTGCAGCAGCTGTGAGGCAAAGCTTTCATTTAAACCTCACGGAGAGATATTTGGGTTAGCGTGTTGGAAATCACATTTCTGAAGGGTTACAGCAGGAGCACAAGCAGTGACTGTGACTCAGCTGGTGTCCTGTAACTTGGTTGCCTGTTTGTACCTCAAGAAGGATCAATTTCTCAGTGGTTGAATGGTGTTAAACATACATGGACAGCTAAAATAGCTTAGGTTGGAATGTTAATTAAGATCAACATAATTCAGGCTAAAGTAGTTACGGATATGGGTATCCGCAACAGCATTTGATGCAGTTTAACAAATCTCCCTCTAATTCAGGCTTTTAGTTAATGGAGACTAAATTTCCTGTTTGACAAGAGCTGAGCTGGTGAACTACCCATGATTTCAGGGCAGCTCCCAGTGGGTTAATGCATGGCTGCTGCTCAGCAACGGAAAACTGGCAGCAAGGTGAGAGAACAGGGCAGTTAACCAAAATAAAGAAATCCCAGTCTGAGAGACTGTGTTTTGTCGTTATAGTCCCTTGTGCTTTGGCTGAGCTGAATAGCAGGGTTTCCTTTCCCAGCTCATCCCCAAGGCACAGGTGGCAAACTCCCACTGGAAAATCAGCTGGTGCACTGCTGAATGGGATGGCAGCGTGAGCACAGCAGATGATTGCACAGTTGCTCCCCAGCAGCCAATGTGGTGCTGCGCTTTCATCACTCAAGTCTTGCCAAAAGGAAGAGAGGAGCACAGAGGTGCTGGCTGGTGGTCATGGCTCTGTCCTCTCACCATCTACCATCCTCCCTGTTCCCAACCTCTGGAGGAGCTCTTCCCCGCCCAAGCCTGTCAGTCATCGAATGGTAACATCTCTCCCTCGCAGAAAAGCAACCACTGCGGAGGTTGCAGCAGCAAGAACACAGCCTGGGGACCTGAGCCATCCCACGTTGAGGGATGTGACTACCTCGCTCCCTCCATCTCCTCTGGCATCAAGGTGAGGGCAGTATGTCCCATTCCTTTGTCAGGGGAACCTGGCTGCTTCCCATTGCCTCCAGGGAAGAGCTTTTCTTGCCTTCACCTTGGAGGGAGGTTGGGGATAGCATGGATGCACCTCAGCCTGGGAGGCCTTACTCTAGATTTTGGGGGGAAGCATGTTGTTCAGCCTGAAGTTTCTGGGTTTCGTACATTGTTCAGCCTGACCCAATGCTGAGCTGGCAGCCTGTCCTCTGCATGAGCTGAGAGATTTTCTGTGCTAAGTGAAAGCCCTCCTAGCTTGGAAGGGGCTCTTCCTCACTCTGCTTGGTAAGGATTTTGCACTTTTGTTTTCTTCTGAATCAGAGTTTGGTGGTGCAGACCACTCTGTGGCTGTTACTGGAACTCAGGCAAGCTGGAGAGCCCATACCACATACACAGGTAAGGTGGTAAAATGAGCCCTTTCCGTCATCTCTGCCAAGTGAAGTCCCTAGGAATCAGCTTCCACTCTCTCTCAAATCATTAGGGCATGTGAATGGCTGCTGACTAACAGAGGGGAGCTGAGAAGGAACAGGAGTCTCCTGGAGGCCTGGAGGAAGCACAGTATGTTTTCATTTTGTGGAGAGTAACTTCTTGTGGTGTGACTGTGTGGGAAACAAGGAGTGAATTTTTCACCTGAACTTCCAAATTGTATGGGTGAAGCTTTCTGGATGAGGGAAAGCTGAACAAATGTGATTGCTTTGAATACCTTTGAGTACCTTTTCGTTGTACTCTGATGCAAACATGAAACAAGTTGTACAGTGCTGGCATGATCCTGCTAACTTTTTAAAGATTTATTTTACATTGTTTCAGATGGATTTAACAGAATATAATTTATTCACAACCCATCTGGCATCTTTATCTGAGCTTAATATTCACCTGTGGTTTGAGTAAAATGAATATTTCACACTTTAAATTATGTATGCACATTACATATGATGCCAGCATGGCTGGCAGCTCAGGCTCAAAGACCTCTACAGTTACCTGAGTCTCACACATTTTTTGGTGTCTCCTAGAGGATGATGGGGAACTTTTGCTGGGCTGCTGTGCCTGGCTGTAGCAGGCCATGTCCTGTAGGATTCAGGTGGAGAGGGTGGCGGAGCAGACACGTGCTGGGAACTCAAGGGCTTCCTCCTTGAACACCAACCCTGAGCCCTTTGCTTTCCCCTTCAGCAAGAATGGGCTTCACTGCTCCTTTCCAAACTCTGTCTTCTGCTTTGTTGTGGATTTTCCCCTGCTAAGCAGTTTCTTGACTATGCTTTCTGGGTTTTATTCTCCCCTCTCCCTTTCTTTCCTTCTCCTTCGGTGAGCATGGAGCTGCTCCCTGGCAGTTGCCATAGAGATAACAACCTTATCTCTGCCTCTGCTTTTTTCTTCTGCCCCTTTGGCTGAGCCAGCTGCATCATCCCAAAAGTGCCAGCCTGCCCTGCTCCCTGCCACATGAGCAGGCTGTCCTGCAGACTGATGAGCTTATCCCATCCCAGGATGGATGGCTAAGCCGTTACAGTGTACTTCAGGCTCCCTGTAAGTCGCACGTATCGGTGCGGAGGAGTGAAGGACACTGAATCTCCAAGTAGTCCTATGGCATGACGGGACCCAAAGTTCCCACTGGCTCTTCCCAGAGGCTTTGTGCCTCTAAATCTCAATCCACCTTTTACCTTCAAGATGCAAGGGACCCTGATCTCCTTGGGTGCAATGGCCAGAGCAGTAAGAGTGCAAGTGCCGGTGAACACTGGAATGCCACAAACCCCTGCTCACATGGGTGGGCTGTCCAGGAGAGAGGCAAAGAAAGGGGTAAGGGACATCACCAGCATCAGTCCTTTGATTTCCCTCTCTCAGTGCCCTGGCCATGACTTCGGGTTGCTGCAATCTGTAGCTGACTCATAGCAGCACTGAGAGATTCAGTGCTGATGACAGGCTGGGAGATGAGAGGTAACTGTTTTTTTCTCCCAATCTAATCTCACACCCCAGGGAGAAGAGATCATGTGGAAACGAAACAAAGTGCTGAGTGTTAGTGTCCTCTGCTGACCTCATGAATATGATTATCTGAAAGGATGACTTTTACTTCGCAGCTTTGCGCCTGCTGTTCTTGGTTCAAAGTAATCAATATGCCTTCAAGAAGTTTATCCTAAATCCTTCTGACAAATTTTTAATAGAAGTAATTTGATCAGTCAAACTATTCAGAAAACATAGACTTTTTACTTTTCAAAAGCTTGGCTGCTGGGAGTGCAGTATGCAAGATATTAATTTTGCTTTACACTTCCCCAAGAAGATTTTCTGACAGAAGAGAAGCTTTGTTCATTTGGAGTGCAGTAGAAATAGCACATGGCCACTCCAAGCTGAGTCTAGATTTGATCAGATGCACTTAGAGGTATGCAAGAGCCTGTATTTTCCTCCTGTGTTCACAGACATTTAGAGGAAATGTGTCTTTATATGGCAGAAATGAACAGAACAGCAGAGAACCTTGGAAAGCTCAAAAAGGGAGTGTACTTGAACAGTTTCTCAAGCACTGCAGGATAAAACCCATCCTGCTTCCACCTAAATTGGAATAAAGGAGGGAGATTATGAACCGAATGATACTCCTAATGTGCAGTACCAGTTAACTGTTGGATGTTACAGAAAATATTATCTTTGTCACCTTCAGTAGGGCACAAGGGATTTGACTGGAGGTGGAATAACAGAGAGATGACTGTCTTCCCTGCAGAGACTCAAATGGAAGAGGCTCTTTGACAGAGTAGGTTAGATGCAGGACAAAGAACTTCTGATCGCAGCTGGTTTCAGTGGGCTTATTTTAATGGGAAAACTCTGAGCTGAGGGCAAACTATGCTGATGACTCAGAGTTGTGTATGGCAGTAAAGGAGTTGTAGGGTTTTTGTATTCAGTGCTTCTGAGATTTCCTGTTTCCTACTGACACTGCTACTAAAAGGTCTGAAGGGATAGAAAACAGCCCACTTGTGGTTTGCTTTCCTGCTGAGCAGCCACTAGCAGGGCAATTTTACCAGTCAGTCAGAACCCTAAGAAAATTTTGCTGCAACTTTGTAAAATCTGTCTCTGTCCTTCAAAAGAGGAAGCTCTGCCCGTAGAGAACACACTGACTTGGCCCTCTGGAGCCTAAAGCTTAGTTTGAGACATCTCATCCTGTTTGGGCAAGTGCCTAATCCTTGTCCACCTCTTTAAAAAGTCTCAATGATACTTTTCTAGTGAGGCTGGGCTGTTCCCGTTGCAAGCCATTCCTGGCAGTGACAGTACTGTATGTTCAAGGTCCTGCCACCACAGCACCCTGATCTTGTCTGAAGACTTTTTGTTTTGCTGATAGCTATAAAAATTGAAATGTGGGATGTGGAAAGTAAAATACTAGTTCATATAAAAATGGCTTCTGTTATCAAGTTACTCTCCAGTACATTGGACTGTGGGTCAAGGCTATTCAGCTGTGTGCCAACTGACACTATGTCTGGATTTTAGGCTCTTACTGCTTTTGAAGATTGCTACTTGTCCTGTGGCTGATGGGTGAGTGTTTTAGGCCTCAAAGCTGTCCCAGCAGCACTTCTGAACCATGGGATTATAACTATGAAATAAAAAAAAAAAAAATCACTACTTTCTCCCCCTGCTGACTAGAGAAAATAGATCCAACAGATAACAGCTTTGAGATAAGCCAGATGTGGACATGTTTTCCCCAGAACTGGAGCCTCAAACCTTATGTTTATGATCATAGCAGCCATACGTGTGCATGTCCTCTCTGGCACAGCTGACATGTTGTCCCATGGAAGCAGCCACTGACTCTAGAGCCTGTCTGGTACTCGGTGCCCTGGCGGCTGCAGCAGCACCATGGTGGGGAGTGACAGGTTTAGTATTGTTACAGCCCTGCTGCACGATGTTCCTGGGGCTGAAATAAAACTGACAGTGTCTGTGCTGGCTGGGTGAAAGATGTTCGAGGTGTACCAATCACCGTGTAATTTCCAGAAATATATCTGCATTTCTTCTCCCAGAGTATTCTGAAAAAAGCTGCAGAGCAGGAGCAAAGGCCACAGGTGGCCAGCAGCTCCAGCACATCCCAGTCCTAAGGGGAAAACTAGTCTAAACACATAAAGGTCTGTCTGTGTGCATCTGCGTTGGAAGCAGACACCGAATTTTTCACTTCTTTCTCATGCCACTGAGCCAGAGCGCTGCCTGCTCACCTGGCTGGCCACGAGCATTAGGCAAGTCTCCAGGGCAGCCTGAGCACCAGCTTGTTGAGGGCTTGTTCTGAGAAACTTCTCATGACCTCACCTTTGCAGGTTGTCATGCCTGTGGGGTCTTCACCACCCCCACCGCGTGGTGTTTATGGACAGGGCGCAGCGCTGCTGTCTGTGGCCCTGCTGCCCTGTCTGGGTTAGCCTGCACAGCGCCTGCTTCTTGCAGAGACAGATCAGAAAGCAAACAAGATGAACATGTCCAGTATTAACCCATCAGCAGTATTAACCCAGCAGCATCCTTGCACGTGTAAACATACAAAGGAAGAAGATGGTGGCTTCAGTGGAAGTCATCTGAGTGAAGCCAAAGGTGCTTATAGATTTCTACTTCTTCCTGCCAAGATCTTGTTTGAAAAAAAGATAAAAAGGTTGCGTTTTGAGCATAAACTCTGCCTTGCTTTAGAGTTGGAGAATCCTGGAAATTTTTGTGTTGTTGTGTTTGTTTGTCTCCTTTCACTGATTTCCTGGCTTTTCCTGCTTGAGAGCTTTACTGGACAATCACGGAATCCTTTTGTCTTGCCTGCCAGAAATCAGATCATCACAAGCAAAATATTTTATGTATCACATTTTGCAGACAAACTGGAAAATAACTTGGGTGCTTGTCTTCCCCTGAACTTGGTGCCAGATCTCAGGGCCATTGTATTCCAGCGATGTGGCAAAAGCCTGCTTTGCAGTGACTCCACAGGAGCCTCAATGAACCATCTTTATTAAAGACTGGGCCATATTCCAAGGAGAAACCTGAGCTGTGCTGCCTTTGGGCACAAAAGTTGTGGTCATTCTGTCTCAGGAAGGGTTTGTGTGACCAAGTGTGCAAGGCTCAGCACTGATGTTAAATGCACCCTTTGTACACAATGCTTTATGCCCCAAGAAATATTGTATTCAAATGCTGATTGTAACAATAATGTCTCCTGCAACAAAAATATTGGACAAGGTGCTGGATCAAAGTTGTCTCTTAGACCTGATTATTTACAATTTTCCTTATTTTGAGACCACTGAGTCAGAAATGAGCTCTTCCTGGGCACGCTGTGCACCCGGCAGCTGAATGTCCATCACATGAGTAAAGATTTTGGTGCAGTTTCAGGAACTCTGCTCAGTGCTTATTTCCCAGGAGAGGTCCAAGGCAAGGCATTGGTGATCTTGGGGTGTGGCCTAATCCCAAAAGCTGAGATCTATGGATTAACACAGTTTCTAATGGAATATTGCAATGAGGTAGCTGGAAACTAACCTGTTTTAATTACAATGATCCATACAATCTTGATGTCTGTCATTAGGCTTTGCCATGCTGTCAGCTGGGTCACCACAATGTCTAAGCCTGCTCTCTAAGGCAGACTTCCTCACTGCCTTCCTGGAGCAGAGGAAAATCTTGTCCTGAGGTCTGGACCTCTCTGGAGGGCTGAGAGTATTTGCCCTCAGCCAGGTGTGTGGCTGGGCAGAGGTGTGGCCTGGGAAGCCCCATCTGCCAGCAAATACCTTCAGTCAACTCTTGCTACAGGAAGAGTGCCCTTGTGGCCAGGGTAGAGCTGGGCTATGAGCCGGTGGTCTGGGCAGAGAACAGGCTGGCCCTCAGTGAGCATCACCAGCTTGATGACTGGTCCTCATCCTGGAGCGTGTGCAAGGCATCCCTCCACATTTGCAAAGGGCCTCCCCACTCAGTCTCAGTTTTGAGGCCACTGGAATGTGAGTATGAGGCTGGTTCTTCAGAGGCAACATCTTTTCTTAGCTCTACCTCAAAGTTTTGTGCAAATCTCTAGGCAAAATTTCATGAGGAAAGTCTAACCACAAATCAGCAGAAGTGGTAAAAGGAAGTGGGTAGGAAAGAAACTTTTTCACCTCAGACTATTTTAATTATATGTTGTGAAGTAAAGGGACTTTAAGTCTGCCAGTCAAGTATCCTGGAAGAATGGAACTATCTGCAATAAATGTTTTATCTGCAATAACACTGGGTTTTTTCACCTTTCTATAGGGAATTTAGCTTTTACTTCATGAGATGGATCTGCAATGGTGTGTGCCTGTGTCCCAAATTCCTGGTAAGGAGGGAAGAGTTATGTAACTGCCATGAGGAGATCAAAACTCCTGCTGTGCTGGGCTCACTCAATAAAAATGGTATCAGGGTAAAGACATGCCAAAGTAGGCTTAAATAAATAGCACAGAGGCACTGGACCTGAATGACATCTGGAAGGGTTATGGAGAAGAAGACAGTAATTTTAGTTGTGATTTAAGAGTTTAAAGGAGCAATGGCAGATTAGGGATAAATCCAGTTTTCATCTGTATGTTACAAACAGTTGATTATTTTAATAAGAAAGTTTTTTCTTTTGTTTTTTTTCTATCCTGTCTTAGCTTTCTGGTGTGAAATCTGGCAGTCTGTGTTGGATCAGAGCACATTCCCACTGAAATCCAGTGTAAAGGCTTCCATAGGCTTGTCAGCTTTCCAGGGTCTAGTGAACTTCACAAATATTTATCAAGCAGATACGCTTTTACAGCAACTGATTCTAAATCATTGAAGTTATTTCTTGGAAAAGATATAAAATTTATTAAGAAAAGAAACCATCTTAAAACTTCCTAACAGAGAGCACTCCAGTGACAACTAGCCTCCTAAATGGCCAGCATGAAAGGAAAGAATAGCATGGCATGTGATTTCCTGAGTGCTAAGAAACTAGCTAAGAACAACAAATATTGTCCCTGTTTGATTTGAAATTGAGCCATGCACATGCTGGCGCTCCTGTGTAATCTTTGCAGTTCTGCAGTGTTTTCCCACCATACTGGGAGCCTTTGTACATGCAATGTGTGTTTGTGTGCCTCTGTGTGTGTATATCTATAGATATTTGGAGTGTCCCATAGAGGCTCACACTCCTCACCTTTCTCCCACTCCTGATGGAAACATAGATGGGCTGTAGCTCCTTTCTAAAAGGAGTTCCTTTCTAACACCTGCTTGGTTTTACCAGGCTTTTAAAGAGTTATTCTGTTATGTTGGAAAAACAAAAGAGAAAAAGTACAGTCTATCTTATATTATTGTTTACATACAATTGCTTATTCATGTGCACTCTGCTTTCTGACTTCCTCAGAACTTGGTGTAACAGAGGTACATTTTTGTTGCTCAGGTCCCCCTCTCTTCCTCGAGCCTAATAAAAGCCGGCTCTAAATCAGCCATGTAGGCAGCAGTGCAGCTGTTCTTTCACAATGCTGAGCCACACACAGGAGGATGTCTGATGGGCAAATGTAGTTGGTAAAAGGCCAGACTAACTTGAAGAAATTCCAAGTTAAACAGAGACACTTCAACAAATTTCCATTGGGCTCTGATGAGGTTGGAGCAGGATGTGTGAAGGGCAAAATAATCTCTCAGCGCTCAATAGGAGCAGAAAGTCTATAAACCCTGGAGGGTCATTGACATTTCTTGCTCTTTGCCTCCCGTTGCTGGTCTGAAAATCGTGAAGGCCCCAGTCTCTTCAGAGCCTCATCACTGCAAAAAGGCACTCTTCCCTGGCAGTCTTAGCTGGCTTTGGAGCAGAAGAATCCACTGGAAATGCCCTGGTGTCCCTCAGTGGTGATGTGCTATTACACACTGATCGCAGTATCTTAATGCTTCCTGGGAAAATGAGAAAATTCCCACTTTTGTTATATGTCAGTTTTTTCAGAGAGGTGGAAAGAGATACCAAAGGATATGAGGAGATAGGAAAGAGATTGTTTCTTGCTTTTCCATTTAGGATTGGAATAGCTGAGTCTCATGGAGCTGTTCCGAGTCCCACCACTGCTTGGAAATGCAAACCCAGCCTGGAAGCGAAGGCTTAGCTCTAGCAACACTGCAGCTGGGAACTGCTCATTGCAAACAGCCTGTTGTTTGCAATATGGTGTTGTGGAAAATCTCTTCAGTACCTCTACTAGCTTTCGAGCACTCCTATTTTCCTTCCCTCCTCTCGGCACGCTTCTGAATTCTGCTGCTAGGAGGCCTTGTGCACCCTGCTTTGTGTTTGGCTTCCTACTCCTGGCCCTTGGTTCTTCCATCAGCTATTTTCAAACAGCATTTTATGCCAATCTAATAAACACTAGACATTTAATTTTAGGGAAGAAATGATCACAGATTCTTTTCTGACTTGTACTGTAATACATTCTTCTTAAACAGCAGTTTGGTTCCTAATCTTCCAAAAGTGATGTAGCACTTGGAAAAGCAGCCATGTTTGGGCCTCCTTTACCTGCTGTTTCACATTTCTGTGATGAGAATTATAAGTAAAATCGCGTTTCAAGGTCTTTAATCACAATCTGAAGGTTAATATTAGGGGTCATGCTCTGCATTTCCCTCAAATCTTAACAGGAATACTTGGTTCCTGTGCATGTCACAATTGCTCTGCTATACAGCTATTGCCTGGTGGTTACTGAAATTGTAGTACAGAATCGCTTGGTTGGAGATAAAGCTGAGCTGTGATATGGTAATGTATCACTGTGGAGTTTCATAGGGGAACTCGTGATAGAAAGCCCTGTTCAGTGGTGCAAATACTCTCAAAATTTGCTTTAGGAGACACCTTATGAAGAATTTGCACAGGAACTCAGTCTCTCAGCCAATAAATATTTACATGTTCCCAAGTAAAAAGCAAACTGGCGTTTGGCTGAGAGGTTGCATGTGACAGGGACAGAGTTGTGTTGTGCTGGGCTGCTGGTGAGTGAACAGGACCTCTCAGCCTCTGCAAGGCTTTTAGTTCAGCTGGGCAAGTGAGCCCTGTTGGCAAGAGGGTGCTGGCACGGCAGAGCTACCTGTGCTGTGTGGTGTGCACGCGTCAGGCCAAGCTCATGAAGCCTGTTTTATTATGTGAAAACTTGAGTCTGTGGCCAGCTGCACACATTCAGCTCTTGGTAGTGAATGTAAGTGTAAAACACCCTGTACAACTGGCCAATGATTCCCTTGTATCTTCTCTGGAGATTTCTTACCAGAAGAGCCTATTTGCTTTGCTTTCCTCAAGGAAATTTGATCCTGTATATCTTTGATCTGCTCATCTGGAATTGTGATATTCAAGGAGATCAGTTGTCTCTATATAGATCTGTATATGCTATTTCTCTAAGTATTTTTCTATGCATATTTTAAAATCCCATAGCAGGAAGAACAGCATTTTCTCCTTACACCCACTGCCCAACAACAGACTGAGAAACAGACAGACACACACTTAAAGTCCGGTGCTTCATCTCTAATATCAGTAGAGCAAGTTTTTCTGTGAAACAGAGCAAGGTTTAATATGTAAAACTGTATTCTATACTTTACCTGTGCCTGCCTCATCGTAGATTGGCACAGGTTCCTCCTGGGCCTGGCCTGCCATTTTGTCCTAAGTTTGACTATCAAACGTGATGGAAGGGCAAGGAAGAGGGTTGTAGCTGGAATAAGCCAGACAATCATTAGATAAGCAGTGTTGCTGACCAGTGTTACTCATCATGCCTGCTATTACTTCTTGGTTATGTCTGCAGGGCGTGATGGAGATGTCTGGACTGGCTCTGGGTAGAACAGCTCGAGCATTAGAAGCTATAATGGGCTGATCACACAAAGTGATCACTCTTGTCTGGACATCTCAGCTACTTCATTGGGAGCTACTCTGACCCTTTCTCCATAGCATGGTCCAGTCTCTGTAACCACACATTTCTTTCTACTTGGAATAGCAGAATGGTGTGTACTTCTGCTTATGCCACATTAAACACAGAGATCCTAGACCCAAGGATTCTACTGTGGTAGCCGTAAATGTTCTTACTGGAAGCCACATTAAAACAAAGATTTTTCCGTGTGTTTGAGGTGTGACTGTCTGCCTCTGCTTCTAAGTTCTATAAGAGCACAAGTCCTCACCTGCTACTATGTTGTTTGGGAACAACCACCAGAAACTCTTGTGTGGAGGTCATTGCCTGCTGTCTTGAAATGTGAAGCCACAGTGGAAAGGTGTGAAGCGAGAGTTGTTTTGGTGCTGTGCATCCTTCTGATAATGAATGCAAGGGGTTTGCATCATGTAACCATGGGCTAAAGGGAGTTCATCCCCATCAGAACTTGGTGAACTTTGCTGGTAGTTTTCTTTGTTGTTCTCTCTGAGTAGCAGCACGTAGTGGTTGCAGAACACTGAAGTTTTAACTCCTTTGTGCAGTGGTTTTTACTGCCTATCAGTAAGAAGTTCTAGAACTACCAGCAAGCAGAACATACCACTTTCCTGTTCCGTGAAGGGAAAAGATTTCAGCAGCTGTGAAAAACACACCCAGTTGGTATTTCATATGTAATATGCAAGAGTGATAACTATTGGGATAGCCAGTGCAATAGTGATAATGTGGAGTTACAATCAATAGAAATGTATTCATGAATTGCTTTTGTGATGGTTGTGCACATGCAACATCTACTGGATGCCAGTAACTGCTGAACATCTAACTTTACCTGTGCCCAAGGTAATGAGACTTTCTGTAACAACTAATTCCCAACAGTGTGACAAATACAATTTCAATCTTGCTAAGTCATGGACTATTTGTGTTGTTCATTCTTGTCAGACAGAAGTGTGAGGCTAAGATCTGACAAGAGTGATTATTTCATCCTTTAGATACCAAATATTCCAATTTTCAGAGGAAAAAAAAGACACCATTTAGTATCTGTGTGGGATGCAGCTGGTAGAGTTTCTGTCTCCTACCTGAAGTCAGACACCTAAGGATTACATTTTCGTTGTTGACTCCTTTTTCTCAGCTGAATTTACAGCATCCGTGCTGAGCCCTTGTGGCTTGATCCAAAATCAGCACAAAGGGATAAAGAAAACTTCTTTTTAACTGTAATGCCTGTCGTATCCTTTCATGAAAAATTTGCAGTTATTTAGTAGCATAACTACTATATAACATGCTATAACTAGCATGATCTACCTAGCTTTGTAGGGAGATGTAGTAAAGACAAAATCGCATAGTCTTGGGGAAAAGAAAACAGAGGCTCTTAAGTGCACAAGGAGGCTGAGAAAACTGTTTCTTCCCCATAATATCATCTGGTTTAATATAAAGCATAACTTTTCTAAGCCTCTGCCTTGGATATAATCACTGCAATTCTACAGAAGAGGACACATGTTAGAGTAGGATGTCTTGGAACACCCTTTTTGCGTTTCTTCCCAGAACTAGAATTTCTCATTTCTTTGTTTATATGCAGTATCCTTGGGAAGGAAGAAACCTGAACTGCATTTACAAATGAATCATTGATTAAGTGTCTGAGCAACAGTTTAAAAACAAAAGACAGTAGAAAAAATAAAAGAAAAAGGCACAGCACATATTTTGATGATTAGTCAAACAGCAGAGTCTCTCTTGCCAGGTGTTCATTATTCTAATGTCGCTCTGTTGTCCCCGCAAAGGATCAGTTTGGTTTGTGTATGTACATAACTATCAGGGAGTGGCACTGTATTTGTATCTCTTTAAAATACAGCCCCTCTAACTTCTTTGTTCTCAGTACCTGTCAGCCAGGATCAGCAGAGTGTAACAAGCCCTTTCAGTACCTTCATTTTTCTCTTACATTTCAGGGTCGTCTTTTTAAGTCTTTTTTTGGTTTTGCTGTAATGTGATGCTAATTCAATTGTAAGTCAAAATGTTGACAGGCGTATGCTTCCTCTGTAGGTTTAGAGCTGTGGGTGAATAATGTGTCTGTGTGCCATATTTAGCTTTGTGCTTTGCTGGAACAGTCTGTTCCAACACATCAGGTTTTTTCTCCTAGACCTCACCTTTCTGCCCATATGAAATGCAAGCTGCTTGCTATTTCATATCTTGCTCCTTTATAATGAGCTAATTTTTTTTCCTACACTGTCTTCCTTCTACTGTCGCACCTTTTCTACATGGCTGTGATCCTTTGAGCAGGAAATTGATCTCTTCAAGCCAAGTGCTCTGCTTGATTGCTGCTGTGTATTTAGGGTAACTATGGTGCTCTAGTGACCCAGGGTCCCTGGAGAAGACCATGAAGACTGAGGACATGGTCATGGTTTCCAGGGAACTGAGAGTCATTGAATTTGCATCCTATGTTTTGATGCCACACTCTGAAAGAAAATCCTAGGCGTTTCTTAATGTCTCTGTTTTCTTGTAAGCAGGAGCTGCAGTTGCCATGGATATGTTCTGAGATCTTAAATGGAAGGGGAAGAGGATGAGAAGGCATATGCCACGGTGCAGCCTGTGCACTTAGACAACAGTCATTTCAGATGGTTGTAGCCAGGTAAGACCCAAACTCAGCAATGTGAAGTCCAGACTCACCTATTGAATGGACAGAAAGAGCCTGGACAAACAGTGAAGAAGGACTGGTTGAACATGATTTGTGAGTGCCAACCAGCTGCTGCTCAGGAGCGACATGCAAAGCTCCTCCCATAACAGTCCTGTGTTGGGAGCAGACCCCACTCCTTGAATACCTTGAATCACACCCACTGTGTGCTGCTACTGGAGCAGAGAGCAGAGTCATGGAGAACAAAACAGCACATCTGAATTTCCTCTCCCTATTTATAATTCTGTTCAAGGGAACACAACATTTTTCCTGGAAAAGGAAACTTAAAACTATTTGGCAGAATAAGAAAAGTGTATGTCCTCTTTCCAAACCATTTCCAGATTCAAGTGTTGATACGGGAATAGATTTGCACTAAAAATACCCATTGATTTCGGCAGGCTAAAGGCAGCTATCTGAGGGACAACATAGGTAGTTAGAGCTCTTGAAAAAGTGCCTGCAGACTTGATCTGTGATTTGTGCAGCTGGCTAGATCATCAGAGGTGTACATATTATGGTATTTTTCCCAGTAACAGTAGACGTTTCTGTGCTTGGTGCCCTTCTGTAACCAAGTTTATGGTTGATGGTCTTAGAACAAAAAATGTTTTTTGAAGCGTTAGACTTGCACATCTTTTGATATGTTTTCAGGCATTAAAGAAGTGCTTGAATCAGGCATTAAAGAAGTGCTTGAATAAATGGCCATGATTATTTTCTTAACAGGTGTATGGATGTGCTATGAGTTTAAGGGTTTTCCTGTTTTCTCCACATAATGCATTCACATTTCTTTGTGTAATTTTTTTGTCCAAGTACAAAGAAAATAGGCAAGACAGGTACTTGTACTCTGAATTGGGAACACATCTCTGCAGGAAATCCAAGTTAATAGAGCAGAAGTTATTGATACAGATTTTCACAGGTTCACATTCATATTCCTAAATATGAGAGATTAAAGCTTTGGGTTTTTTATCTTACCAAGCACTAAATGAAGCACGCACTTCTCACATTTTATTCTTCTGTGAGGAGCAAAATCTCAATGGGATTTGCAGTACTTCTCTTTCAGTGATGTGTGATGCCCTTTGAGAAATTCTGCCTTTGCTAAAATCAGCAATGGACTCCCAGTCTTCAGTGACAGTGGAGTTTGCTCCTGCTGTGTTGGAATATTTGAATGTTAGCTTGAAAAACAGGCTGTGTAATTCTGAATGGCCCAAGCTCTTGTTCCCACTTCAGGCTTCAGGTTTATATAGTTACCCTATCTACAGGGTTTTTTTTCTAGAGAAATACAGCTTTGTATTATGACAGTGGTGCATTTTCCATCTCTGTAGTCCTGTGGATGAGCAGTGAGGTCTGATAGAAACATGCTGTGGCAGCTAGTAGGCTCTTATTAATAAACTGGGTGAAGTACAGCCTTTAATGCTGGGGACACAGTCTGGAAAGCCTACCCTCAGTGCCTTGCTGAGTTCTGTTTTTCAGTGTCTGAGTGCCATTTCACCTCTGAGATGCCCCAAGTGCCAATGATGATTCCTTGCTTTGTAGGGTGTTAGCTGTCAGCCCAGGCCACTGGTTTCAGGTAAGCCTGGAAGATTTCTCTGTTTTAATTTGGAATGGTGCCTCCTTTGGCTGAAATCACTACAAAAGACAATTTTCCGTTGGAGAAACAAGCTGTTCCTGGTATACTCTCCTATAACAAAACCTGTGCTAATCTTCTCCTAGTTCATTACCGTGGATATTAGACAGGCCCTTGAAATCCCTGGGCTCTCACTCATCCACCTATCCTGGAATCTCTTAGGGTTGTGGTACTTTGAGAAGAACTAAATCACCTAAGGATCCTAGAGAGACCACATGTCCCTGTGTTCCTGTCCCTCCCCATCTCCCCAGTGTCCTCCTATGACTTCCTCTCTCCCCCAGGGCCTTTGCCTCCTTGTCCTTCTTGATATGCTCGAGCCATGGCTGCAGCATCACCTGGTGCCCCAACCCCACCAAGCGTCTGTGCCCCCCTTGGCCGTGCAGCGGTGACATCGGGGCTGGGTCCATCCCACAGCAGTGAGTGCAGCCACGGCGGGGTCAGCAGCTCCAGCATCACCACCATGTCCTAAAGGCAAGGACCCAGGGTCTGGGAAGGCTGAGGATCCTGATAACTTGGGTAGTGATACCCACAGAGACTCCCAAGACCAAGTCATTTGGGATCTTAGGGGCCCTGCCATCTGGGACACTCACCCCACCTCTGGGGACTCAATTGTGCAGCTCATTTTTAACAGTGTGTCTATTTATAGAAAAATGTCATATTGCAAATAAAAATGTGATCTTAGTAAATATTTCATGGAATAATGTTTCTGTGTGCCACATACAGTATACATTTGAATCACTGCATTCATTAATAGGTTTTGCCAGCAAATGGACAAAGTCTTCTGTGTCAAATAGTTCAGTTCTAATAATTAAAGATCTCTCAGATTTCCACCAGATGAATAGTTATTAAATTGAGGATATATGTGCTGCACTATTTAATATATAATAAAATTCTTTTGATGAATATGTGAGCTAAGATTAAGGCTACTAATTTAATCACTGACAGCAGTCTCTCTCTGTAAGGAAAATAATGCTTTTGCATTGAAACTTTAATGGCTGCTAATTTTTCCATCCAGTTATTTTACATGCAGGGTTCCAAACCCCACTATTTTCCTGGAGGTAGGAATAAAACTGCAAAAGCTTTAGAAGCCACTGGCCAGAAAGCTGTGATTCTGACTTTGCTGACAGAAATAAGTGACTTTGGAGGGGAGCAGAGTCTGTGACTTTTTATTGGAAAAATCAGTCAGGTGGAAAACTCTTGATCAATCATACCCTAGTGTTGCCTCAACTGGTTCTGAACATCTTATTTCCCAATTCCCAGTTTCAGGTATTTGGGGGAGAACTGTGGCTTCTTACTGACCAGTCCTGCACTCCTGGCACACTGATTTCTCCAAAACAGATTGGAGTGCTGCATCTGCTGCATGTTAAATTAATTTTGTGTGTACTGGTGTCAGGAGACAGAAAGAATAAATAGCCTCTAAGCAGACAGAAGGCTATATTTAGGTCTAGGCTGAGTATGCCCTCTGCCTGCCAAATGCAAAAAATCCAAACCCAAATGCCTCTTCATTTCCTGCTGGAGACTTATATACAGTTTTTTCCTCCTTGTGTTTTAAAACTTTCAAACATGGTTACAACCTGGTGTCAGGCAGCTGCTCTGTGACAGCCCCAAGAGCACGTGGTGTGACTTCCACACTGTCAGGGCCATGGGGCACTAATGTGGGCCCTCACTGTCCCTGTCCAGCCTCCCCTGGGGCCTCTCCTCAGCCCAACTATGGAGCAGAGCCCCACTTGAGTCCCTGCACCAGTGCTGCCATAGGAAGCTGATCTCCAGCTCGGCACAGCCAGGCCTCTGCCAAGCCTGGCCTGATCTGCAAGCTGACCTCCTGGCCTTGGCCTCAGCCCAGTTCCATCCCCAAGGCCCTGCTCAGCCATCCTGGGGCTGTGTCTGATCCTGGTTTCCTGCACCAGGCCTGAACTTGACCTCCACCACCCCTTGGGGTCCATCCTGGCATGGCCTTCTCCTATCCCCATGCCCAGGGAGTTGCTGGAGCTGCCCTCAGGCTTCCCAGTTCCTTGGCTGGGGTGGTAGGATAGGTCCCCCTGGGAACACCCACTGCCTCTATGCTTCCTGGTGTCCTGACACAAGTGGTGTCCAGTCTTCCAAACACCACCACAGAAAGACCCCTTTCACCATTTCAGTTAAGAAAGATCAATCCAGAAAGCTCTTGGGCTAAAGCTACACAAAGGACTTCTCTGGTTCCTGCTTTATGATTTTTTGTCAAGAGCACAGGACTCCCCTTTAAAGAGGCAGTGTGTCTCTGGAATATAGAGGTTCCTGAGTTAGATTTAAATGAAGTGCAGTGGATACCACAGAGTAATCCAGCTGTGGGACTCAGCATGGGCTAAATTTACCCTGCTTCTCTGCATTCTGCTATACTCTGGCTTAGAGGTTTGACAAATGGTCTGTAGGTCTGAACATTTCAGAACAGCCTGGCATTTATCCCAGGTCCAAATAGGAAGTAAAGACTGCCAAAAGACACTGGGAAAAGAAAAAGAGCTGCTTCTCACCAACACTTAGAGGACTTTAGCCTTTCAAGAGGAGATTCTGAGCTCCTGATGAGAAGAGACTGTAATAAACTGCGTTCTAGTTTTACAATTGTATCGCCAGGCTGGATCTTTTGTTCCCAGAAGTTGCTAAAAATATAACAGTTATTGAAAGCCTCTTTTTTTCTACCCTTTTGCCAAGACTGATTCTCCTAAGTAGTGCTGAGCCTGTGAACACTGCTCTATCAGGAGTGAAACTGCAAGTTATCATGAAATGGAGAACCACAGCTTACACCTTTGTGGGGAAGATGGAGAGATAGGAGACCAATATCCCCTTCTATATATTGCTTCCTTCCCTGTGTGGACTATATGTAGATATGAGTGGAAACCCACCAAACCCATATGCCCAGACTGTTTGGGAACACACTGTAGCATGAAAGTCAGGTTGCTCAGGTCCCATTTAATGGCCAACACAGTGTTATGCTTCATGACCTGCTGTTTCAGAAAAGGATGGTTTATTTTAAATCTTTCAGTACATGACTATGACTCACTGGGTCACCTGTGGTTTGCATGCAGCAGATTCTGTTGTGTGGGTACATATGTATATGGTGTATATGTGAGTGAGAGAAGCTAGGGGTGGCTATATAACTGCTTCCACTACTCATTTCTGTGAACTAGAGATCTGTATTTTCGCATAACCTGAAGCTAAGCATGCAGTAAATACTGGATGGTGGGATTAGAAGCTTTCTACACAACTCACTGGAGAAGTAACAAAGAGTTTTTCCACAACCAAATGCTTATTCCCAGTATCCAGCAGAACACAAATCTCCTGGCTGAAATGCAAATTCAAAACTGACTAGAAATGACCAAGGAAATGATATAATTTCTTTAGCCAGCCGGGTAAGACACAGTCTTTGATCTTGGACTGTGGTAAAAATGCCGCTTTGATTCAATTGTCACTTAAATGGGTATAAATCAGGAGTAGCTCATGTAAATCTTGTACTTCACCTTCTGGTAAGTCTCATAGGCTCAACAGTGATGTGATCTAATTTAAAATGTCATTGAGTATTTATTCACAATGAGTTTTACAAAAGTACTCTGGAGCTTTTCTATTTTTCTATTTGAAAGGAGAAAGTAGATTTTAAAAAAAGGTAATTTACAAGGAAAAGTCGAGGCTAGAACACTCAGCATGAGAGCCTGGTTAGACACATGGCAATATTTAATCCTTGCTGTTCCTAATCCTTCAGGCCAGGCTTGGAACACTGGGAGCTTTTCAGTTCTTGCTCCTGGACATACTGACTGCCAAGAGGACAGAGCAGTCCCAATCTCCTCATTTTGTGTTGGCTTAATAGGAACAGTGTAAAGGACAAAATGCAGCATATGTTAAAAGTATATGCCTGTGGGCTACATATGTCATGCAGCTGGAAGGCTGCTGCCTTACAGAAGTAATAAGTAATATGGCCAAGAAACAACCATTATAATCAGGCATAGGGGCAGCCAAGTGAGTAATACTGCCAGGAGGAATGCCTACAGTACAGCAGTTGTGAAATACTGAGTACAAAGTCCTAAAGTGGCTGCTTTCCCCTGACTAGTCATTCTTGCTGAAGCAGGCATCTTTCCAGGCTAATAGTTTCTAAGTGCACTTTCAGGCTTATGCGTTTTGGATGTCTTTAGCTGAAGCTGGTTTGTTCTTCCTGTCTGTATCTGCAATGCCTCCTATTATAACCCATAATTTCAGCTTATCATCACACTCCTGGGAATCTTTAGTTCCTCAACAGAAAGGAACCTCCCCTTATGCATCATTTCCTGTAGAATTCAGTCATCTTAGCAGGAAAGGCTGAAAGCCAAAACCTACAAATAAGATAAGCTTTATTATGGTAAAGAGAACACTAAATGTATCAGCTGCTTTTCTTCTTTTTAACTTCTTTTTTTTTTTCCTTCTTACCCTTATTGTATGTGAAAGGTGAGGATGAAATCTGCCTCTGTCAGAAACTGGCTGCTGTTAAAAATAGCTATGTCTCCAGTAAGATGTTTTGGGGGATGGGGTTTGGTAAGGGGTTTTTGTATCATAGTTAAGGATATAGACATGTCAAATTGCTGGCAACCTGATCAAAGTTATTGCTTTGAAATTTTTGCTCTCCTACTCTTTTTTTTTTTTCTAGTTACATGAATACATTGTTGCTCAGAAGTTTTGTTCCTTGTTTTAAATAACTCTTGGTACAGTAGTACCAGCAACCTAGAAATAAAGCAAGGTGTTATGCAAGGGTCAACAATGAATATTGTGTGTTCTATTTATTTAATTTAGCCAGTGTTAGGACTTTATCCCAACAATATTTGATCATTGTGAGAAAAGTTATAGTAATAGTATTTCAGATAAAACTGAAATCAGAACTTAATAACATTCCTGTTCTACAAAACCATGTTTGCTTCAAAACACTCTTAGGATCTTGACAGCACCTCACTCAGCACAGGCATATTCATAATATTGCTGTGGGTTCCTGAGAGTTATTCTGCTGCACTCAAGGGTATTGGTGTCAGTCCTGCCTGCAGTCTGCTCAGCCCCTCACTACCAGAAGTGTTTGTGAGACTCATTGTGTGGTGTATGTGGCCTTTTGAGGTCTCCAATTAAAAGAAGTGTTAAATCCACATGACATTCTTAGCTGTTAACAGCTACAAGACATTTTCCTAATCAGAAGAAGCAAGTGCAGAGTATGGTTGTTATTGCTGCTCCTGTTCTTTTTTAAAGTTCCTTATAGTAATTGTGCCAAATGTCACTATTTGAAGAATGTGAAGGAGCTTATCAGGTTAAACTCCAAGATTGCTTTGTCATCATAAAAGGGTAAGGAGTGACTGCAAATATTCTTTATGAGAAGCAAATGGAGGGCATAATTTCTTTTCCCTGTTTTTCTTAAATGGAGTAAATCCCAGTTTATAGTGGCTGGTATGAGAGAAAGACAAGAATCCTAGGCAACAATTCAGGGAAAAATGCATGCCAACACCTAAAAGTGTAATAATTGAGAGCTGGTTCCTCCTTGCACACTTAAAGCTGGAAGTTAGTGACAATTAGTGCAGAATTCTTTCCTCCAGCAGAACTGTGTCCTGCTTTACTTTATGTCTTTACTGACATTTTCCTATTGGTGTTTGGCAAGTGTCTCTCCTGGAGCATGAATGACACTACAGCAGACAGCTGCTACTATCTTCCACTCTGTGCAAAAAAATCTCTTTGGCTTCACTAGAGGTTTCAGAGTGGACCTTTTCTAAGGTGAGAACACCAAGTTTTAAAGAAATCTATATGTGTTAGTGTGTATATCATACATACACACACACATGGATATATATACACATATAAAGACAAACTCACAGTTTATTAATGTTCTTGTGACTGTAAATACTGATGATATAGGAAAATGTAATATGACCTTATCAAAATAATTTGTTAGTGCATGGTAAAGTACAGGCTCCCATTGAAACTCAGTTGCTACTTGCTAATTAACAAAATAAGTTTCCCAGATGCAAATGGGAATTATTGAGGTTTAAATGTATTTTGATTTTTGGTTGTTTAAAAATTCTCATGGCTAATCTCTTCATTATAAGTATCAGGTGTTCTTCAAGGTTAGCCTGTGTAATGCAGTGCTGAGAGCAGCTGAATCTGCTCGCTGGCGCTGGAGACTCCAGACCTCCTGCACACCTTCCGTGTGTACCTGCTGCTCTGGAGCATAGCTACCTGCAATTGCCTGGCTTTCATTGGCAGCTATATAGGAAATTAGCTGTGGTATTTGATGTGTTTGGCTCAGTTTCATTTTGGGAGGGTTTACAGTTGTGATCTGAGATCTCAGCAGAGTTTAGATAATGTGATCATACTGAAATGCAATACTGGACAGAAGTGAAAAATATGCTTACCCAGCAGTCAATTGCTCTAAAATCTTCTCTGCTGGGTGTGGATACCACTGTTGGGAGTACAATAAAGAGGAAAATTTTGCATTAGGAATTGTGCTGTCCTTAGTCAGCATTTTTTGTAACTAGATCATGAGCTAGAACTTGCCCTGTGACTGTGTGAGCTCATGGGTAGATTGGCATTGAAGTACTGAGTCTTTTTTTTAATGTCAAAACATTAGAATGCATTTAGAGTTGCCCCTGGCTAAAGTAATTTTAAGTGAGAGAGAGAGTATGAATGAGATTTACAGTAACGGTCCTTTCTTTTTTGTAGATCACTGAAGGATGGAAAGCCTCACCCTGCCTGCCCGTGTGAACTTGGCTATTGATCTACACGGTAACAGGACCTGGGGTTTCCTGCAAGGTGTGCTGTTGAATGCACATGCTGTCCACAGACAAGGGGGTAATTGATGCCTGACACAATAATCTCAAAGTATCAAGAATTGTGTTGTGTGATAGAGATGAAAGATGGGAGAGAGGAAAAATGGAGACAGAACCACGAGAGAGTTACAACGAAGTCTGTTTTGAGTAAAGATCTTGTGATGATATGAGGAAAGGTGACACCAACAGGAAAGGTGTCACCTCAACCATCACCTCTTTGGGAACAGGTTTTCATTCATACCCCAGCATTTGGCTCTGTTAATGGAACCTCTTTGTATGGAACAGCTGCTGCTGGAGGGCAGGATATGTCATGCTGGTATCAGTCTTCCTACAGGCACAACACATGAAGAAAGCCAGTTTATGCTAGCAAAGCAAAGAGTTAAGTTCTGCTTACTAAAGAAAAACACAAAAATGAGGAAACTCAAACTTAAGTACATCTGGCACTTATCCTTGGTTTAGAGGATATCTGAAGCATTTCTCAGCTTCAGAAACCTCAAGAGACCAATTAAGAACTTCTTCAAGATGGTATTTTTCAGTGGGTCTCCATCCCTTTCTCACCATTATTTTTGGCAGAAGAATGGTGTCCTTTTTGTTTAGTACCAATGAAGCTTTAAAATCTCTTTCATTCAGAAGAGTAAAAAAGTAAGTGGCCCCTAAGGTAAAAATACTATTGACAACTCTGTGGCTATTGGAGAACATATCTGTGTTCTGCACATTCTGTAAATATTTCAGCTGATAAGGAAGATACAGTCATCTCCATCTATCAAGATGTTACCTTTTACATAAAGGTGAAGACAGCACAGTTTAATATCCGAGATTTTTAGATAAGCTTGTGTCCTTCTAAAAAACTACAAGACATCAATTATGATTATTACTGGAAATCTTGTAGTTTGCACAAGAAAAGCCACAGGCTTTAAGTATGTACTAAAAATCATGCAAGTATTCTGAATTGTCTTCTCCAGGATAACACTCTTAACTGTCTTATTAAAATCTCCTGTGCTTGATAGAAGCAAGAAGGCTAAACTGGTTACAGAGATCTATTTTTCTAACAGCTTTTCTTCCCTGTAAACCATGAGGCATGCCAGTGTCACCTTAAAAACACAAAATATGAATATGTGCCTGTAGATTTTATGCATTGCTTACACATTTTTGCTACAACTAATATGTCTTAGTCAGCTATTTAACATTACGTGACCCCTTACTTTGCATTCCAATGTCATCAGTGTCAGACTGTTACACATTAACTTGACAATTATTTGAAAACCACAACCTGATTTTATTAACCTTTTGTAAGGACACTTGATGTTAAAATATGACATTACCTGGTTCTAAGGTTAACGTGGTGATGCACTTCATGCTTAATTGCTCTTAATGCTGTATTAGCAGATACAGTTCACCCTTTCTTATGGGTAATGAAATCATATATTTATTTGACTCTTGGGTCTAAGGTCCAGGTACTTTGATGTTTATTATAGAAGCTAACAAAACATTTTGGTGGGGTATTAAATCCTTAATTGCTTTCTGTTTAGAGATCCATTAGCCGTTACTGCTGAAAATGCTAAAATACCAATAGTGCTTCCACAGCCCCAGTGAGACTGAAGCTGGGCAGTTCCCCATGTTTCTTGCTAATATTCAAGGGAGGTTTCCTCTCTACGAGTTTTATTTTTCTGAGTAATTGGTCTCAGCTGTCCAGTTTGGCCTCTTAATGATTTCAAATATTTTATGATTTAATAAAAGAAATTAATAAAATAAGCTTGATACCAATTTCAGCCTAGGGCTTTCTTTTCTCTCACTCTGCACAAGTAGTGAAGATGATTGCTTTTCTAGCAGCAATATTCTTCCTAGGCATCTTTTCTAGGGAGTGCTGTAGAGTTCATCACTGTGCTCTGAATTCCTCTTATTCGTCTAGGGACTTTGGGTTTTGTGGGGTTTTGTTTTGTTTTGCTTTCCTTATGGTTCATGCAAGAATTTAGCTCTAGGCTAAAGATCTATAAATAAAAAGGGAAATTATGGGGATCTTATCTGTCAAAGTAATTTTACTTTATTAATATTTGGTACTGATGAAATCCCAAGCAAAAACTTACTTGTTCAGTTAAGGAGAAGGAAGAGGTAAAGAAGAGACACCAGGTGTCAGATGGAGAGCCTTTCCAAAAACCTTTACACCAAACTTTAAGAAAAACTAAATGTAGACAAGAATAGTATTTCTGAGTAGATGTAGCTCTTTGCTCTTTCCTGGGATGTCCCCTGTGACAAGAGTTGGTGAGACACTATTCTGCTGTTAGTTGTCAAAACTGGATTTGAACAATGAAATCAAGAATGAAAAGCTCTCATTATTTTCCTGCTCATCTACATCTCTTTCTTTTTCCTGTACCTGTTGTGGTCTGGCTGAGCTGGGATCACCAGGGAAACTTCTGAGTTGTTGTCTGGAGATGGGCAATGCACTGACTGACAGTAACACCAGGGACAGTTACCCATCCAGTGATCTTGCACAGTAAAGCCCTGGATGACAAGGTTGGCTTAAAGGTCACACAGCTATGTACAGACACCTGAGCTGGTTCTGCCTACTGTACCCCAGCCATATGGCACTGCAGTGCAGTGCACAGGTGTTTCCTCATTCTAGATCCATCAGAACTCCAAAGCAGGCATAAACCAGACAGGCATGTTCTCTCTGTAGAGTGCTGAGGAAACTTCTGCAGAAATTCCCTGTTTATGGTAGATTTGTTTTTAGCTTACAAGGAGTACAGACCTTGAAAAATATAAAATCTCTTCTGTTTCTTTCCTGGGCAACTATGTTTGTCCAGTGGCCTCCTGATTTTTTTTACGTACAGGATTCCCTTACCTCCACTTCTTCAAAGTGTCCAGTTGAAGCATGACAGGGGACAGTGTCTAGAAGGATCAAGAGGGATCTTGCTCTGAAATCATTAGATAAATCAGATTCAAATCACACTGATAGCTCTGTAACATACCTAAGTCTTTCTTTTCCCTTGGCTACTTTCTGAAAGAAAAATGCCCTGAATTAGAATCCTCAGTGCTTTTCTTAATCTGTAAGAATAACATGCAGTCCTGTTCCCTTTCAGTGTAGTTATAAGCGATATCTCAGGACTGGTACACCAGTTTCATTGCCTGTAAATGCTAGAAATAAGTGACTGCAGCATACAACAGAATTTTTATGCATCTAATTCTGTGATTGTTGCTTTTACCTCCTACTATTTAATGATGGGAAAGCTTTATTTCTCTCACACGTGTGCTATAATGCTTGCAGGTGACTCTTGTGAAATAGCATGAAACTTCTAGTGAAGAAGTACATTTGTATGTGTTATGGATTCTACAGGAAATACGTGCATTTTCTGAAAGCCATTCTCCAGGTAAGACACCAGAATGTTACACCTGCTCTCTTTGTTCCTCTGTTTCCCAGCTCTACTCCTGTTTGCCACAGTACTGGGCAGAGTAACCCAGGCTGATTGGGAACCAGTTACCAACCTCTGCTTTGGGTAGGGCCCTTCAGAGGAGCTCCCGAGTCCCTGTTCACAGCAGAGCTGTGTGTGGCAGCAGAGCCTACTGCCACTTCTGAGCAGGTTGACAGCTGCATCAGTGACAAACAAAAACCTCAGAGTACCATTTCAGATACACACCCTGCTTAGAAAACAATTCTCAGCAAACTGAGCGCACAAAGTGCTCGAGATTGAGACAGTAGAAATAGTTTCTATGACTTCCACTCCCATTGCCAAGAGGAATCAAGCCTTCTGGAGAACTCTCCGAATTGATCCAGATACAGAGCTGGGGAGGCAGAGAAGGTGAATGCTGTTGGCAGCTGGGCAGAGAGCCAGCTAGCTGTTCTCTTCCAGACTTTCACGGCTGCACGGAGCGTAGCATCTCCCTCTACCATTTAGTAAATTTATGACGTCACCAGCTGTTACCAGGGAAACACAGAAACTTGAGATTTGGATCTTGGCAGCTAGGTATAAAGAGAAAATATCTTGCTCTTTTGGGGGTCAAAAAGGAAAGCTGAAACAAATTCCAGAACAACTTTGAATTGGAAAAAAGTTGAGGTAGATCAATAATTCCAAACCAAACAATTCACCTGCTAAAGTGACAATGTGGTCCTTATTATGTTCCTCACAGAAAACAAACATAGATCAAGTGCAGGACTTGTAACTTCATACAGCTTAAACATATCCTTCAGACATAAAACCATTACTGTTGACTTTCAACTTCTGATCAGTGGGTTTAATAAGTTTCTTTTAGAGATGTGAAATCCTCTGATCAATGATTTTTCAGAAAGTGCTGATTGCTGCTTCTTGTGAAAGAGTTTGCTGGTATTTCACAGAAAAAAAATGTATGTAGTATTGAGTTTTGATAAAATTGTGTGCAAATACCATTACTGTTCTGATGAAGTATGTGCTTTTTATAGCTTTTAAAAATATGGGTTTTGTGAGAACTGATATTTTCAGACATGCATTTTATGGCTTTTAGGTGCTTGAGATTTTTTAATTTACAGAAATCACATTTTTGTCTTTTAGCAACATTAGCTGACATTTTATTTATGTTGCATGTTAAAATGAAAACACTGCTTTTGAAATGGATTATTATTTGAGTGTTGAGTGTTGAGTAGTTGTATAGGTCTGTTTGATTTCATTCACACTGCACAAGATGTACAGACTTGGTATGTAGTTGAATTGCCCAAAAATGAATGCATCTTTGCTGCAAAGGCAGATGGAACACGCTCAAGTGAGGAGTCAAGCTAAACCCAGGTCTGGAATTGTAACAGCTGCGTTGTCTCTATTCATGCCTGCAAGGCTGTGGTCTGTATGTGACTGGAGATCCCAGGTCAGAAAGGTAGAAGTTGTTATGCTCACCAGATGTGCAGGGATATCAGAGACAATCCATATGGAGTGCAACAGACCTGTGGACTCACTCTGTTTGGCTGTATCTTCACTAAGGAGCAAAATTATGTAGGAAAAATGCCCCCTGATAGTAACCTGGTGTTAAATACATCCATGATGGAGGTTCTTATGTGGACATTGAGCAGCATTTCTAGCACTGTTCCACAACTCTTGTCTTAAACAGCACAGGAACATGTTTAATCTGACTTGTGTCCTCATACCAAAAACCAGGCAAGATCTACTTGCCAAACAAGCAGTCTCTTTCCCCCATTTTTTTGGTGGCCTTGGATCCTGGAATTTCTATGTAACTAGAGCAGTTTGCATACAGTCTGGATCTTGTTATCTGGAACATGGCTCAATGTTCCCCGTTGTGCCTTGTTTCAGTGGGATAATGACCAAGGAAACTGCTGAGACATGGCTGGATTGCCAAGGATATGTCATGAGAAAGATGTCCAGAGTCATCTGCCCACATGCTGTGATGCTGGCTCACATTTCCAAAGCAGGGTTGCAGACAGAGGAGATCATTAGTGCTCCAAAGAACTTAGCTATCTATGCAAGTTCCTTTTCTTATCCTTTATAGTGAGTCACTTGGAAAGGCTCCTTTTTTGGTCCTCTTTAGTTCGACTGCTGGTTCCTTTCGCTTGTATGCCCAGTCCCAGCCCTGAGACTTCAGACTGGGGCTGCAAGAGCCATTGAGGCTGTTGTCATGGTTTATCTCTCTGCAATGGTGGAACTATCATTATTCTCAACTTTTCCTTTTTTTAAGGATATGGAAGATGCCCCTGACGAGGAAGGAATTTAATTCTTGGGAGAATTCATGGACAACCAGGATCGAGTTCCCCATGAAGACTTTCAGGTTGCAGATTTGCTCTGAAATTCCCACAAGGAGGAGAACATTTTGTTTTATGTGGTAAATTCATGGGGTTTGCAGTCTCTGCCATAGTTTTAGAACTCACTGCACTCCTGTGGCCTGCACATACATATCAAGTACACTTTCCAAATGCTGTCTCAATGGGAGTTACTTCCAAGTACCCACAAGGGATCAGTAGGAAGTACTCTGGCCCCATGCAAGCCCCACACAGGCCTTTAGGAAAACGAATCAGTATGACAAGACTGCATTAATCAGACCAATATGTGATATTTATTATACAGTGCCAGTGTATATAAAATAATTGTAAATTACTACAGGGCACCTTCACGCTGTTGCTGATGTCCTTCCTATATGTGGTGCAGTGGAACAGGAGGGGCAGACAGTAGGACAGAAGAGAAAGACAAGGGGCTTCAACTGGATGGGAACCCTGTCCCCTGAAGAACATACTTGTGTAGAGCCAGAAAATAAATCACTAAATCTGGTAACTGCACTGAAGTGAGCTGGTAACACCCATGGACACAGCACAATTCTTTCCATTCCTTCTGGATTGCACTGTGTTGGGAAAGGTCATAAACTAAATTTCTGCTGTGCTGGTTATATTTATGATAGATGAAAGCCCCTCTAAAGATGACACTTTCTTGTTCTCTTTTGTGGCCTTCTGATGCACGTTAAGTTTTGATTCCTGACTAAAGTAGCAACACAGTTATAATCAAGCATTTAAAGGCCCTATTTCATAAATCTAATAACAACACTAAGGGAAGCTGAGGTGTATTCTGCTCTTACTAGTGTATCATTAATAGAACTGGTATCACATTTTCCCTGTAAAATAGCTCAGAAAAAAGATCTGGGCTGGCTTTCAGGCTCCAGTGGGATGACCATTAGGAAAGAAACCTTCCTGCTTCCTTCTTTAAAAAGAAAAGGACACTGCATGAGAATTTCAAAGTATGCCTCACCATCAGCCATATGCTGAGGGATTTGGTGCCCTGCAGCTAGGAATACTTAGAAGTGTCATTCAGAAAGGGAACTTGAACCAGTTCTGGGTTGCAATGTTCCTCCAAAGGGATCTTGCCAAAAAAGGAGAAGAATTTATCACCTATTAGAACATATTTTGGCTGTACTATGCAAGCAATTTAGTGAAGTTTCAAAGTACTGGCAGTCTGTAAATGAAAGAAGTAGGGTTGCATGGGTGCACTGAATAATTTTTGCTATTGACTTCACTGGAGCCATGGTTCTTCACTAGATCCATATCCTAAAGGCCCTTAAAAGAGCAACTGCAAATTTATAAATCATAATCACAGTCCTCAGTTGACATGACAACCAGCACCACTCCTGCTTAGGATCTCGCCCTGCAAACCTGTATCCCCCTGTCTATAGTACTCACTCAGGAGATTGCTTTGTCCCCAGCAATTTTTACTGGAACTTTTGCTGATAATAAAGAGCATCTATTTCAAAAATGTTTGAAGGCAAATTATACTCCTGAGTATTTAGTGTTTCAGTGCTTGGCCTTCAAACACTCTGGAATATGCTGATTTGTTTAATAGCTGCAGTCCTTACTGGAATGTTTTTAAATTGTGTAAACATTCCTACTAGTTTTATGAGTTGCTAAACTTTTTGAATGTGATTACAAATTTAACTTGACAGTGTACTTTCCAAGCCTCCATTAAATAGGGCCAACTTGCTAATGATAGAGGAATATCTCTGAAATAGCTTTGTGATGTCTTGCAATGGAAGACTTTTCATTAACTCCGACTAGAAAAACAACCTAACCTTTGAGTTTTGCTGTGCCTTAATGTCTGTGAGACCCCTGCTGGTGGAAAGAGGCAGCGACAGGAGCGGAAAAGTCTAAAGATCATTTAATGGAGCAAGGAATATATTTTCACAGTACATTGTGTTTGCCAGTCACTGTTATCACTGTTATCACTGTTAGCAGCCACCAAAGATCTCAATACTTTGAAATTTCTCCCTTACAGGGTGCAGTTTGTTGGTGCTTTCCTCAATCACTGTGTTTTACCTCTTTTTGAGTGTGTCAGTGCTGCTTTAAAAGATCAGTATAGAAGTCTTCAGCTACACCATCTGGTTTCAGTTTTCCTTAATTTGGTGTCAGCCAAGCTCAAGCTCATACAGTCCAGATGATTAAAAGGGACAGAGTTAAACCTGCTGCATTTTAGGGATTTAAGCCTTCCTTTTCCTCCTGTAAATGCTGACCTTCTCAAATGAGCTTTTTCTTTTTTTTTTTCTCTTTTTTTCTTTTTTACTTCCCTCCCCTCCCCCACCACAAAAAAGTGGAACATAAAGCAAATGTTTGATATTTTTCCAGAGGAGCCAAATTCCTTGCATTCTGGCTGCTTTTCACTGACAGAAAAATTATTCCAAAATAATTTTTCATTATTTACAAAATGACATTGTATGTTACTGTAACAGTAACAGCTAGCTTGTTCCTTTGAGAGGTATATATTTTCTCAAGAAATTTCAGTCTAATAGGAAAAACACTGATCATTATGACCTTGGGAAAATATAACCTAAAGAAAGTAGTCGATGTTTGTGATTATTTTGAAATCTCCTGGCTGGAACAATTTTCCATTGAGGCACTTTGTGCTTCCATCACACTCCATGGAGGGGTTATCTCACTTGCTCTGTCTGCAGCCTGGGTCCTGAAGAGGTAAAGAGGGAGCAGAGGCAGCTCTAGTCCCCTCTGCTGAGAAGTTCCCTGGGAAAGGAAAATGTGCTATGCATAAAAAATCTGTGTAACTGTGGTCTGATTGTCTGCCTGATTGCAGGACTAAAGAGTTGGAGTGGGTACCAATATATGCCACGTATACTTGTTTCCTCTGTTCCTGGTAGCGTGACTGAGTCTTGGGAACAATTACTTAGTGGGATCATTGGAAAGGCTTGATGAGCTGCTGAATTCTTCCTTGTTGAGTTTCCTTTGTCTAAGTTGCCTTAAATTATCACTGAACTTTATTATTTTTATACACACACAACTTTTAAATCCACACAGATCACACTTTTCATACTGAAAATGCATTACACACTTCTCAGACCTTGCAGCTGGTTGAGGACCAATGAAGGAAATTAATTTGGTAACTGAGCTGGGAAAGAAAGGTTCTTGGAGATGCAGTTTATAATGCTTTCTTGTAGATATTCCCATGAGACTATGCAAAGAACTCTTCCTGTCTGTATTATGAAAGAAACAGGAGAATATAAATTTTTTTTCAAGTCTTTTAAAATTAAAACCTTTGGGAGCTTAATTAAATGTACTGTGAGAAAAATGTGCAGTTCACTTATAGCTATTGACTTGAGGTTTATATATTATTGCCAAGTCCTGGAATGAATAAAGCTTTAATGTTGAAGCATTTGTTTTGTGCATTTTTTTAGACTGAAGCAATGAGAAAAACCATACCTAGATTCCACATATATACTAAAAAAGAGGGTTTTGGATTGCAAGTAATGAAGATGACATGTTTGAAACTTGCAGTTCTCTTCAGATAATTTTTTCAATCAGTCCCTTGAAAATTCAGGAGTTTTCAAGAATTGTGTGGGATGAAGATGAAGAACAGCATCTTGTAAAATCCACGTTTTGATTGACATCCCATAACATGTAGTTGAGATGTGGGTCATTTCAGACTCACTCATGCTGGATGCTCTGTTCTGCTGACTAACATGCTGAACTCTGCTAGAGACACGCTGCGGAAGCCTCAGCAGAGCTCTGGCTCATCACAACGTGTGTCCTTCCTCTTCTTTCTAACTGTAGCACACCTGCTTCTCCACTCCTTCTCACCTGTTCATTTTTTCCCCTGCACGTCCTAAAGTGCTCATTCTGCCGAGGAAGCCTCCCTGCTCTTCCAGCGCTCACTCGCACATTCCCTGCAGGGTGATTTCCCCGTGTGCCCGTGTGTTCGTCCCGCGCTGGGACGGGCTTTTCCCGCCCTTCGGGAGCGGCTGGGCCGGGAGCCCCGGGGGGCGGTGGCCGCGGGGCCTCGCCTGCCCTCTGGCGGCGGCGGCGGGCGCAGCGGCAGCGCCCCGCGGCCGACCCAGAAATGGCTTGCAGGGTGCACCTCGCAGGGCTCGGCATGGAGCCGCCCGCGTTCCAGGGTGCAAGAGAGCCGGGGAGCCTCACAACTCATTTCTCAAGGGCAACGTTATGGTTGCTGTCCTTTCACGATCGGAGCAGGTACTTTTACTGACACGTTCAGTTTGACAAGGACACACGGGGTTACCCGCAGGAGCACCGCGTCTGCGGCAGCCGGTACCTGGCACTTCCTGGAGGTTTGGGAGTAGCAGAGGTAAGAAATGAGAACACACAAAGAGGGGCTGCAGAGGGGCAGCACTCAGCAATGCAGGTATTGCTGCTATTATGTAGACAGGGAAGACATGAAATGGATGGAAATCAGAACTATTTCAAGAAATAACTATTGGTGAACATGACTGCAACTGCAGACAGAGGGAGATATTCTCAAAGCAAGGCAGAAAAAAAAAAAATAAAAGGACATAAGGAGAAAGCTGAGCACTCTAGTTCCAAGATGTGACTTGTGGAATATTACACAAGAGCATCAAATTGAAATGCAAGATGTATTATTGTATGTAATGAGAGAGGCTGGGAAGAAAAACCTTTTCTGTCCAAAAGACAGAAAAACATATCCAGAGAGCTAGGGCTGGTAAAATTCTCCAGGGAGAACATCACAAAGACTGACCTCATGATGGCCTTCAGTAGAACTCAAAGCTGTGAAGAATCTGGCAAATTAATTTTTTTTTTAACTTTGAGGCTCTCTTTGTATGGAACTACTGTACTGGAAATGTCACAACATTTAAAAACAAAATTAGTTATAAACATTTATTAGATTAACATTTAAACTTACTGTTATTGTGTTTCAGTCTTTCAGGTAATTATTTCTTTATTTGAGTACACACCATTTTTGGTGGCTGTATTTCATATAGATTGCAGATAGTTATGCACAGTCTGGGCACATCTATCTCAGGTCCTTAATTCTGTCCTGTGTTCACTTCAGACCACACACACGACCCTATACTGATGACCTGAGTTTGTTTTTTAGGAATGTGACTATTCATCTGTCACTAACAAAACGAGGTCTTTTTTTAAGCACTGAGTTCTATGAATATGTCACCTATGTAGATGCCTTGTATTTTCAACATGATTTTTCCTACCTCAGAGCTATACCACCAACAGGAGAAAATATGCATCAGTGCTCATCATCTCTAGTGCTAGTTGTATTTGCCATTACTTGAGAGTAAAGAACATGTATGTATGTATTTCTAATATATTCCCAGCAGCACTTTCAATGAGTAACCAAACTAGAAGCAAAGTATTTCCATTTCTGAATTTTTTTTGTCAGCAAATATGTCTGTAGTTTGCCCATCCCAGTTCTTTTCTTTGGGACTCTTGGTCTTGGACGTCTTAAAAACTTCCAGTGATTTTAAATCACTGGCAAAAAGATTTGGGCAAAGCTGGTGAGGAAGAGCTGGCCTCAACAGGGATGTGACAACAAGCTGAGCAGACAAGGGTGAAGGAAGGAAGAGCCATTCTCTAGGGCGTGGGGGCTTGCTTTGGTAAGCCTCTTCCCAAAAGCTGTCTGCCACAGAAGAAGTTAATGTTTTGGGCTAATACTCGGCATGTGACAGCAGGAAATTCTCACACACTGGACAGTTTGTGGGTAGAATGAAGGTCTGGCTACCTCGGGGCCCTCTAAATGAGTATGGACCTTAATTTTACAAGAGATTCAGAAGCATTAAACAGTTTCTGGTGCTTTTAGGGATCAAGAATGATCAATGCCTGGGAAAATCTACTTTGCTGGTTTCTATTGTTTGCTACTGTGAAGTAGATTTACAGATACTTATCTTGAATTTAATCAATTTTAGCTAACTTCGTTACATTTTCTGTTTGTTTTGAAGCATCTAATTCTTTTAATTCATCGTTAACCTAAGAGGACAGATTATCAGACAGAGAATCTAAACTGTTTGGCTTTTTCTCAGGAGACAAAACAGATGGAGGGCAGAAGGTCTGTGCATGAGCAAGTACATGCTGGGGTCTTTCAGACTGAGTGGCTTTTGGACAAAATCTGATAATGCAGGCAGGTTTGGGCAGCCTCTTGGTGTTTGTGAGGCTCTAGAGTCTGACTTCATTCCACAGGGTACCTAGAAGATGGGATGTCATACAATATGTCTTAGTTTGAAAGGC
>WBMZ01001824.1:0-283842 GCA_013400975.1 Atrichornis clamosus | reverse complement strand
CCGGCCCCGCGAGCAGTGCGCAGGCGCGGCCGCGCGTGGCGGCGGTGGCGGCATGGGGGACACGCTGGAGGAGCCGTGGTGGGACACTGCGGGCGGCACTCCAGGTACTCCTCTCCTGGAGCTCGCTCCTCGCGCTGGGCTTGAAGCAGTTTTCCTGAGAGCCCGCCCCCCACTCTCCTCTCTGGGCTTCCTTCCTTTTCGTTGGTTTTTGGGGGTTTTTTCCACTTTCTCCCTCCCTCTCTCCAGCACCGCGCCTTTCATTTCTCCGCTTTAAATTTACTTCTCCAGGTTTTCCACTCTCACTCGCTTTTTCTCCTGTGCTTGTTTTTCCCTGATTGCTACCGAGAGCGGGTTTGGTTGTAAGCAAAATCTCTGCAGCCAGTTGATGTCCTGTCTCTGCTCTCAGACCCGGGATAGACGATGGAGTGGCAAACGAAAATACCCGTGCTTAGGTAACAACAGGAACCCACTTAACAAAATTACATTTAAGCGAAGTTTAAAAAGCAGGGCGAGGGGAATGGGAAAGCCTCTTGCTTTGAGTTCAGAGCTCAGCTCTCCCTTGCATTCATTTAGCTTCCAAACCGTATTTTCTTCCCAACAGAGTTTATCTGATGAAAGGCTTTTGCATAGTGTGTGATCCTTGTGCGTCCCTTCCAACTCGGAATATTTTGTGATTGTGTGTTGTTTGCCATTACCGACGTAAACTTACTTACAGTTCTGTAAGGCCTTGGAAACAGTAAATCCCTAGTAGAGCCTTTGGAGGGGAAAATATCTGTGGTACTTGAAAAGCATCACCCATGTGCTTACTGGGGTGTGTCTCATCACCTTTTCCATGTGTTACTGTAAAAGGGCGGGAGTTAAACAGCTCTTCTCCAGCCGTTGCTCTTTGGCGTATAGTACTGTGACTGATCTGTCTTTTTTTTCCTGATGGTTATGATACCTGGCTCATATACTTGGATTTTTTCAATGTGTCTCAAAACCATAGGCTGTAAAGTGTTTTTTCTGTAATATTTCGATTTAGTGTGAAAGTTTAGGTAGATCTAGGCAACTAAAATTACTTTAGACTTTATAGTGCCTTATTTTATGGATGGTTTTTTTAAAATTCTTTTTTAGTACAATATTGGTAAGAGTTGGAGTTATTGGGAGTTATCTGCACCTCTGTGAAGACTCCAATTCTATGAATGTCTTGATAATTGGTCCTTATTTCCTGTGCAAAGGTACCTGAAGAATAGTTAGAGAGGAAGCAATGTAAAAATTGTATGTATGTATGTATTGAAGAGGGGTCACAAGACCTAATAAGGCTTCTGAGCATTTCTTTTTTATTTTTAGTCTCATGTAGGTTCCTTAAGCAGTCCCAGTTCTCATGGTAAATGCTCTTCATTAGGAATTTTTCTTAAGAGCCTACCTGCACATTCTACCAACCACAGTTTTGATTTGGGATGGATGGTTAGCTTGCTGTTACAATGTCGGCATCTTTCCTTTAGAAACTGGGTACAGAGCAGGACTTTGATTATAAACTTTTGACATGATGGATGAACCATCCGATTTTGAGGTGAGACTGTGAATGACAACTATTCTAGTTATGTAAAACTCCTAGGGATTTTTGCAATTGCGTTTTTGAACTGCTAAAATAATTCAGGTAGAAAATAATCTCAGGAGGTGTCTAATCCAATCCTGTATACTTTACTCCAAGAACATTCTTTGAGTGTGTTATGAGTAGTGATTACAGGTGAGTGTTATGCAAACCATGTACTCTGCTGTCTGTAGCCCATCTTTGTAAACTTGTTGGCAGGTTCCTTTTATGGACCTGTTGGATTAAGTTGACACAAGGTATCAGTAAACATAAAACATCTGTTACTTTTATTCTGTATAGCTATTTTTCACCTAAAACATGTAAAATCAAAGGTTGATTTGTACAGCATCTTATGGATACTGTAAAATGCTTTAAAATCAGTTGGCATAAAAGAGGAAATCAGGGTTTACAATGTATGATGTAGGCAGCAATACAAGAAAATAATTGCCCATTAGTGAGCACCTTTGACAGACTTGGTCAGTTTTATTTCTGTGAAACATATGTTTTGTTAAAAAAAATACTATTCAACTTCTTTTGCTGACCTATTTTAAAATAGCATATCTGCCATAACAGTAGGTGCAAAGCAGAATTCAAAATGTACTTTTAAAATACTGATCTTTTGTTAGATCCTTTAAAATTAGCACTAAAATAAGTTCTGACCAACAGAATATTCATACATCATAACTCAGCTCTCGAAAATGTTGTAGATTTTAACAACATGTTGTTAGAAAAGGCAACTTTTAAGATGAGTATGAACATCTTTTATACATTCCACCTAAAAGGTATGAAAACACAAAAAATATATAAATATATATCCTAGTGTATGGGTCAATAAGTAATTTTAAATTTGTTTTTGACCACATCATTGGACGTCATTATTTTAGAGTCCACATTAAAGATTAAAGGTAGCTACTCTCACCTTGAGACATGGTTTACCCTGCTGTAGGTGGTTTATAGATGTAAGAAAAGCCCACAAAATCAAGGGAAAAAACTGCTAAAGGGATTATCTGTCTTTTTACCTTGTCACATGACACGAACTAAAGAATCTTGCCCAATAACTTCTTCAGCAAACCTTTAACTTTGAGATGAGATTTGTGGGAGAGAGTGGTTAGAGATTATTCTCTACGTAGCAGCGTTGTTTAGTGTGACACATGTCCCATGTCATGCAACTGCAGGACTTCCTTACCTCCCTTTTTCCAGATCGTGTCACAACTTTGTCCAGTCTTTCATATGATTTTTATATTGCATTCAGAATTATAAGGGAGAGGATAAGGAATTCGGAGGAGTTTATTTCGTGCTGGTGAAGGACACCAACTTTTTCCTCTTCTCCCCATGGACAGAAAAGAACAATTTTCACAGCACTATAAATGTCCATATCTTGCCTGTAGCCAGCGTACCATATCTCCCAATCAGTTTGAGGGAGAAGGATGGCTTCGCTCTTTCAGAAATTCTTCCAGTTTTCTCCTTTTTTGTTACCACTCTTTGTCTTTCATTCTGCATGCTTTCTTTATCGTCCTTAATCCCGTAGGAGTGTAGTATCCCCATCTGTCAGTTTTAGATGGTTAAGTAGGAGTCTATGTGGGCCATGTCCATCAAAGGTAGAAATTAGTTGTATCGTTGCAAGACAGCAAAACTCTTGTATGTCAGCAGTATAAATAGATGAGGAGTGTAATATGGGACCATAAAGGATGATTTGGCAGTACATGTGGGGTCCTCTGTGGCCTCTAAGGCAAATTATGCTTTTGCAGGAATTGATTTCTTTTGCCAGAGGTTCTCTTTTCTTTCTGTAGACTGGAGGGTGCCAGTTAACATCACTTTGTAATGTGTGATTTGCAGCTATTGAGAAGCAGACTCTTCATTGTAGTGCATTCACTGGGAGCACTGTTGCTTGATTGAGCTGAGATCTGTTGGTGGACCTGTGTATGGAGAGGTTTGTATCTTTTTTTTGGCTCATCAATGAGTTGCTGTCCCTTATGATGGAATTTGGTCATGTATTTGAAGATCTGTCTGATAAGCATGCCAAGTTAACAGCTGCTTTTTGAAATCTGTTTCTTCACATTTATATACATTCATTCTGCAAGTTGCAGAATGTTCAGTGGTGTGCTTCTGTGAGCTGTATTTGGATCTGAGCATACATGATATGGAACCTCAGAACCTGATAGCTGCAGATTTAGTGAATAAAATTGGAAGCCTTTTCTTTTTACTATGGAAAAGTAATTCTTTCATGTTTATGTTTTAACGTGGACGTGTCTTGTAGGACATAGCTGAAATAATTTTTCAGTAGACTGATCTTTTTAAACTTTTTAAAGTACTTCTAGAGAATTTCTTGTGAAGCTGTTGAGGAAGGCATAGGTTTCTTGTGGTTTTGCAAAAACAGTCACACAGCAGTGCTAGCATGTTGTACTGTCTTAGTGGTTAAGTTAAACTTTTAGCTGTGAAATAAAAGGGAAAAATTGGGTAACTGAATGCACCAAAACCTCTCCTTGCTTCACCAAAAGGATTGCAGTTCTGGCTGTGGCACTGTGATCACCACCAGCCTTTGCTTTATTTAGGAATTAGGATTTGGCAGTTCTTAAAGAAACACCTATGTGTACGGAGTTTTGCCACAAATTATCAGTTGAGCCATTTAGACTGTTGGAATGCACTCTGTTAGGAGAAGAAGAATGAGTGAGACATTAATACCAGAGAAATAAATTAATTTTTATATTCTTAAACAGTAACTCATGTTAGTTGGTATTACAGGATTCCTGTATGAGGATTCCTTGCAGTAGTAGTAGTATTTTGTTAGTTTTAACTTGCTAGTAGAACACTTGAGAAATTTTTTTATCAGAGCAAGAATTGCTATTTCTCAGAAAATTGGAAAGAATGAAATTGTTATATAGGTATATGCTATCGGATTGGAGTATCATGTAATGTTTTGTTTGTGTTTTGTGTGTGCTGACTTAAAGGGAACTTTGAAATTTAAGTCTTTTAAAGAAGTTATGCTTTAAGGCAATAAAAAAGGCAAATTCTCTCATGGATGAACTAGAACTGTTTCTGCAAAAAGTTTAGCTAAAACCTCCTTCACTAGGAGCTATGAATGTAGTTACATATTTTACTTGAATGTGAGCAGTTGAAAGGAAGGACAGAATCGTGGAGGAATACAAGAATAAAATTGTACTTCTGTGTGTCAGCTTTTAAGCTTGATACTAATTTTGATCTGTTCTAAAATACTGCTTAAGTGAACTGAAATATAAATATTGTAATCCAAATGGTGAAGTTTATATAGCTAATGCAAGCAATATCCATCTTGCTTCTTGCATTTGTTTTTCTAATATAACATCTGCCTGAATTCGAGTGGAGATAATCACACTAGTTAACTCATTGAGGAGGGATTTGTTTATCTTCACATCAGGCTTCTAAAGCAATGCTTGACACAATAAGGAGCTCTGCATTTCTCTAAGTTCAGTGTGTTATACAAGAGCAGAGTTCTTCATGCCTCTCTTTATTCTGTCTTTATTATTGAACCTAAGATATCCATACTGAAACACTTCTTGACTAGACCAACTTTGAAAACACAGCAGCTTCTGCAACCCCTCTTCATGTGATTGACCACGTTTTATAAATCTACTGAGACAACCTTACTATTGTTATTTGTAGAACATGTCAAAACTGAATTTGTAGTAGAAACTTGTTAGTGTCTCATGTTCTTCTGTACTACAAGTGCCAAAATCTGGAATGGCACCAGAAGAAACAGGGCAGAGCATGGTCCCTGCAGACATGCAGTTACCTTTAGCTCCTAAGAATTTGGCTGTCTCCTGATGTCCTGTGATTGGTGACCATTGATGTGCTGACCATGTGGATGGTTTCCAATTTTTCCCCAATGGAAACAACTGCTGTTGAGGTTCCAATTGCTTAAATCCATTTTAATGTCATAGATCATAGAAAATTATTTACCTTCTCCCTCCACTTTGAAGGCAAGTTTTAGACACAGTCCTTATAATGCGTATCTTTCCAGAAGTGCTGTCTTGGAGTGGTTTGTTGAGATGTCCAGCAGGAATTTTGACAGGTACTTTGGTTGTGCTTGCAGGCTTTGGTTTGGGGATCCGAGTTGGAATTGGACGACGGAACGCGTTGGTAATCTGGAAGTAAACCAAGAGAATAAGTCATGCATTAAGGAGGAGAAACAAACTGTATATTTAGCTTGTTAGTGTCTTTTCCACTTTGTAAATCTGAATGCCAGTACTGCTCTAGGAACTGTCTGAACTTCCTTTGTCTTGTTGGTAATGAGACAGAAGCTTTGTATTTAACTTACCTACTTGATTGGTGAATATCATAGAATCTGAATGGATTGAAACCCAGAGTTTTTTTAAGGGGCTTTCCTGTCTCTCAGCTTACTAAGCACCAGCCCTAGGAGCTGAGTGAGTGATGCAGGTGCAAAGGTTGTGAACTGTGTGACTTCTCTTGATGAATAGTCAGAGAATTTCCACATGCAGAAGCAGATCTTGATTCAGTCCTGAGTGGCAGGACTATATCCTGATACCTAGCTCATACTTTACTAGGAGAGATCATCCTTTGACAAGGACCAGTGTACGTAAAATTAATGTATTTGTAAGAGAACTCTCCCTCCAGAATCCATCATAGTCATACTTAATTGCAAAAAAAGAGTAAATATGCAAAAAAAAAGTTAATGCATGCACTAAAAAGGTGTGAAGAACTGTACAGGCAAGAAGCTTGTTTGAAAGGTAATATTATCTGAAACCAGAATTAAACACACACTACTCATCAGAACACCTTTTTGCATCACAAGCCTTTTTATATACCTTTTTCAGTCTAGCTTAGGGTAAAAGAATTTCACCGAAGCATTTTAAAAACAAAAGCATAGAATGGAAATGGTGTTCAAATGAGGACAGTAGAAAACAATGTTCAAACTCTGGTGACTTAAGTATTAATGAGTTACATCAAAACAAATTTTGAGAAGCAACTTTGTCATGGCTATAAAGATCTATCTGATTAAAAAAATCAAAATAATCACAAATCAAAAACCTGCCATTTACCTGTAGATAATTGGGTGTGACAGGGGTTCTCAAAAGAATAAAGCTGAGCCAACATCAGATCATTGCATGCTCAGTATGGAGGAATTTAGTGAAAGTTTGCACATCACAGATTTGCTTAATAGATCATGAACAAGGAATAAAGATCAACCTGGGCTTAACTGAAGTTTGAAAACAAAGATAGAAAGAGTAGTAATGATCTCCCAGAAAAATGTGGTGTGTTTCTAGAGTTCCAAAGGAACTGATTTTTAAAATTGCAGAATCCTTATTAGTGATGTGCAATCCATCACTGAAATTGTTGGTGATGCTAGAGGGGTGTGATGCCACTTTAGAGGAAAGCTTCCCAGAAGATTCAAAAGTATAGCTGCTGAACTGATCAAAGTTTAGAAATGACAGTAAGAAGTAACGTGTTAGCCCACATGGTCACTAATTTTGTGATGGGAAAATAGCCACATTTCTGTTGGGGATATTATTCAGGTATGTTAGTCAGGTATTGTTATATAGGTACATGCTGTCAGATTGTTTAATCATGAACTGGGCAGTGCTTGTGAATATTCCCAGGCACTGAAACGGTTAAATTTTCAGTAGTGCTGTATTGTTTGAATAGTCCACAACTTGGAACTATCTCTGGAGCCATTTGTAGGCATAGCTTGGGAGTTAGTCCAGAGGAACATTCATTTTGTGTAGGTAGTTTGTATCCAGCTAGGCTGCTTTGAAGTCTCAGGAAGTTTCCGGTAGTTTGGGTTGATCCATGTCAGAGGGAAAGACTTAGGTAAGCCTTTAACTTACTTAACCACTTAATTAACCATGTTATATTATGATTTTAAAAAAACTTGATAGTGATCTCTAACAAAAGAATCTTCTGAGAGCAGATTTTGTGTGGAGAAAGAAGGAAAATTGTCAAGGTTAGAAAGTGACAAGTAGATAGGAAGCAGAGCAGTGAGCCAGTTTTTAACAGTAGAGTGGAGATAGCATCCAAGCCTCACAGACACCTCTGATACTCAACATATTCAGAAACTGCATGGGAAGGCAGTGTTGAAATGATAATATTTGCATATGGTATAAAAGGGAGAGTATTAGAAGCAAGAGCTAATTCATGTTATTGAGTAAAAACGTGTGTCAGTTCAGTGTTAACAATTGAAAGATAATATATGGAGGGAAAACTAGTTCACATACAGTAGTGACATTTGCTGTGGCTCAGAATACAGATCTTGGAATCACTGTAAATTGTCCTCATTGCTCACCAGCTGGCAATTGTCAAAAAGGTAACAGGCAGGTTAGGGATTACTAGGCAAAGAATAGAAGACAACAAACATTTTTTAATGTGTGAATCCAAGCCATGCCTACATTGTGAATGTTTTGCAGGGTTTTGTCCAAACAGCTCAATAAAGGGTATGCCAAAATGAAGAAAAGGTGGCAAAGGCTATCAATCATGAAATGTTTTCTGATTGAAGATTAATAACCTGCACTAAACCTTTTCAAGATTGGAGAATAGATTATGATAAGAAAAATAACAGCAGAAATCTATCATTATGGTGAATAGGGCAATTCTCCAGTGTGCTTGACAGGGCATTGATTGAAGGTGGGTTGAAGGTATGTGAAAAGTATTTTCCCTTATCAGTGAGCTATGAAACTCATTGGGACAGACAGTTTTTGAGGTGATGTTGTAAACTGGTTTGGAGAGAGTTTAGACTGATTCAGGGCATCCATCAAGGACTACTAAATACAAAGAAGTGATGGAAATTCCTACTGTGGATAGCCATAAATTGCCATAAATTGCAGACTGCCAGAGGCTAGGTTTCCTATGCTATCTGCAAGGTACATAATGTTCACAGGCATTTAGCGCTGCTTGCTACCGAAGATGAGATATGTAGTCTGAGTGTGTAAAACCTGTTTCATGTTTTAATTTTTAAAGTCAGCAAGTTTCAATTTGTCGCTTTTTTTAATGCATTGAGAAAGGAAAGAGTTTGACTTTGAAAGTGAGTAAGGAAAAAGATGTGTATTTTTCTTTTCCTGTGTTTCTTCAAGATTTCACCTCTAGGTGGCAGCGAAGTTTTCCTTTTGCACTGCACCCCAGTATTTTCACTTAAACCCGACTGAAACTCCTTGTTCATTGCTGAATAAACAAAATTAACATGCATTTTCATGGTAGTCTGGAATTTTAGCATTCACATTGTTAGTGTGCAAGGAAAAAAGGAAGTACCTCCCCTTTGCCCGGAGACCAAAAAGCATTTTCCTTCAATTACCAAAGGCAGTGTGTTAAGAAAGAAGGGGTTGATGTTGGAGGGGATAATTGTGTTGCTGCTAAATGGCTTTCCATGAGTATTGAGTTGGAAGAGTTTGCCTCTGACCACGTGGTATGGCATGGTAGATGAGGCACAGTATTGAGAGTTAAATGTTTGGGTGGGCTATTACTAGGAGTGCTACTGTCTGATGTAATTACAGAGATGAGAGAAAACATGTCTGTTTCCCAGCTGTAAAAATAATTAGATTAGCCCTCAGTTGCTAAGTATATTGAGGTGAATGCTAAAGCGAGATTGTATCTCTAAGAAAGACTTGTGCTTGGTTGTTTTGGGTTTTTTTTGAGAAGTGTTCCAGTTCAGAGACTCCTTTGGTTACAAAGTGGTTGGAGTATTGTCTGGAGTTGATTGGTCGGCCATGTTAGTACTTTGGAAGGTATCTGTAGGCCCAGATTTTTACAGGTTTTGTGTATCTGACTGGTATTCAGGCTTTATTGAATCAGTGAGAAATTAGGTGTGAAAATAACCCTGTGCTCTGGCCTATAGTCTGCACCAGTTTCTCGCTCATTAAAACCACCATTGACAGTATGGCCTTGTGAGCCATCAGATTTCATTTCAAGCAAATTTTTTTGTGTGATTCGAAATGATGTTGTATTTTGCAGTTCTAAATGTCAGAATTGAATACATCTAAATTACTATCATTTAGGGCCTATAGCTGCATTGTAACTAATGGATTTGTCAAGGTTTGATCTGCTTCCAGTTTATATTTATCTCTTTTGCTTGTGTTATATTTGTTTGTAGCCACAATAACTGAATTGATCTGACATAGGCTCAAACTTAGTATAACAGCTTACATGGGGCTTTTTTTTCTAAGCAAAAAAACTGTATCAGTGTTAAGTTTCTGTGCCAGGACAACTGAACTTGAACTTCAGTGATTGTACCAATCTAGCTTCTGTTGAAGGCAAGGATTTAACAAACTGTCCATCTAATTCTCTTCATCCTCATTCAGCACTTAAAAATGGGTTTCTTTTTCATCATTCCTGATATAAAGTCTAGAGAGGAAAGGCTGAATAACTTAAATTTAAGGAAAACACTTGTTGACACGTAACTTTTTCATCAATTTCATGTGTAGCTAGATCAAGGATTAAACTTTATTTTCTAAAACTTTGTAGTTGACAAATTATGAATCTCAGATAAGAGTTATAAACAGGACATTTTGGGTCAGTTGACTGGATCAGTGCTTAAGCTGCTGTAAGATGTACCCCTAAAGAAGGACTGACATGTGGGAATTGTCTGGAAAGTTGTATATTAGTTGTATGTGTACTGGAAATCCTTGTGCAATACTCCTAGTTCCTTCGTTACTACTTAATATAGAGGCATGTGAGCAGATATATTGGCTATGGCATGCTTGTATCTTGGGTAGTCTGTTTTGTTTTTTGGACAAACCTTAATGACTGAAAAAACTCCTTATATATAGATTTTGGTGGGCTTTGTCAATTTGATTGATCCCCAAAAACATTAATCTGGCCACAAATCTTAAATTAGAAGATTATGTGGTATGTCTGTCTATAAGTATACCAACAAGTTTAAGGCATTAGGCTCGGAAAAGAGCAAAGTTTTTGTCAGTAGTGCTTACAGCTGTAGAAAGAAACAGTTAAAGCTAATTTTCAAGGCAAGCAGTGATTTAAGAATCAAGAAAGCTGCATTTTAACTTCATTTTTAAATTAACTTCTGAAGTAGACATCAATTACCTGTAATAGGAATTGGCAGAAGAAAGGGTGTTAGAGTGAGAACTCTACACAGGGACTACGTTTGTTGTCCTGCAGTGAATGACAGCAGGTACTTCAGGGATGGGGATAAACACTGGTGACAATTGTGACATTTTCACACGTTAATGTGAGAATGCCCTTTCTAATTTCAGGAAATCAACTGAAGAAAGCATGCTCTGAAATATCAGGATATATATTCCTTACACACCTTTTTTTTCCCCCGTGGGCACAGAGGTGTCTTATTTATATGGGCTAACGTTTAACACAATACAGTGCTTGCTTTCTGGGGAATGGGCTAAGGCAAGTGTGTGTGTGTGAGTGTCAAGGAGAGAAAATATTTCTGGTTTTGTGCTGTTGAAGAAGTTCTGCTTTTGGTCCTGATCTTTTCTTTTCCTTCTAAAAGTATGACATGTGCGTTGCTTTCTGTTTGAACTTTATTCATTTAAGTGGAGTGAGCATGTAGTACTTGTGTTGTAAGTGTTCCTATTTGTTTTTATACCACCATTGTAGAACTTGATCTAGGAGAAATAACTTTAGATAAGGTTGTTTCCCACTGCTTAAATATTTAGTTAAGAAATTTTAGCAACAGAGTATCATTTTCAGCTTTAGTGAAAGTGTCCAGAGAATGGTGCTGAAGATCCTTTCCATAGAAGTCCATGTCTCTATGTGCACAAGCGTGCCTTTTGCCAGATTTAAGTTTGTTCCTGGATGATTGAATGCAGTCAGAATGAAAGCCAGGTCTGCAAGTGAGAACAAGTTAAGATAAGTGATAAACTTGAATATTCACTTCAGTCTCCAAGTCAGACAACTTTGGCTGAAATTTCTGGTTAGGCATCCTCAACTTCACAGAGCATAGGTGTTTCCTTTTCTTTACTTTTCTTCCACAAGGTCCTGGAATTTGTCTTCTAGGAATCCCCAGTGAGAAGTCCCAGTTGCTCTGAATTTCCTTTTATGCAATGCACTTGTGTGTGTGACTACATTGAGATGTGTGAGCAGGAGCAGTATAATCTTTGTTCTTACTGGTAAGACCTAGGCCAGGGTGTTGTCTGGCTTGGCTCACTGCATTGTCACACCATTATAAAGAACTTGGCAGAGGGAAAATGAGTAGTAATCTGTACAGTTGGAGTATTTGAGCTATTAAGTGGGAGAGCAATTGGATTTGTTTAATCTGGAGAAAACAAAACTGAGATATGATAATTGGCTTCTAATACGTGAAAGTCTTTTGCAGAGAAAATAATTTTCAAAGTCCAGCGGGGGGATAGGAAAGAGAATACTGGATTACAAATTCAGCAATGTAAATTTAGTTTAGAAATTATCAGGATTCTTAATGGCAAGGGTATTTCAGCCCTGTTGCAGATTCCCAGGGTAACTGAAATTGTCATTGCAGAAGTTTTTTAGAACCATATGGACCAGGTTTTTGTTTGGAGGAGTTTGTAAGGGAATAGGCTAGAAAATGTTCTGAGTTCCCTTTTAAGCTCTATTTTCTGCATCTTCTACTCTTCTGCTGATATTTGGTCTATTACAGCACTCTTGATTACAATAATATGGCATATTTGACAGAAAAATCTGTGTTAATATTAGAAATGTTTTCCATATATGTGACACAATTTGTGCTAGTGTAATTAAATGTGTCACTGTGGCGTTATTTCCTGAACACCAAGTTTAGGTCTACTTTCTAGTGGTGGGGAAAAGAAGAAGGGTTGGAGGCAGAAGTCATTTTCCCAGTTTCTAAAATTCTGTTATGTGCCTTGATTTCCTTGGGACATGTCTTCACCGGGAAATGTGATGATAATATTTTAAACTTTGGATAATTTAAAGACTCATTTCTAGTAGATAACTGACAAGGTGCAGGGAAGGATAAGGTTATGTTGTGGGTTAACTCCCCTAGGACAAGGATTTACCTGGGGCTGGTTGATCAACATCATCATGCTGCTGGAATAAACAGTTGTTTGCTGTTAATCTTCCTGTTGCCCCTTGAAAGTCCTAGGTCCCTAGGAACAGAAGTGCTGTATAGCCTTTTCAGGGTGCTAAACACGCTGCAGTAGCAGTCCTGTCCCACACAGGGGAGTGCTGGCACTTAAATATTTCTGCAGGTGCTTAACTGCAGTGCTATTAGAGAGAATACAATCAGTGTGAGATCAGCATTTCACTTGCTTTAAAGCTGCACTGCCGTTTGTTGAGTAAGATCCTTGGCAGTGGAGTATCATTCTGTAAAGATTGGGGGCAGGTAGGGATTTTGTTTGGGTATTTCTAAGTGAGGCAGTTTTTAAAGGTGTTTGAAGCTGTGCTTATACCCATACACACCTTTTAATGTGAAAACATCTTCATTATCAATATTGTCTGTTCAAAAACTTTGAATATGGTTTCCCCATTTTAGTAAATATATATGTTGAAAAAGTTTGCAGGGGTAACCAGGTTGGACCCAAATGTATGTGCATGGGGAAGGAAAAAGACCCCTCTGCTTTTACCATCATGGCTTTTTCTGTCTGTGAGCAGGCTGTTTTCCTCTGGGAAGGCCATATTAAAAGGTGTGTTAATCAGAGTCCTATTTTTTTTCCTAATATATATAAAATGATGATTGAAATAAAAAATTCTCTACCTTTTATCTAGCTAAGACTGATGTTTCTTCAGGATAAAACATGACCTATAGTGGCTTGAGTATGAGACAATCAAGGATTAGAAAATATAGATAGTAATCATGTTTGAAGCTGCCTTGCTCGGATTTTGCACAAATCAATTAACCTCTCTTCCAGGAGACATCCAGAATGATGTTAATGGTACTGATGAATGTTTGTTGTATATTTGAAGTGGTTTGTGATGTACTTGCATGCTAGATTGTATCTCTTCAGGCAATAGTGGTAGCATCAAAGGTGATGGGACAAGGACTTTGGCAGTGATTGCAGTATAAAAGGCTCATCCTTTTTCCTTTTTGCTTGTTCTTTCAGTTATGCTGATGTAGCTCTTTTGTAAAGCTGTTCTGTGAAATGGGTTCTGTTTTGTTGAGGTTGTTTGTTGTTTTGTTTTTTTAATGAATATTTGTGGAGTGTGGGGTTTTTGTTTGTGGGTTTGTTTTTATTTTTTTAAATCCAGGTTAGTTTCTTGACCTGGTTCACGGTGCTGCCTTCCTGAACAGTAGTGACAGCATAACTGAAAGGGCAATATTTTGTAATATGGTAGGGATGAAAAATGAGAGGGAGCTTCTTTGGCCCATCACTGTATGAAGTCCCTGTGATGTCAGACCACTCACTGCATGGCAGATTAAGAGACATTGATTAAAAGAGGTCTTTCCACTTGTACTCAAAGTCTGTTTCTCAAGAGTACTTTGGTTTGTGGTCAGAAGAGAATCATATTTGGTTGGCAACTGACACTTGAGGCTTTCTGGGTGCCCACACTATGGGGGTTATTGGCTAATGTGCTAGCTACAGAGAATTCAGCTTCATCTTGGGCCACCGGCTGCAGATCTGTGAAAACACTTCATGCTGTTTAAGTCTTTAAGGTTTGTCTTTTTTTTGAGCAATTTCCCACTTAGAGTACTTGGTGTTAATTTTAAAACATTTTTATACACCCACTTGTGCTGTACTTGAACCGTAAGATCTTTTTCTCTTCTGTTCCTTGGTAACATAATGTTTTGGTAGTCTTTGCTTAAGCCTGGAGATTAGGCAGTTGTCAGTTTTTGTTTTGCCTGTCTCAATATCTGTTTCCTAGGGACAAAGTCATTCTGCAGATGGTTACTCCATTTCCATCACCTAACCCTGCAGCATCCATTGAATCTTATTCAGAAAGCAGTGCTGTATAATTCTGTTTCTGATTATTTTTTCCCTAGTGTGGGGAGCACGCCTTCCTAAGCCTTGCATGAAATGCTTACATACAGATCTTTTTTTTATTACAGCCTTACAGTCTTCCCCAGACACTGTATTGGCTACGGTGCTTTGGATCAGGAATATTAACTGTCTGCTCCTGTAATTTTTGTCAATTCTATTTCTTAATTAGTGACTTGCAGGAGGTCTTTAAATAACTTGAAATACTACCTCATAGTTGATGGATGGGCACTTTGCGCTCAGATTGCCAGTATCACTTCCTATTCTCTTCGTTTTGCTTTTCCTCCTTTTCCCTCCCTCCCTCTCTCCCCTCGTCCATACTCCCTGCAAGGAGAAAAATTGTGAGTATTTCCTGTGAGATACTTAATCACATAGAAAGAATGATCCGAAAATACTGAGCACCAAAGTGTTTGTGCTGCCCTTGCTTGTATCCATTTGATCACTCACTGAAATAAAACCAAAAAGATGAAGGAAAGTGGGCTGGTAACTGCTGTCATTTTTAAATCAGTTAATTCTCCCTTTCTTTTCCTGGGAACTTAACATCAAGGGAAAACGGTAGATTTTTAGACTTTAACGGAGATGCTGCCAAGGGTTTTGGAAAAGAGAAGGACTGATATTATGATCTGCTGAAAACTGTTTTTACGCTCTCTTTCACAGTTTAATCCTTTTGATATATGCTTCTTACTATGTGACCTTATTTCCCAGTAACATTTAAATGAATCATTACATACCTGCCAGACTTCAGGCTTTTGAGCAAATGCTGAAAGCAAAAGTGTCTCAGCCTCCAAATTAACAGCAATACTTACCATTTATGGAATAGTTGAAATTCCTAAAAAAGCTGCGTTCACTCATTGCATTTTAATATGATTATGTTTGATGGTTTTGTTCAGAGTGCTTGAATCAATGTGCAGATAAGTTATTTAAATTTCTTCTTGCTTTGCTGTTTTCTTGTTGTCTGCCAAGGAAGCAGGTGGATATTCCCACTCAGCAAAATGGAAATGCTTGGAAATATGGAGTGGTGATCTGAACAACTTGAGATTAATTTATAAATTGGTAGTTTGATTCCTTAAGCTATGCTACATATTTGCTATGTTGTGATAAAATTACAGCTAACTTCTTTCTGTTTAAATACTTAAGTTTCAACTCTCAGCAAATACATCCAGGTGTTTATTTTCTCTGCTTTGAAATGGATCTTGGGAATTTGAACAGGATGAACCTGTTTCATTCTGCAAACCTTATTTTCAGGCAAAAATAATTATTTGATTTTTCATCTGTTGAAATGACTGTCAAAAAATTCACTTTGAAGTCAGTTAAATCTACACAGAGATTGTTTCATCAGTAGAGGAATGTAAGCATCCCTTAATCAAGGTGTGTTTTTAGAAAATGTAGCAATTTCATTTACAGGCAGTGCTGATGCTTCTTACTTAGGAGTCAATGGTCGTAAGTGGCTACTTCCTTTGTCTTTTGTTAGTTGGACAGTTACTGATAAATCATTATGAGTTTTAGACAGGGAGAGAAGTACGGTATTGTTTAATGATTAAATTTATAAATGGTGTGAACTCTCACCTAGGTTTTGTATTCAAAACTTAGCTTTAAAAATTGAACTTCCTTCTTCATAATATCTTGGTAATTGTCCAAGGGACTAAGTGTGCTTATTGCTGTGTCCTGATTTGTGCTTTTCTTTTATAAGATAATGTAATAGATGGCCAGGTGGTTAATGATCAACACATTTCTGTGTATTTTTGAAGCTTGTATTTTCTACAAGCTTTTTAAGTCTAACTGACGAAAATATTAGTGCCTCTAGAGGACAGCTGTTAATCCTTTAATTTTAGGAGAATTTAGTGTCTGATAGTATGCTGGCAAGCGGATACTTCAGATACAGTTACTCAGTATCATGTTTGTAATGTGTTCCTGAAGAGTTCTTAGGTATAGAACAGCAGGATGTGCAGTATCCCAAAGAACAGAAGTACAGAGAATGTATTTTGAATGTACTGATTTTTGGTTTTAACTGAGCCCTGCAGTTGAGTATGTGCAACCTGAATGTAATTAGGTACCTTGATCATATAATTAACATGCTCTAAAATTTTTATAATCTTGGCCTGCCTGAGTGCTGGCTGCTGTCTTCATCAGTAACTTTTGCTAAGGTTGGTGTGAGTCAAAGTTTGCTTTGCAAAATAAGACTATGTACTTCTTCTGACCCAGGTCTTAGTGAGAGCTCACTTGTGCAGCCACGGAGACAGAGGGAGACAAAACAGGGAGGAAGGACCTTCTTGTGAAGCCCAGTAACTTCAGTTATATAAACTGGGCTTGTTCAGGTCCACATTTTGTCTCTTTGAAATTGCCACTGCTCAACTGTAATACATATGTTAATATACATTTCTATCGCATATCTTTTATAATTTGATATTTTTTCTTGCCATTGTTTACTGAGAAAAAGTGCAAATGGGTGATAGACTTTGCTTTCCAATAGAAACTGTTCTAAAAGCAGTAATTATCTACAGTTATAAACATTTAGTTTCCTGTCAATGAAAAGGACTTAAAATGACAGAAGTCCACTTGTTGTGCGAGATCATAGGCCAGTGTTCTTTGCTAAATCAGTTGCTAAGTTATACTGCAGAATTTTTTTTTTCTCTGGGTATATAAGCTGAATAAAAATAATGGTTTAGTCAATAGGGACTTTATGCTTACTTGCAAACTTCCTTGTTGATAAGGAGGTTGCTTTTTTTTTTTTTAATAATACCCCCCCCCCCCCAAAATGAAATATATGGGCATTTAACGTTTTAGAATAAGAGCAACTGTCACAATTTAGATTTATAGTGTAGAGATTTTGTGAAACATAGCCTTAAAAAGTGCATTTCAGGTCTTCTGGACTGATTTACATTCTATGTGAAGCTGGTCCACCACCAGCAGTATTTTCTGTGAGATTAAAATTGACTGCTTGGCACATGTGTAAAGGACAGAATCGATTACATTTCTGTCCTCTTCCTTGGCACAAATACTGTAACTGTCATTGAAATACCTTAACCTGCTTTGCCCATTCTGTATGGTACTCCTGTTTATCTCAGACCTAGAGGCCTACATGTTGGGAGACTTGGTCTAGTATTGCTTCTTAATGCTTCTGTCAAGCTTTCTTCCTATTAAGTGAAAAACATGAAGGTATGCTGTAGTTTGGTAATCTTGTTTCTTCTTCAGTGTACCTGTGTGATGTCAAACTGATGGCCAGGAGCTTAGATGAAATTTTAATATTATGTGTAAATCTATTCTCCTGAATTGTTGTTTAGAAATATAAGTGTTGCTATTTCTTGTTTTACAGTGTACCTAAACAATTGCAGTTTTTCTGTTGTATTGGAATAAAACGCCTTGTTTGGGGAGAATTACTTTGTGATACAAGCTTCTGAACTCGGTTCTCTTACAAGAAAGGTTTACAGGAAGGTTTAAAAAGAGTTTTAACCAGACAGCTTTGAAAAAGATGGGGAGGAAGGGTGGTGGTTGTGCTCTGGAACATATGTATGCATCATAAATTTGTACTAAGGTATAATTCATAATATTTTAAATGTTCGTGTGTGATGTAGTGATAATTACCTGAAATGAGAGGACTAGAAGGAGTTGGGAAATAGCAGGGAAGATAATGAATCAAGTCTAATCTGAAGTTAGCAGGCAGTATTATAGCTTAATTCAAATTCTACTACACATGCAAAAAAATACAAAACACACATAACAAACAAAAAAAAATTTCAGCAAGCAATGATGAAAATAATTATTTACTGGTTTTTGTAATGTTAAAGTATTTTACCAAGGCAACTTGCAGTCAAAAGTAATGTGAGTTATTTTGAAAATGGCAATACATAAAGATGCATTTATACAAGTGCAAGACTAAATATTTTACATAACTGTATTTCAATGAGAAGATATACAGTAAGTGCACACTTGATAACACTAAGCAGGCAAAACTTAACGTTAGTTCCATATACTGTTGTATAGTTCATGCACAGATCTTTCCCAAAGTAAAGAGGCTGTTCCAAATAATTCTTGCTGGGATGAAAAACAGGATGGGTTGCTGGTAAGGGTGTCAGCATGGATGGGGGTCAGTTATAGACATTACTTACTGTAATTTGTGATTGCCGTGGAAGAGGAGTGGCTGTTGGTGTGATAGTAATACTGCTGGTGATTTTACTGGTAGGCTTATTGGGTAGGCCATTAGCTAGTGCTGGAGTTCTGTTGTCTTGCACTGGATTACAAGGGCTGATGGGCTTGGAATTGGTGAGAGCTTGGACGTAAGGACTTCCTAAATGAATGTGGATTTTGTTATCCTCAGTAGTTATTACACTTGATCCTGTACTGTTAGATCTCTGAAACTGCCATGATGATTGCCTGTCTGGGGATACTCTAAAAACAGCATGCTTGGCTCCCATTTCCAAAGGCTCTGAGGAGAGTGTTTGTTCCTGAGAACTTGAGCCAGGTAAAGCCAAAGGGGACATTGTTCTTTCAGGAGTTAAAGAACCACATGATTCAGGAGTTTGAGATCTTGCAAAAGTAGTCATAGTAATAGGAGAAATTACATGCTCTGGGGTCATGTAAGCTTCTCCTGCTTTTGATTTTACAGGTGTTAAGGAGGCGTTTTGAATAATGGTGATTCTTTGCTTTGGAGTGCCACAGTTGGGTATAACTGCTGTGCTTGTGTAGGAGTGAGGGCTTTCAGTGGTAGGACTGGTTATTTCAAGGGTTGCTGTGTTCTGTCCGTGGTCTGGAGTTACTTTTATGTGTAGAGGTTGGCCAGGTGTATGGTTTAGCACTAAATCTCCAGTCTGTGCACAGTTTCCATTTTGTTTTGTGTGTATCTTTCCATTTTGAGGATGGCTCTCTTTGGACTTCATCCAAGGGATCCATAATTTTTTGTTTGCAGTGTTTCCGATGGATGAGTTGCTTTTGAAAGACATTGTTTGTTCCTCCTCATTATCACTGTCTTCATAGAGCTGCCCATTTACAACTGTTCGCTCTAAAGGCATGAGGGTTTTGTAATCGGGTGGTTCATTGTCTGCTGGATCTGTTTGGATTTCTTTAGAAAAAACTTGCACATCAGAAATTTTCTTTCCATTGAGACTGGGCCTGATATTTTTGCTGAAGCATCTGTACCTCTCCAGTTCTTTTGTGAGGGTTTCCATTTCTCTTGCTAACTCCCTGTTTTTGTTTTCTTGCTGGAGGAGTTTCTTCTGTAAGACTGTATGATCACCTCGAATATGGCAGATTAGGTCTTCCGTTGCCATGTATTCATTAATTTTCTCTTTCAGTGCATCTACTTCTCTGGAAAGATGGCTTGATTTAGCTTCCTCTTCTTTGAGTCTCTTAAAAAGGCGTTGCTCCTGATTGGACTCTGCCTTTTCTGTTAATTTATACCTCGCCAATTCCATTTTCACAGCCTCCAGCTCCTCTGATAGGAGCTTGGCTCTGTCCTGTTCATTGATATATTTTCGTTCTAGAGACTCAAATTCATCTTCAGTTTTCATAAGATCATCTTCTATGGCCTTCATTTCTTTGAGCTTCTGCTTAAGCCTCTCAACTTCTTGAGAAAGCTCTTTGATTATGTTGTTCTCCTGCTGCAAGGAGGTGCTAGATTTAGTACTCTCCTTACGTTTATTTTTAAGAAATTCTTTTTCAACATCTTCCAGTGACTGAAGTCTTTTACTTAGAATATTCACTTTGGAAACAAGATCACTTCCTTTCTCCTCTTCTGCTTTGAGTTTGCTTTTCAGTTCATCTCTTTCTTTTGTAACACTGGACACTTTTTCCTCTGCATCAGATTTTGATTTCAGTGCCTTTTTACTTTCCTCAATTAGCTTTTCTGTAACTGTCATAACTTTATTTTGTTCCACCTGAAGCTGAGAAGTTGCAGCTTGCAGCTTTTCTTCTGTTTGCTTTATTTTTTCACCCATAGTTTTTCTTTCATCCACAAGCATCACTGTTAGACTCTTCAGCTTTGTTAAATCTTCTTTAAGCGTAAACTCAGTTTTTTCTAACTTGCTTTCAATTGCTTCAAGCTCGCCCACTCTAGCTTTTAAACCGTCCAACTCATGGGACAACTGCTTTGTTAACGTTTTTTCTCTTTCTAGGTTGCATTTCAGGGAGTAACATTCCTGTTTACTCTTGTTGAAAGCATCTTCTAGTTTCTCCAGCTCCATAATTCTTTTATTAAGTTTATCAACTTCCCCTTTAAGGTTCTTGCTCTGTGATGCTTCTTTTTCTAACTTTCTATTAAGTTCTCTGCACTGATCTTCCATTTTTATGAGCTCTTCATCTTTCCCTTCCATCTCCAGTAGTCGTTTTCGTAGTTCTTCTACTTCAGTCATAAGTGTGGCGTTCCCACACTCTCCCTTATTTATCTTATCCCTTAGGTCTTGCAGTTCTTCTTCTGCTTTTCGTAAAGATTTGTTGGTCTCTTCCAGCTCATCGATTTGTCGGCTCAGAGCAGTTAATTTTAACCGGAGCTGGCGATTCTGGCTGTCTTCATTGGTTAGTTTGGCCATCATTGCTTCTTGGTCTTGGGAAGTCCTACTGCTTTGGGCATGCAGTTCAGCCTCCAGCCTGCTGGATCTCTGTTTCTCTTCTTGAATTTTTGCTTCGGCAAAAGTCAGCTTCTCGTGTGCTTGTTCTGTAGAAGTGGTTAGTTCTTGAATTGTTTTACTTTGTTGATTCAACTGCTCAGTGAGTCTTTGCTGTTCATCCACCACCATTAAAGCAAAGGATTTCAGTTTAGTCAATTCTTCTTTCAGTTTAGCTATTTTCTTGTTGTTTTCCTTTTCTTTTTTTGCCTGATATACTGTCTCTTGTTCAAGAAGCTTTTTTAATCTGTGGAAGGAAATAATATTGTATTTTGTAGCCATTTAAATGGGCATTTAAAAACACACTTGAAATATTACGACATCTCTGCCAAATGTTCATGCACATTCACTTGTAACTACAAGCAGACCTCTCCTTGCAGTACCATTTGGAAATGCCCACTGGCCTTACTTTCTATTCAGTTCTTTTGTAATGAACACTTCAGTATGATAATTTAGACTTAGCAACTTCACTACTTGTGCATCTTTGATTTGTTATTTATAAACCACTCTGATATTTTATAATCAAACCTTAAGGATGTTCAAGTATGTGAAGGAAATGTAGCCACACTAGGCAGTCAGGCTGCCTAATATGACTTCCTAAGCAGCACAGCAGAGCAAAATTAGGTAAGTCAGTCCTTCGTGAAAATGTGACTTTGTATGAAACACACACACAAAAATGCAGTTAGCAGATAAACAGGTATTCAGGCCTGGAATTGCAGATATGCCTAAGTGCAACTCTGCTTTTACATGATTCTTGAAGGTTTTCATGGTGATTTTCCAAAATTAGTTTTACAAGTTTATGTTAATCCTCAGTCTTTACTGGAGTGCAACATACTTAATTCGCAAAAGAGCTGGGATAAGGTTGTGCGTTTGTTTATGTAAGATCCTAGGAAACCTCCAAATACCTCAACTAGCTAGGTTCTTTTGTAGACTTTCCTTTGTCAATGAGATGTTTGTGGAATTGGTCTAAAGTATGATTAGGTTTGGCCAGCAGATATGCCTCCTTTCAATTACATTTTTTCTAGAGCCAATATAAGTATATTCTGGTATTAAACAAAAATCTGAAAAGCCTAGGTTGAAGTAATAAAGTATTAGAATGTGTATATTTTGCTGTTGTTCATGTGTCTGGTACATACTCAGTTGTGTAGATCATGTGCAGGAAATGACTTGAGTTATCACGGGTGTTCTTGTACAAAATGACTGTTTCAGCACTTGTTAGCTGAGGCCCCTTACTTTATTTTTTCCCCCTCTGAAATATGATGTCAACTGTCTAGAAGTTGCTGCTGAAACACAAGATTTCTGTTCCACTTTTTGTGACTATTGTGATGCCCTTGTCCAAGTGATGAGTCTTTACAGCTTATCACTGACAAGTTCCTGTTGCAGCCATCCTTTTAGCTCAGGAAGAGCTTCTATAACTGTCTCCTTTGCACAGTTCTTAATTAGCTGTTGATTGAAGGCATGTATTTCTGGGCAATAGGCTGCGTCAGCAGCATTCCCTTCGGAAGCACTGTAGTTTTGCTGCCATTCTACAACTGTCTATTAGACATGCCTGATTTAATGGTGATGTTGTATAGAAATTCATGACAATAAAATTTCATATAACATCTTCACAGTCCCTGCTGTTTTTATTTTAGTGTCTAAAATTGCACTATATTGAATGTAATTAAAGACTTTATATGAAAAATTGGCATAATGGGAAGCAGCTATAAACATCAAAGACTTGAAGCAGTCACAAATTCTTTACAACAGTCAATAAACATAATGGGGAAAACAGATATGAAAATGTAGAAATGAAGAGGGAGAGATTTGTGAAATGCATTTGAAGGAATGCTGCTGGTTGACAGAACAAATAAATGGGGAGATGACTGCACCATCTCAAGGGCAGCTTTTTACTGTGTTCGTGATATACAAACTTTTGTCCACTTTTCAGTGCTACTTTCAGTTTGAATTCTTTTTAGTGTAAAAATCTCTTTTCCCTCCACACCCTTATTTCTAAATGCTTTAGTAGTGAAGTTCAATTGATGATTTACTGTTGCCATAGCTATAAAACCATAACAGAAGCACAACTAACAACTTTATTTGGAATGAACTCAGTTTTTGTATGTGCATGAAGTTAAGACATATTAATATGGTTACTGGCATTTGATTTATTTTAGCTTGCTGCACTGTAATTTATTTTTGTAAGGCAAATTTAGCTGTGGTCCTTACTACCTTAGTTAATCAGTGTTTTAACCAACACTTCCATATTAACTAGTTGATATCTCTCTGGCCAAATGAAACTCTAGTGCTCCAGCAACTCATGCCCCTTAAATTGCTTTAGAAAGAAACTCGTAGGCCAAATAGTAACAAACAATTGTAATTTTCATAGTGATGCTGTGTAATGATTTTATGATGCAAATAAGATAATTGTGCATAAATAAGAAATGAAATAAGTTGACAATCAAGTCAAGTCTGACCAAGTCTGTGTTGTGTGGGCTATTTGAACAAAAGGGCCTCAATTACTGGTACCTGGATTGTTGTACAAAGTGATAAGGATTTTCAAGAGATTCTGTTTATTTGATCATGCCAAAAGACTTTGGGTATGTAAAAATTATTTCTTCATTCAAAAGATAACATGCAGTTTTAAGATTCAGACTTACACACAAATATTTGTAATCACTGAGATCTATTTCTTTTTTAAAAAATACTTCTATAAAATCACTGGATTGAAGGTGAGCATAGTGCAAAAACTGTGAATTAAAGGATTTTAATGTGTTTCCAAAAAGAAAAAAGGGATGTATTAAGCATGGTATATTTTTTGATACTGTCATTAACTTTTTTCACTTGCTTTTGATAACTGTATGCTTAGTCATATATTCCTATATAGAAAATACCCTCAAAAGTGCTGAATAGATAGTGATTTCTTGGATAGAGTTAAGATTGATATTGTAAGAAGTCAACTGGGAGTCTGTTAATATTTGCAGAATTTTTCCTTGGCTGCTGAATACCTCTTTCATGGTTCAGCAGGTCACAGTGACTGTGTCTGCACATATGTACTTAGGAATGTAAGAGGAGTCTAAAATGTTTGGGGGTTCTGGTGTTATTTATTTGTTTGCTGGTGTTCTGAAATTAATTGCTTAATTTTGGTCAGTTTTTTGGGGGGAACCTGACTTCTCCGGGTCAGTGCTTGATTATGTATATTATTTGAATTAAGAAAGTCGTGTTTAATTGAAGAAGTGCTTTAACTGATAATAGCACTTAGTGACTTCAATGACAGTGTAAAAATACTTTGTGTTAACTTCATCCAAAGTACTCTCTTCCTGAAGAAGAATATCCAGAGAATTTGAGAGAGCGACTTTACTGAAAATATGCAAAGGTCAAAGAAGTTGACATAAATCAGTAATAATTTTTTAAAAAGAACAGGCACTCCCCTATCCACCAAAATATTTTTATCATTTTCTTTGCCAGTTGAATTTCATGATCATGTAATTTGGTATTAGGCAAAGGTAGGTATCTCATTTAGACAAAGGTTTCACACAACTCTAAGCAGTTGACTTCACTGTACTACAACACCCCTTTCTGAATTGAGGCCAGCACAAACAGACACTGGAAATTGTTTTTATGAACATGACTGATAGGCAGTTAAACAGAGTCAGGGCAGTGTCCTATTACTTCTTCTTCAGAGCTTCTGTTATAAATTATTGCTTTATTGTGGCTTAATATTGTACTTGCAATACCAGTCAACTGCTCTTCTATTTCCTGGAAGAAATTGTATTGCTCAGCTCTCCTCTGTTCATTGCAGTTGTTTCCCCAGTATGGACGCTGCAGCTTCTTGGTGTTAACGCCATGCATTCAGTTGTGTTGTCTTGTTTTCCACGTTTTTTCCAAGTGCATATAGCTTCAGCGACACTACATTGTATTTGGCAACATAATGACTGTGTTCTCTGTAAGATGTGGAGACTCCCATAACAGTTCACAGTTCTGGTGTCATGTTTGTAAAGCTCTGCTTTTGTCATTCCTCCCACTGAAGTGTTGAGGAGTTTTTAATATACAGATTATCAATGTTTGTATCAGACCATTCTGCGGAAATGACTGTGATTTTTAATGTCTGTGATTATTTTTCTTTTTTAAATCATAAAGATACATATTTTTAACTAGCTCATGCTTTTCACCCTTCCTCAGATGAAAGATGTGGCTTTTGAGAGGTTCTACAGGTTCTACATGAGGGAGACTTGCTTCTAAAGTGTTTGGACATATGCTTGAATTTCCCCTGGTACAAAGCAAATAAAAGCACTGAGCTGAAAGCTTTTAAATGTGGATGAAGTCATGCCTCTTCCTCTGAGGCAGTCTTCCCAGTTAGCAATAAGACATGATCTGGCCTTTACTAAGAGAAGAAACCTGCTTCATCATTTCTGGTAAATCTTGCAAGTTGTTGTAATTGTTTGACACCAGGGCAGTTAAATACTTATTTTTGTAAGAAAGCCAGTCTGTGCCTTCCACAGTTCATTGAAACAAAATTTTGGTTTGTGTTTCTGGTCTTGGGAGTGGATATGCGTTTTTTAATTTTTTATTTTCCTTTGCCTACAGTTCATTGATGTGCAGTTTTTATGAAGACGTATGTTGCAGCTTTTTTTTATGGCTCTCTATTATCTTTATTAATGCTTCTTTTTTCCCTGTCATAAAGAAAGTCAAAAGCCTTTGAAATTACAGCAGCAACAACATACCATAGCTGTTGTGTAATCTGCTGGCTTTATCTGAATCAGTCAGCACTTTCCAACAGAATGTGAACATGTATTTTAAAATTTGTTTTCTATTACAGTAATTTACGTATGTAAATTTCAAAGAATTAGTTGATATGAGGATGCAAACCTCCACAAAGGGTGTCTCAACTGCAAGAGACTGTGTAAGGCAAATTTCCCAACAAGGAAATTTATTTTATAAAATGAGAACTTTTAATGAGAGGGGTGTGAGTTCTTATGACTCCACAGACTATCACAAAGTAATTACCATTTTATCTGATTCTTAAAATGCTGACTTGCTTTACAAGTCTTAATAAAAGTCTTAGAAGATGAATGGTATTGCCAGTTTTGGGTCAACGGGCAAAATTTCAAATGGATAACCAGATGTATTTAGCTGTGATGCTGAGTAAACATATGCACATAATATATGCCTTTAAAATTTAATTATTCTGAAGCACTAATGTTGTTTGTGACCGTGATTTCACAACTACTAAGCTGCTGAAAATTCTTCCTTGTGATACAGGGAGATTTGCACTCATAAATGTTAGGAAATCCTGTGTAAACTCAGTGGTAGTAAATGGTGTGAGAAACTTTTAGCAAATTTCTATTGGTTAATTTAAGACTTAAGACTGGATTAACTTCCAGTTTCAGTAATTTTACTTCAGCACTAAAATTCAGTTTTGTTTTTTTTAAATATTTTCTATCCTGAATTACATTCTTTCCGTATCTAGATGTTCTTGGAAATCACCTTTCAAAACATCAGTCTTGTGTAAAAACCATTAATGCTTTCTGTAACAGTAAGTATTTGAATGTCAATGTGATAATTATTAATTCCGAAGTTCATGTCTAACTTCTAATGGCAGCCATCTGCAATGTCTGAGATTATGGTAGGAAGGTGGGAGTGGGATTTTTAGGTGGGAGTGAAGAAGATGCTGTCCTATTAAATTGTTGGCAGGTTTTTGGTTCGGTTTGTTTTTTATCCTTCACTGTCTGTCCTGAAAAAATTTTAAATGAACACTAATCTGACAAGACCACAATATTAATGAGCATTACTTGAAGTTAACTTTAAAAACTGAGTCCCAGAGTTCATCTTATTAGAAAACAGGGCACAATGAACTGGCGGTTGGACTTTGATGTGTCACTGCTTTTGAGATGCACTCTGCTTTCTTCTTCCCTATTTCTAGACTTAACAGCAATTTCAGATATTCTTTGCAGTTGGTATCTATTACTGTTGGCATTTCAGTGCCGTATGATCGTGCATGTAGCATGAGTTTAATCCTCTTCTCTTCTGAATCTAAACACCTCAGTAAGGTAACCAGCTCATGGGAATACCACTTGAGTTTTGTTAGTAATTTGGGATTCTTTTAATATTACCGTAGTGCCTAGTCACCAACTTCCCCTTCCTCCCCCACCTCTCTCACTCTCCCTCCATACTGCCTGTAAAGTCAGAAATAAAGCCAGTAATTTCAGATGCAACACCAGAATTTGGAACTCTTCAAATTTACGTCAGCCAGAAAATTATAGTTTTGCAGATGGAAAGCTTTCAGAAGGAAGTGGAAAGATTAACCACAAGAGATGTGGTATAGGGGTCAAAGCAACAAGACTCAGGCAGAACTTCTAAGTTAATAATCCAGGTCTTGTCTTCGTCTTTAACAAGTGAAATTTTGTGCCTGATCTTCACATTTATTAAAATGGAAAAGCAGTGTTAACTTACTGTAACAGATTTTGAGAATTAATATTAACCCAAATAGGTTTTAAGTGCAGTAACTACACAAAATAAACCAAGATAACTACTGCTTTTTATAATTTGTGATTTTTAAACAATGGTGTCATTGAAATGATTGCATTTGATCATTCGATATTTGTTGTTACATGCTAACAAGTTAAATTGATGGGACAAATCTTGTGTCTTTATGAACCTGAGTTTTAAGTGTATATTTTAAGCATTTCTGGTAGAATATTACTGCTTGACCGCAGTTATTGAGCTGTTTTTAAAATCACCAGTGGTATAAATCACTCAGTACTGCAGAGATAAACAGGACAGGGATTAATCCAGCCCTTACCCCATGGGCAGGTGGATGGGTTTGCATTTTCTGTTTGGAGTGTGGATACTAGTAATTGATACCATTGCAGCCTCCTGCTGGGATTTACCAAGTGAAAAATCATTACAGGAGTTAACTCAGCTCCTGAAAAGTGTCTTTTAGAGCCCTGCCTGTCTTCACCCCCATTCCCCGTGGGAAGATTAGGCACAAATAAGGGAGTGCAGCTTGCCCAAGTTGTGGATGTTTCTGGTCAGGCTGCTACTTGCACTGATGATCCCAGCCATGCTGTGTTTTCTGTTGATGGAAGTGTGACGTATGGAGGTTTGAGTTTTTGTCTTGGCTATTTATTTTGCATCCTTCAGTTGACTGAGGAGTTTGCAGAAGTTCTGATTCTCTGAACGAGCCAGTTGTGTAAATTTGTAACCTTAAGTCATATTTTTACACTTAAGTTTAATGATAATAGTTGCTTTATATTAAGAGAACAGTCTGAGTTTTCTTTAAGCAATATCTATAGATAAATCTTGGGATTTTTAAAAATTCTGTATGTAACATCATAGTATTACATAGTGTAGGTTCAAGGTGGATCTCTTGCATGGACTCTTTTTACAGGGGGACAGTTGGGAAAATGGGTGCTGTCCTGGTACCTGATTCACCTGAGGTACTGCTGGTGCTGCTCTCTTGACCAGAATTGGGCATAATTGCACAAGTATCCAACTTATACAAAGTTTTTATAACTTCAATTAGTTAATATTTTTGGTATGACAGAAAATGGCACTCAGCCAACAATAACACATCACGTTACTCAGAGGAGACCGGTTAGTCGTAAATGTCATTTTCCCATAACATTTACAGGAACTGGATGTTCTCTGAAACAATTTTAACACACATTTTATATAAAAATAAATGTCTGGGGTCACATTTTCATCCATGGGCAGAGTAGGCACTGTGCCTATCTCTTATGCTAATCATGGCCTTATATTATCAGTCATTAGCAATGGCAAAATTTAGAACTTTCCATACTACCATGCACGCTTTGAACTGAAGGCATCCTCCTCATGCTGCCAGCTCTGGATAAGCTGCTCAGTCTTACAGTGGCCACTTGCTTCTAGACAGGTGGAACTTGGCTGCAAACTTTATTATGCACTCTTCATCTTCAGTGCACAAAACAAGAATTTATGTGCTGAAATTGTGATTAAAACCAGATAGACTAAACATGGTAAGTTGAATAAAGGTACTTTAGTACTGAACGAGACTGTCAGGGAAGACTGAAATTTTGCCATTTTTTGGAGGAACATGGTTGGTTATAAACAATTAGACAAACATTCCTCAGAAATTATAGAAGTTGTGTCACTGCTTTGCAGGAGGATTCAAATTCTATGAAATGTTCAAATTTCCTGAGGGTCCAGTTCTGTTCATACCCATAAAATCTTTATTATGTACATATATCCTAAGACAAAAGTAAGCCCTTTTTCTGATGTGTTTACTTCCTGAAGTAGCTCTGTGTATGTATTTAAACTCTGAGTGTTTGAAGCTGGGCTTGGGTGGCACACCATTCCTTCTTTTTTGTCAGAAAACATAAATCTTAGTTGTTACTGCAAATTTAGCTTGAGGTATTTAAGTTTTCCTTGACGCTAAGTTGCATGAAGCAGTGCAGTTTAGGATTTCCAAACAGGCGAAAGACTTTTATCAGGTTTGCTAATACACTTGCAACTATTTCTAGTAGCCAAGACTGAGCAGCAATAGTGTTAATGTCAAACAGAAGTTTCACTTTTAAGATAAATATGCATCTTTTTCCCTTAAATCTGATAATGTGAGGGTGTCCTTTTTATCTGATAGACTTGTCCAGCACTTCACATTGGAGACACAGGTGAGAGAGGTGGTAGCAATGCATTGCAGCGTGGTTAACTAGCTAAAAACTTGGCTTTGAAGTGACAAGTGAGGAAGAATCCTGCTAGTTTCCTGGTTTGCACTATGTGACTTTCGGAAATTGTATTGGAACTATTTCTGATGCATTACAAATTGCTTCTGGGTACAGTTCTAGGTATTGAAGCTCTACAGTTCTAGTGACTTTGCTACCTGGGAGGTAATTCACTTTCTTGCTATCCATTCTAAACCTGCTACATGTTTGGAAGTTGTATTTTCTCTTGTCTCAGTAGGCCTCTGGCCACACTGGCATGGGAGTACTTAGTGAATTATCTAAATGTGCAAAGTCAATGCATATTTTGTCTAAAGCATGTTAATCCTTAGCAAAGATACTCTTGTCAGGATTTAAGTTTACATGGTTTCTCCAAACTGATTCTCTTCAAAGAGGACTAACACACTGTTTTAGACTACAGGACAGGAAGTGACATTGGAGACCTAAAGATGATAGTTTGAGAATTTTTTTAATGGTTAGAGTTCTAACCAAGGTTTACTTCACAGATTTAATTCACATATTTCAACAGCAAATGATAGTTTAAGTAGCCTCTTCGCCTGTGATGAATTGTTTAACTCAAGAACATCTTTTACACCCAGATGTGTTATGATGTGTTGAAGTAATATTTTTCCATTTTTGTGCAGCTTTGAGAGTTCACTGTGTTAAAGATCAAATACCGTGCTTAAACAAATTGGATCCTTTAGTCATATGTCCACTCAGAGTGCCAATAAAAGTGCTTGGGGTGGTTGTGTTATTTTGGGTTTTTTAGCTATTTGCATGTGTGTTCTGCAGCTGGAGGAACTTGCTGGCTTTGGAAAATTAATGTTTCTCTATTTCTTAGGGAAAAACCCAATATTATTGGGATGAAAAAAGTGGACTTAACTAGTTCTAGCTATTCTGTGACCAGTGATTTCTTAAACTTTTAAAAAATTGGTCTGAGCAGTCTTCCTAAAGCCAAAAGAGACACTGACTTTTTCCATCTTTAGTTGTTTTCCAGTGTTCTTTGCCTTTCAAAAACTGTAATAGAAAAAAGCTTTTTTAGGAAACAGGAGGGTCATGTGCATGTATGCTTCCCTTGTCCCTTCATATGAAGACTTTGTGTTCCTTGTTCTTTAAGGAACTGTTAATTCAGTTGAACATTCTGTGCCTTGTTAGTGCACACCAAATTGATTTATAACTCAGTATCATTATGTGGCATTTGGCTACATGCCCTACTTGATCTCTTTTCCTGCCTCTTGGCTGATGGTCTCCGGTATTCAGGCTATATTTTCTTATTTCAGATGTCACTGAAAATGAAGGAGCTGTAGCATGCTTTCATGTACAGTACGTTTCTGATGTTATACTTTTCAGCTTTTATCATTAATTTATAACATGGTTTCAAATGCTGAAAATGAAAGAGTTGTCTCTAGACAGAACTTGCAAGTTGTTTGGTTAACCGTATTAATCTTGATATATGAGAGGGTCATTTACAAGTTACAAAATGTTACCAATGTCAATTTATGATTCCTCCCACCCAGTTAATCCTGATTGAAATAGGGAAATTTTGCTGTTGACAGAGATGACAGTAAACCTTTAGAGCTTTAAGTGGAGGGTGGAAACAAAGCAAGGGCAAGCAGACCATTTCCAAAGTGGCTGCTCCTTTGAATACCATGTTACATTTTCTTCCCTCCTCCTTTTATGGGTTAGCAAAGTATGTAAGCTTGAAGATTCCTGTCAGCTGTTGTCTGCTGCTTTCCCAAAAGCGAACCAGTGTGTGTATCTCCGGGCACCAGCCTAAACATTCTCTACCAGTTGGTGTCGCCCCGCACCACCCTCATAGGCAGCTATTTGTCTATCTGGAATTGGCCTGTAGTGAAGCTGTACTTGCTGACTTCGCCCCAGAGGCTTTTTATCCCCCTGCTCTGCTTACTTATATGCATACAAATGAACATACTCATTTATATATGAGATATTTCTTTAGAAACACAGATTTTAGAAGCTTTAAGTCTGCCAAGGTTCATGGTGGCCTTTTCATTGAAGGCAATTCAGTATTTGGTTTGGGAATGATAATGGGCTGCTAGTTAAAACACTTGTCTCTTTACATGAAGGAGTATACAGTAGTATTTTGCAAGTTAAGAAAAATGTTTCAGCTCTAACATTTGAGCATTGCATTTTTTTTCTACACCTTGCTACTACATCCAAGTTAGTGTATTCAGCATTAGATTTCAGATATTTAGATTAGGGATTGGCTGCCCGAAATGTGGAGCTGTTACACCCTCAGATTCAAGTGAACAATATTATAAAAATAAATTAGGCTTATATAAATCGCTTCCTTTTTTTCTAGTTATGGATCTGTAAGAGAATGGATCTACTGAGATGTACAATGTGCTTGACCAGAGGTAGCATTTTGAAGTTGAAAGCAAAAACAACTATGAAAAACCTCTTTGTAGCTAAGTAGAATAGAATCATGTTTGGGAATGTGATGGGTGACGTTAGTTTCAGGTAGGTCAAGCTTAAATGCGATAAAATTTCCTAATTTTCTTCATAACTAGACTTAAAGACTGAAAGCTATATGAATTGTACCAAAATGATTAAATCTGTCGAAAGTTAACAGAATTCAGTCAGGTTAAACTTAACTCTTAGATAGTTTTGTCCATGTGCTAAAATTCAGTGTGTAATTAAAATGTGAGTTTTATGAGTGCATTACTTTCCATTTTTAAGCAGCCAGTTTTGTGGGGGTTTTTTATGGTTGTAGCATCACGCTGCTTAATTTCAGTTTTAAAAATGTTTCCTCATTCTCTTATGCTCTCACTGTGATAGTTGCTATGCAAACACTAGATAAGCTTTGTGTCTCTAATAAAAAAAGACAAAGTTTTAAATCAGCTGTCTGCAATGAATTTGAAAGAAAATGCTTGGAATATTAGGTTTAAGGCAGATCTTTAAGAACTCTGTCCATCATTTGAGTGCAATAATTGTGTTCCTTCCCAGGCCTTTGGAAATCTATAAAGGGTAATGAAGTCTGATGTATTGTTTCACATCCCTGAAAAGTATATAAGATCAGTGTTTTTCTTCTCGTCAGGAGTGGGTTTTTTCCCGTGGATATTTTCAGTCTTGTTCACTAGAGCTTTGTGTACCCGACCTGACATGCGTCTGTAAAGGTTTGGGAAGTTTGGGCATGAGCAGTTAGGTGGTTGTGGGCTCTGGGTTCTCAGCTTCTGAGGGCACACAATGTGAAGCAAAATGGCTCAAGTTCTGCTTCTTTACCTCAGCAGCCACTCTCTGGTGGTCACCTGTCCAGCTTGAGGCTGAAGTCAAGCAGCTGTGTTACATCATCATCATCATCATATGCATGATAAGCTGTAGCAGAAAGGGTGACTTCTGCAACAGGTAAAAAGTACATGCAATTATCAACTCGAATGACCAAGGTTATGGGATTTCCGAGTTGTGCTGAAGTGTTACCTAGCAAGGTTGGGTTGAACTTCCACCCCCAATATTTCCATATTGTTATTAAAGGAGGGTTTTAAAATGATGTTGGCTGGGTGTTCAGCATGAGCATTCACCTCCTCACAGTCACATCAGGTCAGTTGTTCTGGTGAGGAGTGCTTTGGGAGGTGTTTTGTCTACTGTTTTTAACTGGTGGCTACAGACTGCCTCAGAAAATCTGCAAATACATTTTCCTAGAATTTGTGAACACCTGAGAGAAGTGAGCTGTAAATGCCTGAGAGTGCTCCACTGGTCCATCGGTGTGAGTGCAGCTACTGAACTTCCACAAACAGTGGTGCACTGGACATGCAATCAAAGTGATTTTTGTCTTGATGACAGAAAACACAGCAAACCTCAAATCAGCATAATGTACTGAGAGGTGTTAAGGGTCAAAATGTTCATTACTTCACTTAAATCACAAGACTAGGCACTACCTTTAGAATTTTTCCGCGGTGCTTTTTACCTTCTTGGAGTCCAGTAATACAGTTTAGTGAATGGCTGAACTAACCAAGCTTTCAACTACATCAAAATGCTCAACCTAAGCCTCAAGGGTGCCATGGCAGAATCCATTCAAGGTGAGAAAAACAAACCTAAGCAATTAAAAATTATTGATAAGGCATCATTTTTAAGGCCAAATCAACTTGGTGACAGGATAAAGTACTAAGGGAAAGTATTAATGAGACAGAACTAGACATTTATACAATGGTTTTTAAAGATACGTCTTCCTACACTGTAAGCTCCTTAGGATTCCCTGACTTAGATATTTTAAGTGCTTCTTTAATGAACTGTAGTCAGGTATTACCACACCCAGGATCTGAGAAAAGTTGCTTGTAGGAGAGGTCCAGAGGAGCAGGGGTTGCTCACTTGGTCATGCCAAACTATATGTGGTAAAGAATTCTTCCTGAAGAAAAGTGCCAGTCTTTTAAGAACTGCTACAGAGGGGAAACTCACTGGGAGTAAAACCAGGCTTTTTTTTTTTAATTCTATGACAATGGCAAATTTGGTAATTCATCATAGTATTAGATAAATAAAATCAAAATGCTGTTACTCATAACAAATCAGGAGATAATTTGATTTTTACTAATACTGGTGGGGAATAGAAACTAATTTTAAGTTTGATCCCTTGTCTTCTGGATCAAATCTCTAAAAACTCTGCTGTCAGCAGATGTTTGTCAGTGGAGGAAAGGGAAGTGATGGAAAAGCAACAAAGGGTCACTGCAGTTTGATAGGAAGTTGACTTTCATTTCTAGAGGATATATTTGTTCTTAAAATGTTTTCACTTTGGTTGTGAAAAATTACTATAAAAAGAAATTTAAGTTAAAAAATACAATTGTTTAAGACTGAATTATGTGATAATTATTTTCTTTCACTGTCTCCTTTTAGTTAAGAGACGCTAATGTTTTAGTCACTTAAAATTAGGAATAGCAATCAAAGAATATTCAGTACATGTTAAGAAATCTGATATAACAAAGGGGTGTAATACAGAGGTGGTGGTGTGGAGGGGGAAACAACAGTGAGGCAGTTTAATCATTATACCTCAGTCTAATTATTTTGGAGTTTTACCAGTATAAATGAGAGCAAAATCAGTCCTGCAAGTATTAAGTGAAGAATGTTTTCCCTTTTAATCTATGGAAGACAGACTATGGGAAACAGAGTTCTGGCTTTTGATAGATGTTATGATTTGTATTAGGTTAGCAGTATTCAAAGTACAGATGATACTTTAGATACTGCTAAAGCAGTAATTAGTGATAGAAGTTACCCTTCTTGGTTGGATTTGGAGAAGCCTCTTACCTATGGGGATGATTTTTTCTTTTCCTTCTTACTGCTTTTATCAAATTTATATGTTTATTGCACATGAAGCATTTCTGTTAAGAGGTTTTTTTTGTTATATTGTAGTCTTTTGACTTCTTCAGCTTACCCTTTCTGCTAAGACACACTTTTTGAGGACTGTTACTTAACTTTGATTCCTAACACAGCTAACTTTTCCACTTTATAACTTGATGCTGGGTATTTAGGAAACTAAGTAATAGTTCTAAAATTGCTGGAACATAGGTTGCAAGTCTGCAGATATGACAGAATAGCGACTTTGTTAGGGGCTCAGGATACTGAACTGGGGTATTGATTTTCTACTATAAAATTACATTTGTTCTGGTTGCTAGGAGTCTTTTCATTCTATGTATACTATACAGTGCCCTCTTCCCTGATTCTCTGATCTACAGAGGTGTAAACTTTGCTTGTTACAGAAAAGATTATGTTGGAAACATGGATGTGACTTTTATCTAAATGCCAAGTTTAATAATACACAAATACCTGAATTATCTTTGAAATGAAACGTCTCTCTATATTTATATTTTTAGATGCATGGAGAAAATAACTGCTTCATAGTTTCATGTTGTTTAAAGCCAAAAAAAGTTATGAAAATGATCACATATATTTTGGCTCAGCCTCTAAATCCATGTATGCATGGTCCTACAACAATGCATATGTTTGTATCACCTTTGATTTTTCTCAAATACATGAACAAGGATTTGGCAGGATTTAAAACATCAAATAAAGGGAAAAAGAACCCTTACTTCTGTCCTAACATTTCATGCTGATTTAATATCATACTAAGGAAAAGGAAAACATACCACAAAAACAAGTTTTGATTTTAAGAAGAGTTTGAGTTTAAAGGTCTTAAGGTCTAACTTGTCTATCATTTTAAACTACACAGAAGAGTCCGGAGAGCAGTGCTCAGTAGTTTGAATTTGCAAGTAGGACAGTACAATTGACTTAATTGCAGTTGTTCCTATAAACAAGGATTTGACAGGGTTTGGCCCTTAATTAACGGAGAGGACAGTGTAATTTTGCATACTATGCAGGTGTGAGTTATAAACACACTGAAGTCTAATCTTTCAAGGTGCTTAGTGTCTCATCAGAACTGTTTTTCATTCTCTGTTTTCTGGAGTTAATAACTGCAATACTGTTGAGCATTTTGCTGAATAAGCCTTGAAGAGACTGAGTGTTTTCTGAGTTTTTTAAAGCCTCATCGTGTGTTTGACCAGGATTTAAAGTTTTTTTTCATCAAAATCTGACAGTTCTGCCCTCCTGTGATTTGACACTTGCACACAAAACACAGAAGAGGGAAGCAGTGTGTAGGAGTTGAAAAGTTTGTTAGTAATTAAACTAGTTGCAATTGTCTCTTGCAGACATAGCATAATCTTATTGCAAAGTAATGTTCGTGGCAATTTATACATCTCGCTGTAAACTACAGTAGAAGTTGTTCAAAAGTATAGTAAATGCTTAGAGACATGTGTGCGTACATGCCCACTAATATATAGCATATGCATGTAAATGCAGCAGAGACAGAGGCAGTAGCTCTACCTAATATATTACAATACTGTTGGACTCCTTCCACAGCTTTAAATGCAGTCATGATTTTATCCAACCATTTGGAAAGTGTGTGTAATTCGTAACTCTCTCCTTCTTTAACGATAAATTAATTCCTCATCTGTCGGCTCTATAGGAATTCTTTAAAAGACAGTTTTTAATGCTTGAAATAGTCACCCTATATATGATTAACCAGACATCTTCTAGATCTCCTGGTGCTGTTTTGGGGTATTTAATTGTTTCTCAGTCCTCACCCCTTTATTTTTTTTCTTTGGAAGTGACTTTTAAAAAAAATAGTCTCTCAATAGGAAAAAGCAAGAAGCGCCAGTGCTTGGCAGAAGAAGCTTGCTTCCCACCCTCTCCCTTACCTTGCGCTCCTGGACTATAGAAATCCCGGGTGAGCTCTCGCTGCACGGTGCGGGGCGCTGAGCTGCAGCATCGGGGATGTGAGCATTCCAGCAGTCCCGCTAAACAATGAGAGATGGGCGCTTTGCGTGCCCCGAGCCTATGGAGCATGACGTCATTGCCTTGCCATATAAGGCGCTCGGTGTTGTGCAGCCTCGTCGTGTCTGCCTGGTGTTACTGAGTGATGGCCAGGGCTGGGGAAGCTGATCAGTGTGTGCTGGCTCCAGCTGACGGGCAGCACTGTGAGAACCATTTCACGTGTCTACCAGTTCATGGCCAAGAAGAATGTGCGGAAGGTTTGGGTTAGGGCAGTTCCTTTCTAGTACTGATAATAAAGTCGTTAGGAGTTGTTAGCCGATTAGGTACAATGTTTGCCTCTTAGTCTCGCAGCCTAGAGTTTGAAAAGGGAAAAATTAAAGTCCAAGTCATCTTTAATTAGTTGTTCTAAGGGAGCTTTTTCTGTTTTTCTTTCCTTTTTTTTTTTTTTTCTATTTCAATATGACCAAAAATGTGACTTTAGCTGAACTCCTCTGAGAGGGATGTGAACTTTGAGCCTTCCTTTTTTTTTTCTTCTGTAAAGAGTCAGGGTCCTTGGAGGATAGTATTTTATTTCCTGATGATGTAACTACAAAACAATTCTCTTAAGTGATGATGGGAAGGCCAGATGAAATCTGATGTTTTTTTTCTCTTCAATGTTTTTTCTACAAACCCCTTTCCTTTTTCGTGTGTTTGTGTTTCAGCTAATACAATTAAGTAGTACAACCAACTATTTTTAGTAAGAAGGTCTTAAAGAAATGGGTCATTTGTTTTAATATTTAGCAAAGAGGCAGAAAGCCAAAAAGTAGGATTTATATTGAAGAACTTAAAATGTATCTCTGGTATTCCCCATCCTTTATTGTACACCCTGAATAAATATTGAGAACACAAGGAAGAAATACTTGAAATAGGCACAAAATTTGTTGTTGAAATTCCTCTAAGGGTTAATGGGAGTCAATGAAATAAACTCCTTTCATGTTGATAGGTAAATTAGACAGTTGAAAGGCATTCAACACTATTAAAGTGTAGAGTGTTACAGTAAGTGCATTCACAATTTGTTTATTAGCAGCATTTGAATTTCAGTCTCCAGCTGTATAGCTTAAAGTGTTCTCTGCCTGCTTTTTGTGTGTTTTGTCATACTTGAACATAATGCTAACATAAGGCAATTTACTTATTCGGGGGTGTTGTCTGTAGGTATGAAGACAAATGGTGATTAAAATGTTTGCATTTCATTAACAAGGCAGACATCTTTTAGCTATCTTGCATATATTTACCCTGAGTGTAGCCTGAAAAAGGTACTTATTCTTTAGTTGGAAAATTCCAGGCAACCCCTTGCATTGTTACTGAATAAAGACTTCCTCAGAACTGTGCTGCATATTTGTGTGTGATGGGTGATCCTGCTGTGTGTCCTCTCTGTAAGTTTCTGAGAAAGTTCAGGTTTGGGTGCTTGATCAGAAAACTTCCAAATCTATTTAATACTAACCCTCCCAAATGGCTTTGGAGCTAGAGAAATATCTTATTTGAATACAGCAATGGACAGACCAGGATAATATTTTATTTGCTATTCTAGGGAGATTTAATAATCAAATCTAAACAAAAACAAAATAGCCTGTCCTTGGCTAAAATTGACCTATTCAGTTGCTTGGCTAATGTTTTTGGAAGCTAACATTTTGTGTAGTTTTTCTCAAAAGTATTATGCCAATATGGATCACTTGAATTACATAAAAGCTCATCCAGGCGACTTTGGTATGGGGAACATCTTCAGCCCAGCCTTTCTGCTGGGACTCTTTAAAGAGACAGGACATCTGCAGGTGCAAGGTACTGTCTTCGAGCAGGCTGTGGAGGTACTGCTGTATCCAGTTCTGATTGGCAGGGGGAGTCAGGTGAGTTACTCTATGGAAGGTAGCAAGGAGTTAAATGTGAATGCATTCTATTTTGCATATATGTGTGTGTATGCAACCATAGAAATAGAGTGAGAACTACTGTTTCTGTTCTGGTTTGGTTTCCCCCCCCACTTCTTTCCCTTTGCAGTTGTTTTGTTTTTCTGCATCTTCCCTTTCACCTGCACACACCCTGTTTCTGTAGTCTGTGTGAAAATTGTCTGCATTTTTGTTTTCCCACATGAAATAGTTGTTTTAGGCCATAAACAGCTTTGAAGAGGAGGACTTCTCAAAAGCTGGTAATCAAAAATCCATCCTCACAGTCCAGTTCTGTTCTGGAGTTGTGAGGAACACAGCTCAGATAGTGCTAGTGATAAGTTTATTGGTAGTCTGGGAGCAGGAAATAGGGAATGCAAGTCCTCCTGTTTCTAAGTCTGTGTTTACATCTGGGGATCGCCAAAATATGAACTTCTAGTTTCTTAATTCTCCTCTGCAATACAAAAGTGCACATCTGTGACCTTCTGCAAACCAACTTTATCAAAGAGCACCGTCTGAGTGTGTAATGACCTGGCTTCCTTCTCTTATATTGTCATGACTTAAAGGACAGAGTACAGTGCTATTCCAAGCCCTATTAAGGAACTATATTATTAAAAAAATCCAAGTTTTAGATTGCTATAACATGAAAAGCTTATTTATATCTGAGGCAATTAATAGAGTTGCAGAGAAGCCTTTCTCTACTAATCTTTTACAATTTCTTCCAGTATCTGTAGGTGGAATCCTGGCACTGGTGAACTACACCAAATAGAAAAAAAAAGCCTTTGGGCAGGCAGCTATGCCTGTCTCATTCTCCATTGCTCTCTGAAAATGAATTCTGTTTCCTTAGTTACTGCACACAGTTTCGCACAGAACTGGTGCATTTGTAAGTATTGTGACAGCAAAAGGAACTGTGGAATTGTGGAAATTAGAGATCAAAAGAAAATCATATTAAATCATTTTGTGCATGTCCTGTCAATACAAGGCTGCTCTCTTTTGTCTAGTCTCTGCTTATCATTTTGTATAGTTATTTGTGCCCACATTCTCTCAGGATTTTGCTTCTAAAAAATAGAACCTAGAAAGATGGAAGATTATATGAAGCAAGGAAAAGATAGGACAAATAAGCTAAAAGACTTTGAGGCAGTTGTTTCGACTTTATCTTAAACTATCTGAATTCCTCCCATTACTTCCATCATTAAACTACTTTTCTTTTCTTCTTCTTCCCATGCCATTTCATAGCAGCAGTTCCAGCATCCTTAAATCCATAACCTATCTATTGCAGCATTTGACCCCGTCCGTTGGCCATTTCGTATCTAAGATAAATAAAGGAAATTAGAACTTGGGCCTCAGTTCAACAAAGCACTTAAAACATAGCCCTGTGTATTTCTATTGAAAATGGAAAGGACTTCAGCAGAAGTCTGATTTTAATGATACATTGAAATGCTTGGATGAATTAGGCTCTTGGTCACATTTGCTTCATGCTACTGTTAAGCTTGGGCTTTTGGAATTCTCCCTGGGGTCTGAATCCTTAGGTTATGTTTGTATTCCAAAAATAGACATCTATGAAAAACAAATACTGTCAAAGGTTTTATTAGTATTTTACCTTACTTAAAACTGTTTGCTTTTTTGGAGGTGGTCTGCTTAGGTTTTGCATGTGATACCTGGAGAACTGAAACATATGCAGGATTTACAAGTTGAATTTTATTGCCCTGCATAAATGGGATCTGATATTTAATATTTTAATAACTCATGTGGCTTCACGGATTTTTCTCCACTGTGTGCTCAGCCTTGTCTCTGAAATTTGTGGGAGTTTTGACACAACTCAGTGAAAGAAGACTCACTCTAATTATTTTTTAGATTTATAGCCTCCTTCAAAAATTTTCTAATTTATCTTTATTATTTCTTCTAGCATTGTGTTTGATGATCTCTTAGATTTCACCAGTAAAGTGTTTGAGTGTTTTATATCCTGATGTAGTGATTAATTTCTGAATGTTGCAAAGAGAAGTATGGAGGCTATTATGGCTTAGTGACTGTCTGAAATGTACTGTCTGATAAATTCTTGTGGAAGGCAAGGGGCAGAAGCAGGGGAAAGTTCTAAAGATAACATTCTTCAGATTCATATGTCTTTTACTATGGACCATGGGCGGAAAGAGATTCATATCTTCATTACTCTGTGTTTTTAATTTTTTTTGGCAGCAGGAAGAAATATTTTTTCAACCTCTCCTATTGTTTGCAGATTCCATTATTCTTCCTTTTTTTGGCAGATACAAATAAAATTCCTAGCCAAATATTAAGGATAATTAGATCCCTTTATATTGGATGCTGCATTGGGAAGTTGATGACTGCATCTCTCAACTACTGGTGGCTTCTAAGGAGAACTTTCAAGTGCTTCATATTTACTTGTGAGATGATTTCCTTTTGTATATGGGACCAAGATAATTTTTTATGAAAGAAACATTTTTTTGCATGGCAGAGGTTACCATGGACAAAGAAGAATAGAATTTAATTTGTATGCCTTTCCCTGCTCTATATAACCCATATGTAGCCAAGTAATCTTTTCTCCATAATGAAGTGAGATAATGTTCTTTAGTTCATGAAAGCTCTGTACAATAGTGTATTTTAAGAAGTTTGGGGTTGGAGGTTTGTTTTGTTTGTGATGGGTTCTGCAGTGAGATTTTTTTATAAACCCAGCCCCACCTGCAAGTATGCCTGTCTAGCTGGGCTTTTTCTGGAGGCATGACAGCCATTTCAGTATTAATGCAACAGCAAAAGTGAGTTGTAATCATGTGAAGACTTAGCACCTCAGCAGGTACAAAGTTTCATGTCTGTGAACATGCTTGGAAGTAGAACATATTTTAAATGTCTGTCTTTAATCCTTCGACTGAAGAAAAAAAGTAACACTAAGTAATTACATAACTACTTTTCTTCACCCATTTCCTTTGAAATTCAGTCAAAGCAAGATTCTTTTTGTTGAACTTTCGGGAAATGGTGTAGCTGAAACATTTTGAGCTTCAAATCTGACTCCGCAGGAATCCCTGTCTCTTTGTTTTGTATTAACCTACGCTGTGAATTCAGTCCTTTTATTCAAAGTGGTCAAACCCCTTTCAGAGAAGTGTAATACTTGTTTGAATAAAAACTGCACAGGTTTGAGTCAAGTTGACTCAACTTTTCTCACAGACATGAATTGAACATGGTGCCAGTGGAGGATGCTCCTTTCAAAGCTTTGATGATATGAGGTAAAAAAGTAGATCAAGTTATTGCAGGTTCTTTCAGCTCCTCCATGTCATTCACCATCTCTTCCCTTATGCTTTTCCCTTCATGTCTATTGTTTCTCCACTTGTTGCTGGGTGATGCTGTTCCACCAATGGCTTGGAGAGCAAAGCCCAGCACCCAGGTAGAAGGGGTTTGGCACTTAGTGCATTTCTTGCAGGTTGCAAGTTTACAAGAGCATCCTGAGGCCGTTGTCTACTTTGGGAGCAGAAGCTTGTCAGGCACACGCTTAGGTGAATGTGGATTTGAATGCAGCAGAGGAACTGGAAGAAGGCTCGTTGGCACCATGGATATTATGCAACGAGTAGTACAAAGTTGTCATGCTTTCTTTCTTTTTTAGTGGTTAAGTAGAAGGAATCCAGAATTCAAATGCATCATGAGGCCTACATTTCATTGTTATAATTCTGTTGAGCAGGCTTCTCTTGCCTCCTACCAATTAACTCAGTGAAAAAAGAGCTGTTAAAGAGCTGCTCTGAAAAGGGGTAAGGTCGTAGAAGAATGAGTATGGATGCTAAGGAAGGAAAACTTTGCAAGGAGAGAAAGTAATTTTGGTTGGGCTGCCTGCAATAGCAGAATAAAACACAAACGTGCTCTTGGGCCAGAGGCCCTTCTTTGGGTCTCTAGATGCTGCATTTATGGTACAAAATCTGTGTAATAACAGACATCTTTTCCGCCTTGATAAATCCCTGCCTTAGCATTCCTGGTAAGAAATGCATTCAAAAAGGCTTTTCTTATTCTCTGCAATTTCAGTAGCTATATGTTAGTTCCTGTTTAAATCACAATGCTTCAAGTTATTGGTGATTTTGGTATCTGTTCAAGGAATACGTGTTGAAATAATACAGAGGCAAAAATGTATCCTATACAGACTGGTTTAGATTGTAGATTCCTAGGGATGCAATGTAACTCGTAAAACTTTGATCCCTTTGGAATTCAGAATTGCTGAGCTATCTGATAGATTCATAGTTTAGAAATGTGACTTAGTTGTGCGGTTCAGTTCTCTGGTCTGGAAAAGTATTTACAGAATTTCTTGATCTCCTAGTGTGTAGTCACACGTAGTTCTTTGTGTTAGTCTTGCCCACAGCAGGTACTGTTCAAGGAGTCTCTTGGGTTTGGGAAAATGTATTTAGCAGACTCAGACACTCCACAGTTCCAGAGTCTGCAACAAAAATGTCACAAAACCCTTGAGTGAGGAAGGGGAACAAATACAAAAGGGTATTAATTTGGCTTTTTTACAGCAGCTGGCATGAGACATATCAGCCTTAAGAACCATTACCTTCAAGTCAGCGATATTGAAGTTGTGCATTATCTGCGAACACTTTTATTGATCTCATGTCTCTGGGTCTGATGTCAACAGGATGGACTATTACTAAGAAAGTCTTTAGGAGATTAACTAAATGTTTGAATAACCTGTAGCTCGCTTCATTCTTGAAAATTGAACTAGAGCACAAAAAAGAGTGGTTTAAGGAAATTCTCTTCCAGCACCTGAAGGAAAGACAAAATTTTCTTTTTAGTCCCTAAAATGCTATGCTCTTTAAACAGTCTTCCCTGGAATCTTTCCCTCTGCTTTATATTTTGCTTTATTTTGTGGAGTTCTTTTAGTTGTTCAGTACTTTATTTTAAATCTGTTTTGCTCAATTGCCTATTTTTAGTTGTAAGGATGAAATTTTCATTCCTTTTAACATTGTTTCCCCATGGTAACTTGATTGAAAAGCATTTTGACAGAGCGTAATTTCTGGGTTCTATTTGCTCTGACAAGTGAACTCAGGAGCTCCTAATATGAAGGTTAATATTAATTAGATGAAAGATAGTTACAGTCCATACAAATTGCATTTATAAATCATGATGAACTGTGTAGAATTGATTAAAAAGAGCAATGTATTGGGTTTTTTCTTGTAGTGATACAATTTCATATTCATTAAATCTAAAGTGGCATATTGTGCTACAAAATCTCATGGTACATTTGATAATTGCTAAAAATTTATCTTATAAGCAGACTGTGTTATTACTCAAGAAAAAATTAAACAAACTGATTTCTTAAATGGATACAACAAAAGAACATGGACCTTAGAAGTCTTAGGTGACTCTACAGAACCAAGATTTAAGCATTGTAAATTTGTTGGTCTTTGGGTTGTTCACCTGCCTGTCCCCTCCCCAGTAAATACATAACTACATGTATAGGTAAATATTTGTGCATAGCCAGTAGCAAGGACAGAGGGAGAAAAACATTTCTAGTTATTGTAATGCAGTACTCATGATACTGCTTGCATCCTTTTTGTGTTTTAGTTAACTTTTAAAATTATATATAAAGAATTATCTCGGTTCCATGTATAATAAACAGAGGCCTAGAACTAGAAAGTTTCAAAAGAACAAGTATTTTCTGAATTCCTAATGTATGTTGTATTGGTTAAATGAGATCCAGTTGTGCATGACCTCTTAGTTTGATTTAAGTTTGAGATGCATGAAGTTCGTGAATTCTTTAAATTTCTGTTTTACTCTATTTTTCTGGTTTTAACTGTTTTTATTTCAAATTTCCGTAGCGAATGGGCAGAGGCTATTCTCACATAAATCAGTCCTTGATGTTGCTGCTGAGTGAAGAGGAGCGTACATGAATCCAACACTACCAAAATAGGAGGAGTTATTTTGCTACGATACGTCCAGAGTGACATAAGGTTATACAGAGCTTGACAAGAATAAACACTTTGAGAGCTATAAAATTCCTTTGACCTTGGGGCTTGGGAACGTAAGTGGAGCCTTAACTTTTAGCTATCTGTGTATATCTAAATCAAAGCAAATCATGGCCAAAAGATGTTGCTAAGTATATTTTTCTCAGTGGTCAGTGTGATGGATGGTTACAGTTCTTGGAGCAATTATGTTAGGCATAGGTATCCCTGGAGCAGAAACACTTGCAGCTCAGAGGCTTGTGGAAATCCTTATCAGTGGCTTAGCTCGTGGAGAGCAGGGTCTGAGTTGGAATGAATTCTGAAGTGCCTTCAGATATTTTGGCAATTGCTCTGAAAAATTTGCATATACAATTGTACGCAAAGGGGTTCTGGGTGCATCTGAACTTTAGTGGACAATGGTTCCAATGGATTTTGAGTTCTTCCAGCTAGTTAATTTTTAGAACAAGTGACTGGGGTCTGTTTGTGATGCCTTGGCTTGAAATTCTGTACTGGTCTGTGTTCCACGTGTATTGATGTCACAAAATTTGGATCATTTAGCCAAACTTGGACTCATTACTTTTACTTCAGTATTGTTGAAAATGCTTTCTTGAAAGCTTCTTCTCTATTTTAGGTACTTCCCAAAAGCAGCAAAGCTGCCCAGTTTTGGTAGTGAATTCCTACAGGCTTCAGGGAATAGCATTAATATAACTAATACAAAAAGGAAGATCGGAAATCATGTTTGAGGATCCTTTTGCAAGTATAATAATTTGCCTCTTTTCATAACTACAGTATAACAGAGACACCAAATCACCTTGTGAAGTTGTTTGGCATCTTTTTTCTTTAACTACTTCACCAGCTGTTAACAAGTTTTTTCTCTTCTCTTCTGGTGGCATTCTGTGTTTCTCTCTGGTTTTTGAGTGCATCTAGGAGCCAAATGCAATAAAAGAGGCTAACATTTGTCAGGTGAGGTTCCAGTTTGTCTTTGTCATGTTGAAAGAAGAAAATCCATTACTGGAATATTGGAAGGTAGAGGAAGGACCATGTGAAGATACCAATGCCCAGTGGAGTGACTGGGAAGGAATGGTTAGAGGTATTTTTAGCATTTGTACTGGAATGTCAGAGGCTTATTGATTGCACTTTTGTTCCCTGAGGGAGGTCAATGGGAAAGGGAAGAGGTCCAGAATCAGGAAGTAATCCTCGCAGAACCTCAAATACGTGCTTTTCACTTTGACATTAATCTGAGTTTAGAAAGGAGAATGTCTGTTTCTTGCATTTCTGCATGGACATACCTTAGAAATCTTTTATTTCAAAAAGGGCCAACTTAGTACTGTCAGTTGCATGGCATTGAGTATAGTGAAAACAGTCACGTCTCTCATAGTGAAGAAAAATGTTCAATTTGTTTTCTAGTAGAGCTTTAGGTTTGATTTTCTTGTCTGTCTTCATTCTTCTGACCCTGACATTGTTCTTTCTCTCTCACTATTCATAGTAATTTCTTAAGTGAGAGTGATTTTACTGAGCTGATAATAGAACCTTGCTGTTTTGCTGTGTCATTTTAATGGTGAATATTTGAATATTTTACTCTCAGTAAACTTTTCTTCTCTTTTAAAAAACACTTTTTCATTGACCTGAAATATGAAAGGTGCTATGTGTAAAACCCCATCAGCTGACAGTCTTTTTAAAAGTGTATGTTTGTGTGCATGATTTTACAACATTCATAGGCTATTACAGTCTCTGCTTTGTTGAACAATGAATGTACTGGGAATGTGTTCATGGGCAACATTTGAATGCAAATCCTAAGTCAAACACCTTCATAAGATATGGGCATATTGATACAGGTTGGAATTCCACATGTAATTTCTCTCTTAGGAATTGCACGGATCACTTATGTGTTCTTTTGACTGCTGCTGCCTTTGGGCATATGCATTTCTTAAAGTTGCTTAAAGAAAACATTTTTTTCTTTCTTATTCATAAATGCAAGTTGGGAGAGGGTTTTTTTCCATTTTTTGAGAACCTGTTAAATTCAAAGGAAGTTGGGTTGTTTTGGGTGGTTTTTTGTGCCACTAGTTTGGAAGAAAATTGTGATTCTGTTCTTGGTGTCAGAAAGTTTGTAAGTGCACAAAGTGCTTAGAGCAAGCAAAACATAAAGGGCAAGCAAACCATAAAGGGAGACACAGCTCTGGGCAACTGAGTGGTTCAGACTGAAAAGTGCTTGAGCTCCTGAATTCTGTGGTTCACAGTGCACATACTCAGATGTTTTGTTACTTCCAAAGAAATATTACATCATCTTATTTGCAAAGTCACTATGCTATAGCTGTTTTTACGTCCAAAAGAGTTCTCAAGTGGGATATCAAATACATGCATTACATAATCAGAACAAAGCCTTTATTGGTTGATTGTACCCTTAGGGTGGGATGCTGAATGGTAGTTGCATATGGAAGACATAATCTTCCAGAATTAACCATTTCCTAACCACCCTGTCAACAACTATGAAGTGAAGTAATAGCCTGGGGATAGGATTCACTTGGGAAGGGTGTAGCTAAAGAAAACAAGATTTTGAATTGGTTAAAAGAGTTCATCATCTTCCTGTAAATGTATTTAAATGTATTGAAACAAACAGAAAGCACCAGAAGAGTTTTATGGATATATTTATAGACTGATTTGCTGAACTTCATGTGGTGCAATTCCTGTTGTTAATGAATTCAAAGGAGGTAGACCAATTTCCACTCAGTCTGTGGTTTTAATTTATTGGAAAATGATCCACTTAAAAATACCGGAAATAATTTTTTTTTGTTATGAAATATTAAATTTGTATTTCTAAGCTAATTTAAGCACTTTTTAGAGTTATTCACTTGTTAAGGACCATATGTGCAAAGTATGTGTCTGGTGATTTTAATTGGTCCTGTTCAGAACTGATCTGGTTTTTAATAAGACCTTTTTTTGTGAAAGGTATCATATGGAGCTTATAGTTCTCAAGCTACATGAAAATGGTACCAAAGTTTGGTCTTTTATTGATTGCCGTGGTATTTTTTGTGATCTCAGTCTAGCTTTAATGAACCTGGATTTCATAAACCTCATATTAAATATATTAAATAAATAGGTAAATCCTTACTCTGTGGGAAGGGAGACCACATTAAAACAAAAACCTAAACAAACAAAATTCTCACATTAAAAAGTCTGAGCTTTATGTTAGGATGATCTACATGTGATTTCCTGTGTTGTCTTAATGCAGTTTTTATACATGGCTTCAGGGTAAAGTTGCACCAGCTTCCAAATTAAAACTGCTAGTCAGCCTTTGGGTTCGTGTAACTTTTAGACTGGAAGGTGTTTTTCAGTGAAAATACTGACTGAACCCAAGGCCATGGCTTTTTTTCCTCTCTTCCCTCTTGCATTGCTCCCAGACTAAATTAGGCACTAGTATGAGTAATCCATCAGTATTGACTTCACTTTTGCAGTATATTTGTTGAAGAGCGGGAACTTGTTGACAACATTTTTTTGTTATTGTCCCTGTCCCAGCATATCCTTGGAAATAATAAATTTGATTTGATCATTTCATAGAATCCCCCCAGTTCTTCACCAAATCAGTTCCAGATGGTCAGTGCTCCCATAAAAATCTTGAAACAAGATACTGATTTTGGAAGTGTTGGCCTTAAAATACTCGCCTTGATCCTTCAAGGACCACTGGGACACAGAAGCTTGTGCAGTACTGGATATCCTCAAGTGAAAAGCAAGGCATGTACTGCAGAGACTTACTTAAAACATCATAATATTTGTATCCATTCGCAGCAGACAAGTAGTTCTTCACCTTATTTTTTTTTTGGAAATACATACCCAGCACAAAGCATGGATGAGCACTCAGTAGGCTTAATATAGTTAATATGCAGATGTTTTATGTATTCAAGTTCCGACTGCTATCCATTGGATGGGCAATAGCTGGTGTTTCGCTTCCTACCAGCTTGCTTTACTGTCATTTATTAGCAGTTCAGTTTAGAAAAGTGGAGAGGGGAGGGCTGGCTGGAAGAAGAGGTTGTGTGACATTTTCTCCCTGATAGCCACTCATGTAGGCATCTTTCTCTTTCAGTCTCCCAGTGATATTTATACCAGCCGTGTAGCAGACGTTGGGAAGAAGGATTACGAGTTAATTTGGAGAGCTAAATATACCTGTGACTGGTGTGTTAAGGAACACACCACCACACACAGTCTCCAAGTTTTAGTAGAGAAGCATCAGCCTGTAGGATTTCTCTCCTTTGGTGGAGCTTGCCACATGACCCTTCTGCTTTTCGGCCTCTCTGAATTAATCCTGAATACTCCTTTTTCTGCAAAAGGACCAAAGAACTTTTGCATCTCCTCACTGACAGTGTGTCATTTGCTTCTTTACCCTGCTGACTGTTTCTTTTCTTTATGTCGTTTTTGAAGGAAGTCAGGATTAAAAAAAACAACTTTACAATGTGTTGTCAGCCTCTTTTTGTTCATTTCAATGATGGTAGTAAATACTGGAGAGCTTTTTATTTAATTTTCACTGCTGAATCAGCATAAGTCTGAGGGTTTGAGCTATGTTCTATGTTTCTGTTTGTCAAGAATTATGATAATTGCTTATTAACTTACAGTAAAATATGAGGTTGATATCAGTAAGGGTAGAAATTTGTGGCACTGAAAAAGAATAAGAACAAGATCATTTCGTTTTGGGACCACTACTCAGAGACCTAAGGAAAAGCATATTCTACATGAATTGCAGTTAGTATCATAGGACACCTAGGAAGTAACAAACATCAAACCCTGGGATGACAATTACATTTGAAAAACAGGTAAAAATAACCAAACATATCCAGGAAGAGTCACTCAATAACCAAACAGTGTAAATAAAAGTAAGATGTGCTGAATAGTTTCCATTTGTAGCATAAACCCATGTCTTTAAGTAATTAACAGTGGCCTTACAAAATTAAGAAAATACCAGGTTTCAGGCTGTGCATCTTTATTGGTTTCAATATGCTCTTGAGAATTTAAATGGAGGCAAAAGGTAATTCTTTAGTCTCTGATTATGCAATTTAAGTAATTTTCTAACAATGAATGTATAGTTCCTTTTTTTCCTTTGAAAATTTCTTTCTGCATCTCCTCACATTAAAAACAAACCAACAATGAAAAAACCCTAATCAAACAAAAAAAACCCAAGTCCAAAAACCTGAAATCAACCAAACAAAGAAATGAAAAACAAAACCAGAAAAGAAAAGATCTAGTATTACCACATGGTGATTGTGATGCTGATAATCAGCACTAGAGCATCAGAGAGGAAGACAGTGAAGGTATTCGTTTTATTTGAATTCAGTTTAGTTTAGTAACTCTTTTTATTCATGAAACTTGTCTTGAGGCCACCCAACACATCTACTTTTGTGCTGTTTGTCATTGAGTGACTCCTTTTGGAAATGCTTGGTTATTTTAAACCTGTTTAAAAAATGTATTTCTCGATGAACTAGTTACTTCTGTTTGATGGTACCAAGGTAGCTGCTTGCTTTTGTTTTAGTGGATAGCTTTTTTCTACTTTCAAAAAGTGCTGAAGATACTGTATCTTCTTGGGCGGTTACTTGCTGCATTTCCAGGGGACTAAAGAACCACCCTCAGGAGCATGGATGCCTTGGTATTGTGTGAATATAAGTCATCAAAATTACTTGCTTTTTGGAGTTTTGTGCACCCATTTTTTTTCCCCCTCCATTCATCTTTTACTTTTTTCCCCCACCTCTCTGAAGAATTATCTGCATAATTTTAGCTTTTCATGGCCTTCTCTTGATGACAAAAACAAGGGCATGGGCAGTGTCATAGATGTTCTTTGAGGTCCACTGCTCTGGAACTGTGAGGTGCGTGCCCAAGCTGACCCTGGGAAGCAGGAGTTGCAGGGAGAGAGACTGCAAACCACTGGTAAACTGAGCAGTGAGTTTACAAGAAAAGAATGTTGGATCACCAGTGTTGATGCTTGGGTAAGCGATTCACAAAGGAATCTTCCATCTGGAAACTGAAAGGAGAAAAAGTTTATTTAAGGTGGCCTTTAAAAAAAAGTGGTAAAAAATTGCTTCTCCAGTACACGGCTGCAGCTATATATTTTGCAGCATGAGTCATAGATGGCTTTATAGTTCTACATCTCCTTGCATAGGAGGAATAAACTTTGGAGAAGAGGAAGTTAAGAGAAAACAGAAGTGTGAACAACTGTTAATGGTGCTCTCTCTGGCTCCATTCAGTCTGCCATTTCATCATACTTGAAGGGGGTAATTCAGAGATTCCTTTCTTGGCACATAAGTGGCAACATATGTTTGAAACAGTGAGTGGAAAATGTAGGAAAAAAATGACAGGCATATGGCAATAGGAAGGCAAGGAAAAATTTGTTGCCCTAACGTTAGCCACATAATTGGTACACTTAACTTCTGAGGGACTGATTTATTTAAAGACAAAATGTATGCTCCATTTATTTAGGTTTTCTATACGTGGCCTACATCTTATAGTGCCTTCATAATGTCTGCTTTCTGAGGGAGTGGAAGGTGATACGAGAGGTTCAGAGCCTCAGCCAAGGAATAGAGGGGGAAATCTGCATGCAAATAGACAAACTGACCTTCATTCATATTCTCATTTTAAAAGACAAGGAATTGAAAACCTCTTTAATTTTAATATTCAGTCTTGTACATTTTTCTTTTACCATATTGAGTAAACAAGAATGTTTATGGCTTAATGCAACATAAGATTTACTGCTTAGTGAATAGAATAGCTGTCCTGGAAACAGGCATCATCCAAAATAGTGTTTCCAGTGTGAAGTACATGCTGAGGTAACCTGCTGACTTCAGTCAAAGAAGGGTTTCTACCCACGCATACATCTGTGCACAATTGTAAGCAAAATTCAGTATTTCAAACTGTTTGATGTGGAGAGAATGTGGGTAGCTCTTTCTGTTTCCTTAGTTAATTTTGTGCCCTGAGTTGAGTCATTAATTTCAAGGGAAAGTGTTGTTGGGAAGGTCAAGGTCAAGTCTGGTCCTGCACAGCTTCTGATGACATGCAAAATATGTGTTTAGGAACACACTTGGGCCAGAAGCTCAAAACTCTACAATCCAAATAATATATTCTCAAAATGTGCTTAGGAGGAAATCAATCTGTTTTCTTTCTATTGAAAAATGATTAATCAAAACCCTGGGAGAATGTCTCCTACCACATTTGCCTTGAGAAATGTGGCCTCTTTTCTGAAGAGTGGTGAGGCCCTTGGAGAACTGTAACTTGGCAACTGATTGGTCATGTTATGGCCCTTATTCCATGGGGATCTTAGTCCTTGCATGGAAAAGGAGAACTGACCAAATGACATTTTAATTTTGTTCTCTCTTTTCTCTGACCGTTTCTGGCTCCGGGATTTTATGGTCTAGTGATTTAATTTTGAGATGCAAATTCTTATGTGAGGTTATAAATGCTGGTAAATTGATTGCATTATACCAGCAAATGCAGTTTATTTTGGGGAGGTGAAAGACAGATGCTTTATCAATCTTCTTTAAATGCAGAAAGTGTGGAGTGTTAAACATCTAAAAATAGATTAAAAAACACCTCTAGCTTTAAAAAACCCCCAAAACCAAAACAATCAAAACCAGTCTCCATAATTAGTATTCTGTGTTAACAAGTAACACCCTGAAAACTTGAGAAATCTGAGATAGTTTCTCTACCAGAGTAAATGACATCACAAATACTGTCAGCAAAATGAATGAAAACAAATGTTTTGAAAGTCAACCTATTTATGTTGTTTTGGTTGTTCCCCATGTCAGCAAAAAGCTAGGAAAATGCATCTGGAAATTGTAGAAATCTTTGGAGTTAGTTAAGAGGTTTTTTCTTCCTTTTTATGTGGGAAGGGGAACCTGTACAACAAAAATTATTAATGTACTACTTCTTTTGGAGGAAAGAGGAGAGATGTTTTTAAAGAAGATTCAGGAAAATTATTAAATATTCTCTATTTGGTAGCTTCTGTATGTCTTATTTTACTTACATGTAAATGCACTCGGTTGTCCTATAATTTGTTTGGGTTATTTTGTTTGATTTTTGGGAGGTTTTTTTGTAAGTTGGCTTTGGTGAAATCACTTCCATGCATGCAGAATTCTGTAACTAATTATTTGTGAACTCCAGTGATGCAGGTCAGAAAGTACAAGGACGTGTATCCTTTTTATGAGTCCCTAACTCCTAATTATGAATCAGTTTGCAGAGTGCATTTGAAGAAGTTTGATCCTTCTGCTGTTCTTCTCATGTTTTGGCTTCTGAGCAAGTAGTGGTTAAGGAGATAACTACATGTTGTATCATAAACACTTCAGCCAACTGGAGTTTCTCCTTGGATTGGCCATCACACCAGCATAAAATGCTGTGAGGACTTGCCATGTTTGAGGTAGAGCTTTTTGCTTCAGTACATTGGTTTAAATATACAAACTATTACCCACTGTCAGGTGTCAGAAGAGAATCAATGCATGGCTCTTATGTCATTGTACTCCACCACCACATAACTGTAGTCTCCAAGGTGTGACATCTTTATGGTGTGGGAAAGTCCAAATGGTTTGTACAGCTTTTTTAAGCTGCAGGGTTGTAGCATGTCTGTGTGCCATGAGTGGCAACCATCCTGTAGGAGGGCAGATTTCAAAGGGAAATATGTGGGCTGCTTGCTGGATGTGGAACACATACATGAGTAGTTATTTCTTGTGGAATGCTAGCAGTCTTTTCAGCACAAGTGAATTCATCCGTTTTTCCTTTTCTTTTCTTATGTTGAACAGTAGTTCTACTGCTCTATTTTACTTCAATCCCCATATAGTGAGAAAGCTAACCACTGCTGTCATCTCCCCCTGACTGACGGTTGAAATCTCTGCTTTTATGCCACCTATCTTTAGATAAGATCCACCAGGATCTTATCTTTTCCTAATAAAATAATATATCCTTCTCTAGATCAGCTGAGCTTTAGAAACCTGTTCTTACCAGGAGTAGTGGCAATAAGTTGCCCTGTAAAAAGTTTCTCTTTTTTTAAAATGAGCTATTACCTTCTTAAAATACAGCTTTGGATCTTTGAAAAAAAGCTTTCTGCAGACGTGTAGCTCTGAATTGTTCTGTGTGTCTTACCTGTGCTGGTACACAGCAGTAGGTAGGAACTATTTTGAGTGTAGTTTCAAGTTGAGTTCGATTTGGGTATCACAGTCATGGTTGGATTCAATCTGCCTTTTCTAATGCTGAGGAGATGAGATGTTCTCTCAGCTGCAGCTTCTAACACGAGTAGATTTGAGCTTCTTCAAAATTCTTTAAATCCTTTTGTCCAGTGTCATTGGAGTTGTTTTCTCAGGCTTAAATATAAGCTGTGTTGGTTTACCGTATTGGGCGAGTTTCTTCTATGGGTCTTGGGGATCAGTATTCTTGTTTATTTCCCCATCCTGTCCAGATTGCTGATGCTGTTGTAGATTGTTTTCCATGTTGAAATTTTGCCTAGAGATGATTAAGAATTGCATACTCTGGAGAGCTCTCTGAATAAACTAAAGAGACAACAAATCTAATGCTTAGGGGGTTTTATTGCAAATTATAATTTGACATTTGTAAATATTCTAAGAGGAGGATGCAACATGAGTAGATTAGAGATCCTATGTAAATATTTGGGTTTTAAAGTCTAGAATGTCTTCTGATGTTATTTTATACCATTTCCTTTTAAGCAGAATGTTTGTATGTTTTTAAAAGATGTAAACTCCTAGGATGTTAGCTAATTAGTGTGGAGAAATTAGAGTGGGTAAAAATAGCTTACCTGTACACTAATGAAATAAATATCTCAACAATGTAAATAGATGGCAGTAATTGAAACCTAAATGCACTTTTTGAGATTATGGTCACCAGGGCAGGAATTTTACATTTCTGATTGATTCCTCACTATCCGGGAATAGGCACTCCTTTCTCTTTGCTTCCTTCGAGGAATCCAAAATATCTTAGTTTATTTTTTTTCATAATGATTTACATGTATTTAGGGCACCAACAACAGCCATTGCTATTTCATAGTGACTTGGAAGCAGCGAATAAAAAGATTGTGTGAAATATATTAGAACACTTATTCTAGCATAATATCAGGACTCTCGACATAGGGTGCCTAACGAAAGTGTAGGAGGTAAACTTCAGGGTAAGCAAGGATGGAATAATTTGTTCTACCATAATGTCTCATTCTGATTTCTAATCAGAGACACATTTCAAAATAATATTTTCCCCTTCTTTTTCATGCATGATGCTGAAGCCTTGGAAACAAGTGTTAACCATTTCAGTGCCTTTTTTTAGCATCTAAAGGCTCAGCAGAATTTCTTAAGTTTTTGGGCTTATGAATTTCTGGTTAAAGTGTCATAACCTCTTCATAAATAAAAGAAACAAGCTTTTTGATGTACTTTTAGTTTTGGCATTACCCTGTTTTTATGTTAACAGGGGCTCTCTTTCTCCATAATGTGAGGTAAACTAAAGAACAGCTCCTGAACAGCCTTCACTCTCCATTCATGATGCTTTGTGTGTGATGCATTTGTCTGTGTCCTCTCTTAATATAAGAAACAAGAAATCGTGCAGAGAGAGTCGACAAGTGAATGTACATACGTGTATGGAAATTTCACTGGCTATGGACATTTCAGTTGAAAGATGGAATGCAATAAAGAACATCAGATGTGCAAAACTGTAAAATAAAATGCATCTCAATATACATATGTGCAAAAATATGAGCACGTATTTATGTCTGTGTATGTATATATATGGACTTATGTTCATGTAATGCATTAATGTCAAATTCCCAGAAATGTGGTGACGAGAGAGGACCGTTTTAGCTCATGTCAGACAATGTGCTTTAGTAATTTCTCTGTCCCTGGAGACCTTATTAAACACCAAACAAAATGTCTCAGAATATAACTGATTGAGTGTTTTAAATTATGCCCTTTTGTTTGGCTCTTGGCCAGCTGCTCATTGCACAGGGCTGTGGCAAACAAAACCTGTAATTTACACTGACAGTATCACGCAGTTCACTCTGCAGGCTTCTCAACTTAGAACTTTTATAAAGTAAACATTTAAACAAAGCTCAGGTTCTTAATGTAAACACATTTTGTAACTCAAAACTTAGCCAAACAGTTAAGAATCGAATAGGAATTGTATTTTTTCCCCTTCCCATGAAAATGTCATTATTTATTTTTCCTTTCCTTTGCTGATAAATAGGGATATCCCAACACGAATAATGAGAAAAGACACAGTAATCAAAGAACTCTTTTTCTTTTCTACTTTTTTTTTTAGCCATGTGGGTTTAGCACCAATTTTCTAACTGTTTTATCTTTTACTACGAAGTGTATCCTAGTGAAGATCGGCACAAATTCCACCATACATGGCATATCTGCTTATCACATACCACTTGATCCAAACTCAGAGTGCAGAATGGAATTTAGTGGACTTCTATAAAATGTGTAATTTTCAGATATTTCTGTGATTTTGCTATTTAAGTTTTTTTGTCCAATTTGATGAATTCATTTTCTTCCAAAAGAGTGTTTCTTTAAGAACTGAAATGTGAAGTCTAATTGTGTAGGCAGAAGTAGAATGGTAAGAAATCTAACTGGACAGATGCACTAGATGTAAAACAGATAAGGTGGGTCAGAGCCAGTGGTCAATACCTGCACATGAGGGAGAAGTACAAGAAACTGTGCTGCAAGTGATCGTGTTATAAATAGGAGGACAGAACTTGCTCCATGCTGGGCTTACTAAAGGTGCTATAATATACCTGTTATAAGATCATCTGGATACCCTGTGTAAGAACGGAGAAACAGAAACATTATCTGGAAAGGGGGTGAAGGTTAGGATTCTTTTTGGGCTGCAACCAAAACGACATTTGCCATAATGACTGCAAAAAGATATACTCTTTATAGAGCTGATGACAAGAACAAAAAAGAAAATTAAGTTGAATGATTTTAGTATTAAGGACTGAAGTATCTGAGAACAGATGGATCAAATAGAATAAATACATTTTGAAAAAAAGAAACCAATGCATGAAACTTGCATATGAATGTCTGCTTAGTATATACTTTATGAAGTACTTACAAATTCCTCTAACATACAGTTGTTTGTACTCTGTTGTTTTATGTATTTCTTCTGAATGCAATGACAGTGAGTAAGGCTTGGCACCTGCAATGACTTACAGTGTCATCATTCCATTTTATGCTTGAGAAGAGTGAGGAGTTCGTGTCAAATAAGGAAGGACTTCTCAAGTGTTATACAGCAAATCATCAGCCTTTTTCTTTCCCACTGCAATTATAACAGCTGAACAAACAAGATAACATGAGAAGTTTCTTAAATAATTAAGGTAGAGGTCTCGATGCTCCAAGAAAGTGGAATGGTGTGCAAATGGTGCAGGATGGGTTTTTTTCTTGCATTCCTGGTCTCAGTGTAATCTTGTATTGCAATCCAAGTATTCCTAGGTCCTAATTATTGAAGCTATTTCAGAGTCTTAAATAATCATCATATACATTTTGCCTAATTGCTTTTTTTGTGTAGTTTCATTTGAAGAGGACTTGTGATATGTTCTCTCCAGCATTTTTAAGGTAAATGTAAGTGAAGATATTTTTAACATTTTTCTTTTAAAAACAAACAGCTGCTCCCTTTCTTCTTGAAGGTAGGGGAGTTCTGCTTTTTTGGGAATAATTTTTAAAAGCCTAACTGCTTCTGTGAGCTCAGCATCTTTATTCCTGTCCCCATTATTTTTATGAACTGCTGCGTGCCTTATTTCATTGGGAAGTCTGTGGCTCTCTAAGAGGATGAAGGCTGCATGCCTGAGCTCTATTGAAACTATGACCCCACATGCTAGTGCTTATTACTTTAAAATTTGACTAAATATTTCATTATAGATATTTTCAAGAGACTTATGCATGGGTTCCTATGATCTCATTCTTTGATTTTGAGAAAGAAAAGAAGGAAAAAGTGGAGGTTGTGATATTCTACAGCTATCCAAATATTCAGCTTTTGCAGTGGCAAATCAAACTTCTGATATTACTTCCTCATTTGGGTACAGTAAGGTTGAGTAGCTGTTTCTGTAAGGTTTGTGAAAACAGCATTATTTGCTGGGGGAAAAAGCTGTTTGTTTGTATAGTGAAATAAAATAAGTTCTAGAAGTTTTTTTCATGTCTAGATCATTTTTATTGTCCAATAATGTGCAAGCTACCAGACGTTCCACCCCGTTCAGAAGAACACAAAAGTTTTCTGCAATGTACTCTTATTGGGGTCGAATTGCACTTTTGCTTAATGTCCTGGACACTAAAAGATACCTGTTTTCAAGAGCCCTGTAGGCATGTAATAATTTAGAAGTCTTTACTTCTTGCTTGTATTTTAGTTGAAATTAGCTGAGGGATGAAAAAACAGGATGATGATGGATAGGCACAGAGCCTAAGAAACTCATTTAAAAATTGGCCCTTGTAAATATCTGCTTCAAACAATTGTAAGCAAATAGTCAAACCCTCAAGGATTTTTTTAATGCATATCAAAGAGCATGAAAAACATATCATTGCTGGAAGAGGGGTAAATGATCTGCTTTAAGCTCAGTTAATCTTGCTTCAGTTCAGATACAAGGATTAACAGGATAGAACAGCAAAGCATTACTTGAGGGCAGGTGGGGAAGGAGAGCAGACTTGGCACATAATTCTGCTTTCCTCTCAGCTGGCTGGAGTTTTTTGTGTTCACCAAATATATGCCAGTTCTCTTCGTAATATAGTTTCTTCTCTTGTTAAAAACTGCCTCTCATTTCCCTGTCTGCTTTAAGGACCCACCAGCTAATAGTTTCTCAGTTTCTCATGCAATTTCTTTTAGAATACTTAAATACCATTTAATCCTGGCAAAGTGCTAGTAAACTTGTTGCTTTGTATTGTACACAAAATTTGTACACAATTTGATTTAAAGCTTTTTCTTTTATCAGTTCAGCTTCAGATAGTTACACAGACTCTTTCTCCAGAAGGAGTCTAATGTGAAAACCTCCTTGACTTCCAAAACAGAAGAATCTAATGCTGTCAGTCAGGAAGAATACAAAAAAAAAGAGGTTGTGACAGATGAACCAAATGAATTTTAAACTTCATTTTTCAGAAGAGAGGGATGTCTAGATTTTGATTTCAGCCCTTGTCATTATTTTGGATTGATGATCTGTAGTCTAGCATTTTTATGATCATCTGTTTATATATGTACTTCAACTCACAGAGGGTCTGGATATGCTTTTACGCACTTGAATACATTTATCTTGTTTTGCTTGACTTTTCTGCTTTCCTTTTTTTGTTGCAGCTGTACAGCTCCTATGTCAGCATAATGTGTTCTCAAATTTTGATTTAAATACTTTATCAATAGGATAATCATACTCCTCTGAATGTTCTTCTCACATAGTTTAGAAGCATAGAATGTGATTCTATGCATGGCCACATTTCCAACTGGACAGAGTAATTTTTATGTTGGATTTTTGAAATTGTATAGGAGTCCTTGCATCCTTGTTCTTTGGCTGTTTGGTTTTGTAGGGTTTTTTTTTGTTGTTGTTTTAATTCTGTTTATTTGAAATGCTCTTTGATTAGACAGAGCTTTGCTATTTCCTGTCAGACTTCTTTAGCTACTTAAATGCTTTATTTCCAGGAATACAGAGTTTTAATGATTGCATCCCTGATTGGTACATCATCCTGTACTCTGCATGCATGTGCACCTGCCAACTTTCTGCTAAGTTTAAACAGTCTTCATCTTAATTTTAAGCTTAAATACCAGTAGCCTTTTTCTGGTTTATTTTAGGTAAAGTTTGTGCATCCTATACCAACTATTTCAGAGTTGTAGCCATGGAGACAATCTTGTTAGGTGGCTAAAAAGCTAATTTTTTTCTCCAAGCACTGTGAAAATTCTTTTATATGTTGTTATTTTTATTATGGACAGCTTCTTCTCAGTTTTCTCCAAGAAATGCTCTGGATATCTGCTGGGTATCATAACAGCAACTGTCTTTGCATTTAGTAATCAGAATACCCAAGGGCAAGGTTGTGTGTAGTGTTTGAGACTCAGATCTTTGCATATGTAAGTGTTAAACTACACACTTTGATGAAATGCTGGCAGTGAAATCTGGTATTATATGGAATTAGCTGAATTTTAAGATTGGTTGCAGACAAGAAATTTAGACCAAACTAATCTTAAAATTTGATAATACTTACAAGCATATGTGGAAAACAGGCTGATATCTAATTCATGTAAAATAAATGTTTTATGTTATGAAACTAGTGGAAGCTCTGTTTGGAATGCCTTTTCTTTTTTTGCATTGCAATGCCTGCTTCTCTTACTTTGCATCTGAAGTTAATACAGACCTAAAGAAGATGGGAATTCACAGAGACCAGGAACTTGAATCTGTAAGATACATTCCTTTGTTAAAACTCTATTGAGTTGCATGCCATGCTGTTGGATATCTGCTATTGCTTGAAATGATGCATTCTAAAATGGCATTATAAACCTCATTAACCTTTGGTAAACTGAGGTGTTAGGAAGCTAAATCAACTCAGTATTTGTGCCCTTCTGTAGGTTCAGTACTGTATATTTCAATCATCCTTTATTTCTAGGCCAAATGCTACACTCAGAGAGACCTAAGGCACATAGAGATGGTAACAGTAGTTTTCACTGTCTTTTCAGGAGAGTTGAACTATGTAAACTCAGAGTTTACTCATCGCTTCTTCAGTCACAGCTACAGTGTTGGCTGCTACACTGTGTTCAGAGACCATGAGAAAACTGGGTTCTGAACCAAAACCGATCTATATAGGGTTGATATTTCAATAAGAGTTGTGGATGACTAGCAATTAATAACATGGATTTATGGATATGGTGCTATATTACAGTGGTGAAGCTTTGATAAGCTTTGATAAGCATGTTTACAAGGTCCTTGGAGTTTTAATATAGTGGTTTTCATTAAGTTTATTTATAACCTACAGTTTTTATTGGCTATACTTAAATCTAGCCTATAAGGATTTTGAAGGTTTATAGCAAACTTAGAGATATAAAAAGTTAAGTAACTTTATCCGGTGAGTGTGTTTATCCAAATATGTCATCAAACTTCTCAATTTCCCTTTTAGAAAGCCAGCTAGGGACGGGCTGACTCATTCTCCTGTCTGACAGAACGTGAAGACATCCAGAGTTTAGCTGGCAAGAGTGTTGAAAAAAGGAGAATTTTAGGATTTCAGGGAGTGGTCTTGCTTTTCAGTTCCTCAGTTGGATGCAAGATGAAATTTTGAAATGAGAAACATGTGAAATCTTGTCTAAACATTTAATAAACGATGTCCCAATTTCCTGATTACTTAAATGCAAATTGAAGGATCCGAACATTCCTAAAAGTCATCTTAGTAGTCGTAAATTTGTATATCAGAAAAAGGTTTACAGCGCTAAGAATTTCCTGATAACCCTGACATTTTTAGCATACAAATCAGAGTGAAGGAAGAGGAAGGTGCATGGTCTCCATTTCTGCTAGATTTTATTCCCTTTTCCACAAGAGTCTCTGGTTTTGTTCAGGCTATGAGGAGGAAGGAGGCTAGCACAGTGTATAAGGAAGTGCAAGTGAGATGGTAACAATTGCAATTTACTGAAATGGAAGGGAAGTTCCAGAAAAACAGGGCTTTGTATCTATCTGCTGATAATGTTTGTGGGGCATGTGTCTTTCCCCAGTGACTTGAAGATGCTGTGAATCAAAGTGCTGAGGCTAAGGAATTTCCCAGTAGCATATAACAGACAAGACCCTGACTGCTTTTAAAAGTGAAGAGCTCTGTTTTAAGTTGCAGGCTTTTAATCAGCTCTTGTAATTTGAAGCAAAATGTGTGACTTGAAAGGTATTGGCAAGGAAGTAAATATGGCAAAGAGCAGCTTTAGTGATACGCTTTTGCAGTGCCATAACTTGGATGCTGTCTCTGCTGAAGATGCTCAAAGTATCTTGGGCAGAGAATGAGAGCCAACCTGTGCGAGGTGTATCTTGTCAAGCCCATGTACGTGTTTGAAAACAACCATGTTCCTGGATTCACTGAGTTTCCATTCTCCGGCGCTCTTGGCAAAGGCAGAGTCTGGGAGAAGGCAACTGATGCTCGGTCAAATCTGGCAGACATAAATCAGTTGGCTGTTGGTGTATTTTCAGTGTTACTGTCCCTTTGGCACTTTTCATCTCCTATCTGGAGGTGGCGGGGTAGGCAGAGGTGAAACTTTTCTATGGCAGAATGCTTCCCCTGACATCTTTCCATAGTCATCACAACTGTTGAGTTTGGGTTTTTTATCTGCTTGTTACTGTTGTCAATGGTCAAGTTATGGTTTGAGAGTCTTTAGTGCTGGAGCGTTCTCTTGTCCTGAAGCAGCAAACCTTGTTTCAGCCCACTCAAACTCTCTTCTTAGAGTTTTATCTGCTTTAGATCTCAGCTGGGTCTCTCTGTTACCAAAATGGGTGCCCTAAGGCTCTTTTACAGTTTTAGTCAAGTATTTAGTAACTTTCAGTAGAGTAAGGAAGTACTGTATTGAGCTGTTAAAGAGAATGAATTATTGAATGAAAAGTGTAATTTTGTTTATGACAATGCAACTTTTATAGAACATTTTTACAGGGATTGAGACCTTTCTGTATTTTGGACATTTGAAATGAGAAGCAGAATTGTCAACACTGGGTTTGTAAGGGAGAGACTAGGTGGTCCAATAGTTTTTCCTATATCTATTCCCATTTGCTACGCTGAGCCATCCACCCGACCTGTGTGCTGTCATTCTACACACCACCACCTCCATATAGGGGTCTGAATCACACATTTTGAAAACCAACTTTCATAAGTCCTTCCCAAACTTTTAGATAATTTCTGTGTCTTTTTTCCAATTTTCTTAGTAGAAAGTTTCAAATATTGACCATACTTTTTCAATGTGTTCCCACTCTTGATCTTCAGACACTAAATAGATTCTGTTACCTTGTCCAAATGTGTGGTGTTTACCTGAGAAGTTATACAATGCGCATTTCAGGCTCAAGAAACAAAATCATGTACTCATTTGAAAATCAAAATTAACATATGAGATGATTTTGGTCTTTATTTTTAACAATTTTTTCAAGTAATCTCTGCTCTCAACAGAGATTTAGTGCTCCTGATCTTTTTATTTATTCTCTGTTTAAAATTACTGTCTTGGCACAGAGACTGAGGCTAGGACATTTTTCTTAAACTGCTGCAGTCTCCCATGCGTGGTTTTTTCATACATGTCTGTAATGCTCAGAGATTTTCTAGCTGGGCATAAATGCATTGAAGCTCACAGCATGCCATGGGAAACTTGGTTGAGTTTAGATCACAAGTCTTGGTAAGTGATGCATGACCTGCATCCTGAGTTCTCATGGCCAGTTTCTCTTGCCTGTTTTTAAGATACAAAACTAATTATAGCACATGTAAGTCACTTAAATTTTTCTGCCACAAGAAAGATCTCAACTTCATTGAGATTTCTCCTCCTCTGCCTTCAAACAGGAGTACAACTTTTCCCATAGCAATGGTTTGTTCTGGAAAATTATGATAGTGTCAAATTTTCTATCTTAGAGAACGATTTAGGGTTTTTTCTGTCTGTCTGATGTTGTGTGTTTGTTTTTCAAAGTTACAAAATCCTGCGCCAATTTCTCCCTCTCTCACAGCCCCACCCTGTGATGAATCAGAAGTGCACCCTGTCTTTTTTTGGTCACAGGTCTTGGTACAGTCATCTGCTTCTATTGTTGCTTATGATTAGACTTGTTATGCTGTGCCACACATGGAGTGGTGCACTCAGTCTTATTTGGAAATGTATATTGGTGGCTAGAGCAAGTGCCGCGTTACTGAGGGCAGTGCCTCCCCTTGAGCATATTTGGCCAGTGCTTCATCGCCCATGCTGGTCACTGGTTAGGTGTTGATTTACAAGAGCCAGCTTAGAAAGATCATCTTTCCCTTGGAGTTCTGACATGAGGGTTGAAAGTGCTGACCAGAGCTACCTGCAAGGTGGCTTTCCACAGTCACCCCTTTCCGGAGAATTTATGTCCTTTTGCAGGGAGGGCAATGAGCATCTCTTTCCCCACTCGTGAGGGGAGAGAGGGTAGCAGTGTAGGAGAACATCATTTGACTAGGTTATTCTCTGTGCCCTCCCTGTCTTCAAAGTGTGCAATGATAGTATTGGTTGGTAATCGTGATAGTGTGCCTGAAGTAGTGAACAGACACGTTATGTGCTCAGAATTAAGAAACACCTCAGTATGAACCTCACTTCTTCATGTCATTCCACCAGTGTCAGTGGAGTTGCGTGAGAAATGGTTATCGTTTAGATCTCACGTCTCCGTGCTGGTGACAGTAGGTGGAATAATTTAGAATTGCGCCAGCGATCTAGAGAATTTCTCAGTTATGGTAACACTGAGTTGAAAGCCCTCTTTCTATTTGTATTTATTCTTGAACTTTTGTATTGAAAAACATAGTGTGACCTTGTTCAACAGTTTTGGGGTTTTAACCCTGAATTCTATTTTTTTGCTTTAAGATAAAGTATTTTTATCTTCCATCATGCGCAAAGACTGTTACAAGAATCTTCGAATACTTGGATTTTGACAGATTTGATTTCACAACATCTGTTGAAAGTTATGTAGTGCAACAATACATAGCTTTTTTCTTACAAGCATGAGGTAATTAATCTGTGTACATCACTTCCTTGAGTCTGTCTTCGTGCCTCGGTCTTATTAGTGGGACTGTCCCATTGGAGTGTAATGTAGAATAAGAATGCTGATGTTGTGTTTCTGGTGGGTCTTTCTTATTCACCTACAGAGCACTAGATACCCATGAAAAAGGTCAAATGTACACAGATCTGGCATCCATTTCACAACTTGCAAGACATAGTCTCCAGCATATGTAATACATATAACTCATTGCCAGAAAGCTAAAAGGAAATGATTGCATTTGAGTACAATGCAATCTACAACAATAGTTCAGTGTGCATAAAATTAAAACCCGCTGGTAACACATGTACAATAAATAAATCAACTGTGTTTGTTTTTACTGCAGTTTTCTGTAGAGATAAGGTCCTACTTCTTATAATATTTAATTGGCTTCATTAAAAAAATAGAAAATATTAATTATACCCATTCTTACAGAATATTGAATTTTCCAGAGCTGGATATGCAAAATATTTTTATTCCAATGTGTAAATGTGTTTGAATTAAAGTATAGCAATGTTATGCTGGCAACACACTAACACACTTCACCTTTTAGCTAAGATGGTTGCCTCTTCCTTGATGCCCTGTCCCAATTTTCAAGCGCTGTTTACCTACTGTGTGTAGCAATTACTTTCATCTGACACTTTTAAAAAACCCCAAAACACTTCACCTAGAATGCTGTTTCATGAAATTGCCTTTCTTACCTACTCAAGACCTGAGCAGTCTTATAACATAATATGATTTAATTTTGGTACAGTTTTAGTGTGATGTTTAGTCAATGTAATAATATTGCATTAGAGGGTAAGAGTGTACTGTGATAGTGTACAAGAGGAAATACATGCTCTTAATGCAGTGTTAAGCATGTATCCAGGGAAGATACAGAAAAGGCTGAAATAGCTAATGTGGAAATGATAAAAAAGTATTTTTGAAGTATGGGCCTGGAAAAGGATTTAATTACTTGGAAGTACAGAAAGATGTGTTTGGTTTATTTGTGTGGGGGTGTTTTTCATTTGTTTGTTCTTTTGTTTTTTAATATTTGTTTTCCTTGGAGGTGCTATGAAGAAGGATTTATGAGACTCAAATATAGAAAGGCTCAGGTAAAATGTGTCTAGGTACAAAAGGCTGAGTGACAAGCAGTGTGACTTTGTTACCCCAGTTTTAAGAACGGAGGTATTAGAGAATTGTAAGGATGAAGCCGAGGGCAGAGGGATCAAAGACTGAGTTCCCTTCTGTTCTCATGGAGTTGGGGACGATGACAGGCTGCTCACATGGTGAGATTTGTTGTTTTGGTTGGGGGCTGGAGTCGACTTGAGTCATCATCAGAGAGATGATGCCTGACTTTGAGTTTCTGTGAGGACAAGCACAGAGAGTGAATGGACAAAGAAAAGACCTAAAGAATAAGATCTATGGAGTTCTATGAACAGAGCAGAGGTGGACAATGAGTTTCAAACTCAGAGTACACTGTGGAACACTCAGAGAAATGAGCCCAAGCTGGAGTCACAGAAACTCTTTGTGGGGACGATTACAAGGAAGTGCTGAATACTCATTTGTGTCCAAGTCAGCCAAAAGATCAAAGAGGGAAGAGGGATTAGGTTCAGAGCTTTGCCATAAAGGACGTTATTAAGCTTTTATTCAGAGTATTCTGAACATGGTGTAGAAGCCAGTCCAGAATGGTGCCTACAATGAGGGAATGCCTACTGAGGGAACGGGTCTTTTGGTGAGGATGCCTAAGACTGCATTAGGAGCCGAGGCAGCCAGCAGAATACTGACCCTTGGGGATCTTCAGTAATCTGCTGGACAAGGACCTGAACAACCTGATCTGACTGTGAAGTTAGCCCTGCACTCAGCAGGTTGTGCTGGAGACCTCCAGAGACCACTTCCAACCTGTATCATGGAACAGGTTGTCATATTAACTGACTGACCTTGAGGGTGGCAGCAGCTGGAGCAAAAAGCAGTGTTTTGTGGTGTTGTGTTAGATGGGAAGGATTACAGGTGTAGTAGTCTTCTGTACAGACTTCTGCAGATTTAGTTTTCATAGAAAAAGACCCTCATATTAGTAGATAATCCTTAACCTTAAGATCTTATTAATTGCTTCTATACCAATCTGCAGTTCTGTGCTACTATTTTAAGTCTGTGAGCAAAATTTATCATAACTGTATTTAAAAATGTATTTACATTGCTTCTTAGGAAACTCCTGTTTTATCTTGTCCTGTTGAATAACATTCACTTATTTAACCAGTGTATCTTCATAATAAAGCTTTACCCTTTGTATAGTTGAGAGTCTGTATAGGATATAGAAAGTTTTAAGCTGAAACACACCTATACATTGGACATTTCTTCCTTTCATCCAGCTTAACCATCAGGTATCTGTGATTGATTTATTTTCCTCATACCTTCATTTCCTTTCAGTAAATAGAAAATGGAGAATAACTGTGCTTACATAATATTTAAAGCTCCTTGAGTGGAAGAGGACTGTGTAAGTGCTAAACATTTTACTATTTTACTCCTTCATTTTTTTCTTTTTCGTGTGGGGTGGAGAGTACCCCACTCCTTTTTTGTGTGGGGTGGAGAGTAAAGGCATAAATACTTGTATACATATGGCATGTGTTTTCAAACTGGGAACATGCATATCTGGAAAATCTAGTTTCAGATGTAAAATGTTTCCTAAAACAGCAGCTTTTATTATTTAACTGTGCTGCAAAAATGTGGAATGTGGATAAGTGTTTTTGGACAAATGGATACATCCTCAGGGAGGAGGCAGTGGAATCTGCATGAAAATCTTAAGTATTCTTCCTAGTCCTTAATCCTGCTCTCCATCCTCCAACCCCATGAAATGCAAGAGCTTCTAGACAACGTCAGTGGCTTTTATGGTATGGTTCTTCAGGTGCACCTAATAATCTGTGCATCTAACTTCTGGGCTTTTTAGTGGGTTTTTTAAGTTCCTGCGAGCTTTGGTGCTGCTATTTCTTTAGGCTCCAACAGTGTAACAGATTTTTCCCTTTTGGGCTGTAGTTGACTTGCTCTAGTCCAGTACCATGCACAGGTTGTTTGTCTTGGTATTCCTGTCTGGTCTGCCCACATACAGAGTATGATTCATGTTGAAGTGCAGGAAAGACCTATCCAGTTGTCCATTGGCCTCCTTTTCTCTACAGAACTTGTCCTTATCTGCTGGGGGTTCGTCAGTGGCTCCATACTTTAAAGTGCAGGTGACTGAAGATGAATAAATACAATGACAGTAGCATTGTTTAATCCTTTGTTTATTGGTAAATGTCTGTGTAAGGAATTAGACTGTTCAGTTTGAAGACCAATCTTTGTCTCTTAACTACAGTAAGACAATAGAGGATTTCTTTTGAGTGGCGACAAGAAAAATGTTTAAAATGCCTGAAGGGTTAACATTAAATGCTAATCTATTCTCATACCTGGAAAGCTTTCACTAGTCCTGTCACAAGCTTAAACTCCCAAACCTGACAACGTACAGTTGCTGAGGACAGTCATGTTTCCTTACTGTGAATCAAAGCAATTCTCAAATGATTAGGGTGAAGAGTCCTCAGGGACTGTTAACGTTTTGCAAAATCCAAATATTAACTCTTCCAATGACAAATGTCATCAATGAAGGGTGTAAGGCAGCAGAAAGGCCCTAGAGATGGAGGGTTGTCTAGTTTATATAAAACATGATCGTCTGATAAATTCATCACTAAAATTTTCATTTAAGAATTCTTCAATTCTTCTTGAACACATAGGCAAGGGAGAGGAAGTGCTTTCTTTCTGCACAATTTGAAAATATATCCAGAACAGTTTCTAAGAGTTGGATCTGACTAATAGTTTCTTTATTCTTGCCATAAGGAGTAGTTTTCAGAACTTCAGAATCACTGTCTCATAACGTGTAAGTTTTTTTCCTTTTGATCACATAGTCACATATTATTCATGTACCGTCTCTGGCTTGCATACATTCTATACTCTCCAAGGAAATGTTTAGCATATACTGTAGCTTTGCTCTTTGATAAAAGCAAGGCACTTTTTTGACTAATTGAAGGTCAGGATTTTGCTTTGAATCTGAAGTACTGTCAGGAATGCTATATATCCATCACATAGAAAAGAATATTGCTTCTGGCTGAAAATTGGTGAATACTTACTGCTTTTCTGCCTTTTTTTTTTTTCTTACTTCAATTGGGTGCTTTATGTGTGAAACTTTCTTATAGAGTTCTGTTTGTTCTTAATCCAAATGCAAAATTTGCATCCTGGGAAAATTTAAATTGAACTAAGGATTTTGAAGTGGAAGAAAAGATCACTTTGCTGTGTCAGGCAGGCTCATGTGGGAAGAGCTGTGTCTTAACTTGCTGAGTGGTTTTTTTTGGTTATGGGTTTTTGGTTGGGTTTGTTTTTTGGTTGGGATTTTGTTTTTTGGGTTTTTTTGTTTTGGTTTTGGTTTGGTTTTGGTTTTTGTTGTAGCAGGCAACTGTGTGGAGATCTTGATGGTGACATGACTTGGCAAACATTTTGGAATCAGCTCAACAAGTGACATCACACCCCCTTAAGGTTTTCCACATAAAATACGTCCTCCAGAAAGAAAAAAACCCCAAACTGAGACTTAATGTGAAATCTATTATTACATCCTCTAAGGTCTCCTTAAGCACCTCAGTATTCCCCCTCTTCCCACTATTTTCCAGGCAGCTTGACTAAATGTTACAGATAATAGTGGTAAATGTTCTTGGGGAATGGGAACAGAGGTGTGGCAGAGGGGGAGGAATAGGGAGGAGGGGCAGGGAAAAGGGTTTTAATCCCGTATCTATCCTCTTAAAAAAAAATAAAATTACTACTACAATGCTTAGCCTTTTCTTCTGGGCAGCTTTTCACACAGTGTGAGCACATGTGTCTGATGTAACATTTTGCCACTTCTAGCAAGTGGAGTTGTTTAGCTCTGTCTCTAAGAGATGAGTGTCTCAGATTTTGAGAAGACAGCAGAGATGAAAACTTGCATTGATCTCAGGGTTTGGTTCCTGCTATGATGATTCACAAGAACAGTTCCTGGTATGTACTTTTCTGTGTGTGCCTATGCTTGCCTGCATCTGTTCACATTTTTCTGAGGAGCAAGGCATTTTCTTCCCCAGCCTCTGTAGCTGTGAGCCATCAATACGGCTCCATACTCTGTGTGTGCTGTCTTTGATAGTGCAGGAGAGAGGTGCAGCTCAGAGTGTGAACACTGCCAAAATACGTAGAACATGATGTTGCACAGGCAAAGCAAAGGAAGAATTATCTATGCATAATGTGAGTTTAGAATAGGCTTGACATTCTCACACCCAAACATTTCCATCTGTTCCTAAGTGAAAGGAAATGGAGACAATATTCTCCTATCTTCTGGAGTAGCTATCCAGGGAATAGGAAATGTTCTTTGATATTTTTGTTTCCTTGGGATATGTTTGGTTTTATTGCAGATTCAGAGAAATCACAGTATAAAGTGGGGTTTTTTTAAAGACAGTAAATGACATTAAATTCTTCTTAATTCTTTTGAGAATTGGTATTGGAACTCTAACACTGTGCTTAAACAAGCTGTGGCTCTTTTTAGGTTACTGTTAAAAAGTAAAGCTGGATTTATGGGTTTCTTGCCAATCCTGATATAAGAACTTCGTCATTCTTACTCTCAAAGCTTTCTGGAAATTATTCTCTGCATTTGCTTTCTCTCTCTGTGTTTCTGTGTTTTGTCCAGACACCTACATTTCCTCATGTCTTTTTCTTCAGCCATCAAAGGCTGCATGCCTGATTACATATTTTGTTCCTTACATCCTGTAGTGTATACCAAGCACCTAAAACACACTGAAGGGTCCACCTGCTTCCTGTTGGTTATACCTTCATACATCTGCTTGTGTCCCTGTGTTCTTTGTAGTGTAACATCCATGGCATCCTGCAACAGTGCTGAAGAATCTGCCTTTTGACCTACCTCACTGGCTGATGGAGATGTAGACATTATTGTTATTTAGAAGTCATTAGTTATGTTTTCACAGCTGAATTTTCAAAGTACAATTCCACAAACATTTCTGATTTTAGTGGATGCAAAATAAGAAAGTAGACAGATCCTTAGATGTAATGTTAAATTGTACATACTTCTTAGTAGTATGGTAACAGGTAACCTTACCTTTCACATTCTTGTTCCAGCAAGTTTGTAAACTCATCACTTTTTTCCATGTATTTGCTGTGTTTCCTCTTCTCTTCCTCTAGTTCATGCAGTGTCTGTCTGTGTGATTTTTCTACCATTAGAAGTTGTTCCAGCATTCGTCTGTGAACTTCTTTCTGCTTCTCTACAACTTTATCAAGCTACAAAAAAAAGCAAAAACTCCTGAAGTATTTTGAAACTTCTGCTTTCTCGGGCATTCATTAATAAATTAATTTTAAGCACGGCTTAATAATATTATAATAATAATAACAACCTGATAGCCAGGTCCTCTGGTATTGGTTTGTAAAGGCTTATTTAATTCTGTCAGTCTAATTCCAGCAAATTCAAAAAATAAGGTACTGTTTCACAGAACTCTCAGTCACCCCTCCTTTCTTCCTCCTGCCATGACTGATCCTCAACTGCTACTAATTAACAGTTACTGTTCCCAGGGTTGTGCTTTTCTCATTGATCATTGTGGTGGAGAACCAGATGTCTTGGCAGAAGAAGCATCGTCCAGTGCTTAACGTGGATGACTGATATTTGGTTGAATAGAAGTAGCTACCTCGGAAATAAGAGCATTAAATAGTTTTTGTAAGGTAGAGGTAGATCAAAAAGCAGTTTTCTGGTTTCGCAGTAAATGCGCAGTTGTGCCAAGAGTGGAAAACAATCCTGTCTCTTGTGCTTACTCTGAGCATGGCTCTGGGTTTCTGGAATAAAAGTGCTAAATTTTTTAATAGTTAGAAGTATTTCTTTTTAACGGTGGCGTTTCCTGTTATGTTCCTAAAATTGCACGTTTTGTTAAGATCTTTGTCTTACAGATGGCACCTTTATAGCACACTTTGAGCATCAAATTCCCTCCCCTTCCTCAAGGATTTCTGGTTAACTTCTAATCATGGAATCATTAAGGTCAGAAAAGACCTCCACGAACATCAAGTCAAACTTTTGACCAAACACCATCATGCCAACTAAACCATGGCACTAAGCGCCACATTCGGTCATTTCTCGAACACTTTCAGGGATGGTGACTTCACCACCTCCCTGGGCATTCCATTCCGATGCCTGATCAGCCTTCCAGTGAAAAAATTTCAGTTTTTCTAAATATTATTATATAGTGATATTTTAATTGAAGTAATCTATTTTAAGTTTTGGCAATCATTTTTAGTTTTTCTAAACCACAGAGGTATTGGCATAACTGTTTACTAGACTTATGCTGCTGTCATAAGCTCCACAAACTTAAAGAAAGCTGTGATTCTGAGGGTTCTATTAGAATTTTGAATTAGTATATGACTGAGTTATGCAAGTGTCTGTATGAAACCACAAGTGGTTCTCCTCCTTAGACATTCCTGATTTAGCTGAAGTTTCAGGGAGGATCACTAGAGGCCTTCTGAAGGCCTGGGAAGTGTTTGTATTTGTGAGCAACTCTTTTCCTTGCTTGTTCCCCTTTGGAGACTGCCTCCCTCATCAGGTCAACATAGGAATCCTTGTATCCTTTTTGGAAAAGATAAATTTTGAGCTCACAGCCCAGTGCGTCCTTTTAACCACAGTCTATTCTAGTAGGTCAAACTGATTGTAGTGTTTCACTCTATTAATAGGAAAGAATTCACAAATGGGCAGTGTGGGAAGCAAAGCTGGTTCTGGTTCTCTGATGTTTCCCCCACAAGGAATTCTGTGTGCCACAACAAACACTGGGGTTTCAGATTCTTAGGGCCACTGCTTATTTTGGACAATTTAATTCCAAGGAGTATGATTAATTATCTTTTCCTCATGTTTTTTCACAGTTTGGCCAATAGAAATGATGACAGAAAGAGCTAGTATGCTTAAACATGAGTTTCTTGAATGAGTGAGGTTATCATAAATTTCTGCATAGGTTTCCAAGTCTCCCTCTGCTTATCTCAGCTTCTTTTAAAGCTATATATATTCTCTTATGTTTCTCCTAAATAATTGTTAACTTTTTGTTGACACTGCTATGAATACAGAAAAAGAAGCTATTGACAATGCTTTGAAGATGGTTTGAGTCCAAAATATTCCAACAAAAATGTGGACCATTTTTGAAATTTCCTCTGCTTTTAGTTTAAGACATTATAGAGTGTCTTTTCTGTTTCAACATAGCTGAGCTCATTTCATACATGATAAAGAAAGAGAAAGAAACCTCTGATTATTTTTTTGGTGCTATTTTGTGGTGGCCTTATAGCAGATCACTAAGGTTTTTCTTTCTTGTTCACTGATAATTTATTTGTATACTTTACACCAGCAAGGTAACTACTTTCTGGACTCATCCTGATGCAAGACGTCTCCTGGAAAAAACATTTCTTACCTAAATCCTTGCATATGCAGGCTCTCTCAGTAAGCAAGTGTCGCCTTATACAGTAATCTTTTGGCTGTGCTTTCTTTATCTTTTAAAGCGGTTCAAAACTGGATTGCCTTAAAAGGTCAGGTTAAGGAAAACTGTCCATTTTAATTTCTTCACACTCTCCCTTATTCTACCAGAACTGCAAATTTCATAAATTGAAACGTTTTGTTCAACAACTAACTTAGAAGAAAGATGTTTTATCAACCTTCCCCCCACCCCACCCCGCGATATTTCGGAGCGATTTTTGGAACGGCTGTTGCAGATGAATGAAGTGCCATCACCTAAGTTTCTGGTCCTTGTCCCTTTAAAGATCATGCTGTCAGAATATACACTGTTCTCCGAAAGTGGCCTGCCTCCTGGTTTTTGATAAAGTTCTGATGCAGTGCTGCTTGCAACTGTCTTGCTTAAATTGATACGAACTGGGCATCAGCTTTGCATGAGTGCTTGCTGGTCTCAGCCCTCAGTGCAAGGTCAGATGGGAAGAAGGCAAAGGTGTGAACTTCCACGTTCTTTTGGCAGGCAGTCTGAGTGGATGGGGTTAAGAAAGTAAAGATATGCATTTATATGGATTGGACCACCACTTCGAAAGTATGTGTAAAAATCTGAGGGCATGTGTAAATTACTATCACAAGAAAAGACTGAAATTTCTGGCAACAAGCTGATCATAAATCAAATTATCCTGGTTCTGAACATGTAAATGCGTGAGGGAGATGAGGGTTAGTCATCAACCAAGCAACATTAACCAAGTATAAACTGGTTCTGCTTCTGCACTGTTGGGTATAAAGGATGTGGGACCTGCCAACAGGGCTTTATAGGTTCTATATTTTGTTTGGTTTAGAGTATTTGTTGAATGGCTACAAGAGGTTAGTTCAAGCAGTAATTCAAGCAGCATGTATGCAACAAAAAAAGGTGGTAGTTCCAGGTTTTTGTTTTGCAGCTCTCCGTACCTTCCACTTCACAGTAGTGCCTTTGTCACTGTTGAGATTACAACCAGTTTGGATTACAAGATGGTGGTTGAGATGGGTGAGGTGTGTAGTTAAGGCAGGGAGGTGGAACAAGGAATTTTAAATGGGAGAAAACCGGTAGTATCCTGGGGAGAACTGCTCACATGAAAGGGTAAGACTTTATATATTTAAATAAAGCTGCTGCATAAAAGCAATTTGCATGCTGCAGTTTTCTGCTGTTGCTTGGAGTAGAAGATGCATTTCTGTTTCTTTTCAAGCATGTTGTCAAATCAGTTCTATCATGAGTATTTGGCTGTTGTGGCTGGGAACAAGGTGGAGAGCATGAGCTTGTGATTCTACTCGTGAGGGAAGGGAAGAAGTGCTGGGACTGTCTCCTGATACAGGTGGATCACAGAGAAGTGAACTGGAGAGACAGCAGATCCTACATCACAATTAATGCAGACACTTGAGATCTGCATATCAGATGCATAGTGGGAATGGGCATTTGGCCTTGTGGCACCTCAGTATCCCTGTGCAGCACACCTCTCCCTCCCTGCAGGACCATGCAGGGCAGAGTCTGCTACTGGGTTGCTGCACTTCTGTGTGGTTTGTTGGGAAAAGCTGTGTGCCTCTGCAAGATAAGGGCACCTCCCTGGGGAGCAAATTTGACTCTTGCATTTCCCCTGTGAGATCCTGTGTCTGACTCCCACGTATCCAGCAGAGAAGAGAGAGAAGTCCTGTGAACCCCTCCTAGTGTGAGATCCTCGCACTGAAGCCGTCTCCAACAGCTCAGAGTTCCTCAAATTACTCTGGCCAAATGCTAGGTCTGCCCATGCAGACATATCCATTTATATGTATGCACACAAGTTTACTCAGCCTACACAGTTCTTAGCTAAAAACCACAGAGGACTAATAAGCAGCAGTATAAATGTCTTCTGTTGAAAATTAAAGTGATAAAATCTTAATTAAGTGATTTGTTGTTTTGTTCTTGCTAACCATATGGACTTTTTGCTAGAATTAATACTTGAACATGCTGTACAATACAATGGAAAATAAGAGGCATGGCCTTACGTGACTGTGAATAGTTAAGCAAGCTAAAAATTCACATGAATTTAATAGTTTAACTACATTTTGCCACTAACTCTTGACTGAAGTCAAAGTAGGATGGTGTATCTCATACCCTTTGCTTTGGAGCTGAACTCTTCATCTTTCTCCTTTTAGACAGTTTTGTGTTTGGTGGTGTGCCAGAATAAAATCCAGGGTAGTTACATTTCTTTACCAAAGTTCAATGTAATATTATTCCTGTTAATAATATCCTCATGGTCATTGTTTATAAATGTTAATCCTGAGTTTAGGATTACCAGAGATTATGGGAGCACTTCTTCCGTTGCCTTTTTCAACCCTAGCTGAGCCAAATTTCCATGCAGATATGTTGGTGGTCTTCTCCTGAATGCCACATTGTCAGCGTCGTTGTTTCAGTCTCTTCCTATGACTGACGTATTGGTGCCCTGCAGCTGTGGTCCTTGGAAAGTTTTGACCAACACTTACAAGATGTTGTGAGGACACAATCAGATATAGAGATATACTTTGTTAAACAAAGACTCATGTGGATGCATCTTTCCCCAAACTCATTGGCAATGGCATTTTAAAAATGGATTAAACTTTTAATTATCCTTGATGGATACAAAATACAGTCTTTCCTCTCATTTCACTGCTTTTTAGAGGAGTTCTCAAAGTGGTAGGAGGTGCTATTCATCCCATTCCAAACAGGGAGGTACGTGATTTTTTTAATCTTTGTCTGCATTATTGGAAACCAGAATCTGCTTTCTGATACCATGAAGAGAAGAGGAAAAAGACTCCACAAATTCTGCAGTATCTTCCTCTTAGTCTCTCTTTTCCTACATCACCTTCTCTGATGTTTTTTGATTCTTTTAAAAAAAAAGTTTATTCTTTGAATCGGGAAAAATTATTCTTATATTATTATTCTGTATTTACTAGAATGTTGAACACTTTATTTTCTATTCATGAGAAGTGTCAGTTGATCTGAAGACGTATTTTTTCACAAGTAACTGACTCAGTCCAAATTTATAAACCATGCAAAAATGGAAAACCTTTTCAGGCCTTTGAGTCAGAAACAAAAACAAAATAAAAGTTGATTTTCTTTTATGCCCCTCAAGTGTGAAGAATAAGAGTAAGCTTATCTGACATTTGTTAAGTTGCAGAAAGAAATAGCTGTAGAGCAAGTTTGACTGGAAAGAAAACTGTTCAAAAAAAAAAAAATTACAAAAATCTTCTCGTAGCCAAGGAAGACATGGTTTTGGTCTGTCACCCTCCTAATAGGTTTTGCAAAGGAAGATGTATTACTACTGTTTTCTAATTTGCTACATTTCTTCACCTATGAATCTTGTTCCCAATGAGTAAAATTGTCCACTCACCAAATTTTCCCACTATATTCTTAATCAAATTTGGCAACAAACTTAAAGTTTAGAATATATAAGAGAGTTGTGAAAGAATGTTAAAGGACTGGAAATCTTACAGTTGCCTTCTGAAATTCACTGTAATTTCACTTAAGTTTTGGGAAGATCCTTTGAAGATCGGAGCTTCAAGGCAAAACTGTCAAGGGTGAGATGCACATGCAGATACAAAGGTACATTGTCCCAGTAGCAAAGGAGGAATTTAAATGGTCTGCTCCTAGACTTTGTGGCTGGTTCCATCTCTCCTTTGGCCTTTATATGTGTTTTAAAAATATAAAAAAAGAAAAAAAAACCCCCAACAATTAAATGGATCTCTGACATAATTCAGGGGGATTTTGAAACTGAAATTGTGGAATGCCTGCCTATTACAGCATCCTTTAGTTTACCAAGACCAGAAGTGGCAGTGGTCCTTCTAGCTTTTCAGTTGCTCTCAGGATATTTACCTTTGCCTTTTGGAATTGCCAAATCCAGTGGTGCTAGAAGTTCTTTCTCTGCCATTAAGTGTAAGAAGGAAAAAGTGTGTATAAACTTACGTAAAGTAACAGACTGAATTTATGTTTTCAAACTGTTTTGGACTTCTCCTCAAATCATTTCCATTTGTGCTCAAAGTTTCTGTGACATAATGCCCTAATGTTCTAAAATAAATTAACCTTCACAGCTGAACTTTATCTGTTTCAGATTATATCCAGAGATTTTAACCTTTGAGCTTCTGAAATGAGTGTTGACCTTTTGCCTGACATAATTTTGTCTGAAATGGTCTCTGTATCCTTAGGTACATTTCTATTCAGAAAACTTGGAAAACACTTTGTAGGAGAATTTTATTCGTCATTTCTGCTTTTATTTTGTGATATTTATGTATTTGGAGCAGCATATTAAAAAATGTTTGTCTGAATTGGAGACAATTTCCTGGGATAAAAAACCACGTTCTGATATGAAGGTGTTTTAATATCCAGTGATTTGCATTGCAGTGCAGAAATGAATCAGATAACATTGTTCAGAAAGTATGGCAGCTGCTGCAGCAGTGTAATTAAACTAAAGGTTACTTAGGTATAAGGTGAGAATATTAGATTTCTGCCTGGATGAAGTTTCTGATGCCAGCTCATTATAGTAACTACTCAGACCAAACAGGTACTCCCATGAGTGCCCCCAAATTAAGGGGAGCTGGGATATGCAGAGGTGGACAGATGTGTCATATCTGCTGGCTGGGCCCTTGCCAGCCACTGGTAAGATGGCCTCCATGAGAAGATGGGGACTGGGGAGACTTCTGCTTGTGTGGACTGGGAATATGGATAACAGAAAGGGAAGAAGAAAGATGGCATGAATTAGACAAAATCATGTCTGTCAGTGTATAAAGCAACTTATGCTCAGTATAAGTGAGGATCATGAGATTCGGGCCCCAGCTGAACCCTGGACTTTGCTCTGCTGTCACACTCACGATCGATTCTAGATTTAGAGCTCATTTGCTTTCTTACCCAGAAGTGGGTGAGATATTTCTGTTGAATTTAGGGAACTATGGTTAAATATCAATTACTTGTTCTTACCTCTCCCATAGGCTTTTCATAGATATCTTCTTGCCACTGCACAGCCTTTGTTTGAATAGCATCTCGCTGGAGTGCCTCTAACACTTTCTTGGGAGTAACAAAGCCGTATTGTGCTTCAAGCAAAGCTAAGTCAATTTTTTCTGCCTTAAGAACTCCTATAACTTCATCTTGAGCCTGCAGAAACACAAAGTAAGGCTTTCTCTTGTTAAACTGCATATGTGTATTTACAGGTTAGCTCTCTGCTTTTGATTTTAAGGAAACTGAAAAACTTAAAAATAATGCTGTGTATATAAAGTACACCAAAATAGTAATGTTAAAACAGTTGAAAAGCATGAGGGAAGTATTGATCTTTGTATTTTATTAGTTCAATGTAAACTCCAAGGTCTTCAGACCCTTCATCAAAGCTTAAGTACTTCTTTAATGATTAGATCATATTGCTGTTTCTGGACCAGTGCGTAGCATTCGCAGGACAAAATTTCAGGGCAAAGTTTGACTTGTGGTTTTAGAAATTGACTTTAAATTGTTAGTGCAAGATGGTAGGATGTTTATTGAAGCCTGAAAGTGTTGTTCATTCTGTACGTTTTGGGTGTGGGTGGCTTCTGTAGTTTAAGCCCAGTACAGATGTGTCCATCTCTGGATTTTTTTTTTCCCCCACCCTGCATCCCATGGTGGTGGAGGTTGCCCCCTGCCCCCATTGCAGTGACATAACTTCATGAACTGTCTCAAACATCCGTTGTCTGCAATGATCTCAGTTAAAAACAAGTATGTGCTGATCCTAGAAGGGTAGAATAGGAAGGAAGGAAATCAGAAAGAAGGATGTATCAGGAGGGTAACACTTTCAGTCTGACTCATTTTGGCTGGAAGACTTTTATATCCTTATCTATGACTGTTTAAACAAATTTTAAAATATATAATAGTCTATTTCTAATCTTCAGCACTGTGGAAAAAAATAGAAGAGTGGTCTTTGTTCATCTTCAGTGTTCTGGAATTTGGAAAGTAATGACATTTAAATTAGAAACTTAATTATGATTGGATTGACAGCTGATCTTCAGAGATTTGACTTGGCATTACAGGAGGGGTAAAATAAGGGATAAAAAATGACTTCTCATCTTTTTCATTTATAATACTTCCTTTGGAATTTCAGACATGATTTAAAATGTTCATGTCAGGCTCATTGTTTTCCAGTTTCTCGTTTCACTCTATTCCAGTTTTAAATCTTAATAATTGGAGTGTGTGTGTATATACATACTTATATATTTATATTACGTAAGTGTAATGAAGAGTGTGTGTATAATATAAATAAATATATAAATATATATTTAAAGACCTCTCTTTTATTGAGAGGAGGAGAGACCTGTTTTGGAAGAGTGTGTGACATCTGAATTTTAACCTAAATTAAGCAAGTGGGCAGGAGAGAAATGTTTTGCAAACATGGAAATTGTTCTGTTTGCATAATGAAACAATCTGTAGAAGTTTGCTTTGGATCTACCCTCAAAGATTGGTGCATCTATTAAATATTCATGTCACAGGTGTGTTGTGTTAAGCATGTCTGTATTATTATATAAACATATACACATATGTTAAGAATAGAACTACCCAGGTACTGTCTAGGTAATAAACTCTGAAACCATGTGCTACACCCATTTATGCCACTTTAGCCAGTTGGCTTTTTCCTATGCCTGTGAGCAGTTTTAAAGTCATTACTTCCGTGCAATAAGCCTGCCACAGAAATATTTTCCCTGCTCATTGGAAATCTGGTTCCCACTTCCTGAAATTATGTTTGACCAGGTTAGGCATCATTTACCATCAACTTGACAGATGGTTCCTTTTCTAGGTAGAAAAATGCTCTCTCTTCAGAATCCAGTAACTTGTGAGCTAAGTGGCATGTAACACTTAAGCTTCATATTATGGGAAATAAAATGGCTATTTTGATTTTTCTAGCCAAAGATGTTAGAATAGTGTTGAGTGAGTTACTTCTTGTGTTCTTTCACATACTTATTCATAGGGAGTAAAGCTCATGACTTCATAGGAGAGGGGGAATAAGAAATAATTAAGAAAAAGATCCTAAAGGCCTGTATTTACATTCTCCATATCATCTTTACAGTGACAAATACTTTGTATTCAAAATACTTAGAATGAGACAGGACATCTAGAAAGTTTTGTGAGTTCTCTGCTACTTGTCAGTTACTTGTGGTATAAAGATCATGTTTCCTATCTGATAGCTATAATAGCTATAATTTTGGGGTGCTTTTGTACTTTGCAGTTCATATTTGTCCTGTATCAGGCTAGGTTAGGTGTTTCCTTAACATAAAAGCAGCACATGTTTGTGGTGTGTGGGAGAATGGGGGGTGGAGGTGGAGTGTCTTTCAATTTGGAATATAAAATAAGACATTACCTGTAATTCACCCTCGAGGACACTAAGAAGAAACAGCAAGTCATCACGAGAGAGATCCTCCCTTTTCTTGAAAGAACTTCTTTGTTTCTTCTCTGCCTTTGGGCTTCTTAGGATGGTACTGGCTTGGGCTACACCATCCTTCTCTTTCTGCCGTGTTTGAGCATTTCCTCTTCCACTGTAACCAACTGCTTCCTTGTGGTGCTCTTTTGGCCTTGGTTGGCTCAGCTTTGGTCTGGTTGGGCTTTCGGTGGTGTTACTTCTGGAATGCATGGTTTATATCTCTGAAGCTGAAGGAAATGGAGGGAGAAAGCAATTGTTTTAACTAACAGAGACTATAAAACGATTACTATAATTGATGAGGGAGGGAATTGATTCCCTCCAGAAGGGTAATTTTCCCTCCTACACAAGGCTGTTTATCATTTGACAAAAGCTGAGGACCTTGTGTAAACCAACCAGCCTGGGCTGTGATCGTTGCTGGATGTCTGTAGTGAAGTGACTCTTACTGGTCTTGTGCCATTGTGACGATTCCCTCCTTGATGTTTCAAAGGCAGCAGCAGCAGTGCTGGGCACATCACTGCAAACCACATTTCCCACTTGAGACACAGGGCCTACCTCACCTTTCAGGTAGATACTATGACGAGTCAAATTTAGATTTAGAAGCTTTTCGTTAGAAAGATCTTTCTGTTCCAATTGAATAGTGTCTGAGCCCTTACTGTATTCTGTTTGTCTTTCCAAGGGAGAGCTCAAAAGCAGTCTTTCACTACTACAAGCTATGCAGTTGCATTATCCATGTTTGGCAAAACATAGGGATTAGCAAGCACATCCAGGCTACAAACAGTGAGCATCACTGTAAATGCTCCCTGTCCAACACCACCATCTCCAAAACCAAGCTACCTTGTGAATCATAACTTGTCCACCTCTTTATGTAGTATAAAACCTTACTACCTCTTTAGTGGTATAGTCCAGCACTCTAGAGGTGTTAGTACCTGGTAAAAGGGAGACTTATCCTGACTAGGCCCCTTTGAAGTGCCACTGTTAAGGAAACATACTCTAATGCTTTTGCAGATAAATGACTAACACTGTGTAAATATTGATTAACCTCAGGAACTCGTGTTTTGGTTATCACCACTCAGATTAAGGAATGAATGGATTATAGTCCACCTCTCCTGGAAAACTGTGGTCATGGATACCATCTAGCAAACAGTAGCCTGATCATGTGATTCAAGGTGAAATTAACCATGTTCCAAATACAAATAAGGCACAATTTTTCTTATTAAACTGCCCAGCTAATTGCTGAAAAGTCCAGCAATTGATTATGGTCTATGATAGGTGCTTGATGATTGCTTGGCTGCTTCTTGGTCTCGCAAATCTGTGGCTGATAAAGTCCTTTCAGAGCTTCCTCCCCCACTCCCTTTCACCAGATTCTGACTCTAAATCCTAAGCTCTGTGACTGCGCTCCTTAACTGTGGTAACTTTCCACTGAATGCTAAAAACACTTCCTTTTGTTGTTTCTCTGCAAGAACAGAGGGGGTGGAAATAGCTTTTGGTCTGTAATGGATGATGACTGAGTGGGGTAAATTTATCAAAAACAAAAAAAAGCAAGTGACATTTTCTGTAATGATGAAGTCTCTTCTAGTTGATTTGAAGCACTCATCATAACTTGTATTTAATATGAAAAACTGGTTTCTCCAGGTCTCAAAAAGCTACGTGTCAGATTTTCATGGCCGTGTGTACTGGAAACTGTTTTGTGAAGCTGCAGTGGTCTCAACTGGACATCCAGCTACTGTCAAACTTGTTGACAATAAGTGCCAATATGACATTTCTAGTGGAAGGAAAGAGAAACCAGTATATGAGGAAGAGTTTCGTATCTTTTCAAGCTTTTTGAACTGGGTACGCCTGGAAATCCTGAACTTGGAAAGACAGTCCAAGAAGGACATCCTCCCCCATTTTCTCTTACACTGTATGCATGCTGCTGGTTTCAAGACCACGTGCCACACAGTTCTCACAGCTGCAGAGGGCTAACTGTGACTTCCTTGCTGTGCCTACTTCCTAATCAGGTAGATCAGTCCATATTGCACTGGCAAAAGGCACTTACTCCGTGTGAAGGCCAGCTGACTTGCCAGATAGGCTATGCTCCTATGGAGATGGGCATCTCTGCCATTTCCCAGAATGGATTTTTCTTCTTTGCTTGTTGAGAGTTCTTACATACACTTCACCTATATTGTCTTCTGACATTCCTGAACGCCAGTGCCTACTATCGAATCTACTAATGCAGATATTAATCAAATTTAGCAATTAATATGGATTATTAGAGGTTGAAGTGACATACTAAATGTATGCTTTAAGCACTTTTTAAATTGTACTTGGATGCAGCTGATGGGAAGCACAAACAGTCTGTATTAGTAGCCTGCTTTATTAGCATGTTCTTTCTCAGTTGATTGATTTAAGCTTTCTTGTTACCTGCACATTGACAGGCATTATTATTTGTGGTGTTGTCTGTTTACATAAGGGTGTTAGTGCTAATGTGGTTGTCAAAGGGGGTGGGTATGAGTAACAGAAGGGCAATTTGAAACTTCAGATTACTGCACAGTGTAACTGCTGGTGTAGCAAGCAAAGGGCGACCTCAGAAATGGACAAAAATAAACAACCCATCCACCTATCCTGAAATGTCTCACTTTCAAGTTGTCAGACTCCCTAGATATGGCACCATCTAAGGGACTCACCTTCAAAGTGCACCTGACATTTGGGGCAGAATGTCAGCTACTCTGTCATGCCCTTACACCATGGCAGAAACCAGGAAAAACATCCTTCAACTCTTTCCATGTTCTTCAAGGTTAATGAAGAGCAACGTCTTGGGGTTTTTTTCCCACAAGGTAAAAATGTTAATAGACTCAAAAAATTTGTGAGTACCATTTGTCTTATGGCACCCAAAACAGTGATTCCAGACTCTTAAGGTTAGACAAATGAGCATAAAATTTGCCTTTTTGCAACCTGTTTTTGCAACCTGTTTTCACTTACATTCCACAATGATGGAGTCTGTGTACAAGAAAACTGTCTTGCTAAAAAGAGGTAAGAAAGAAGTGTTTCTTCTTGTAACAGAGTTTGTAGTTCACAGAGGCTCTGTAATTTCTCCTGGAGGACTGACTCTTGCATCTAGTAGCAAACTTCTGGATAGAAGCTGATTTAAGCCCTTTTACTCTGTATCACCAAGAAGGATGGCAATATAAGATGCCTTAGAAAACAGTAAACAAAAAGTGCTAAAGACAATTTGATTGTGTGTGCCTTGCACTTGTGATCTTTCATCTATTTGATTGTGTGTGCCTTGCACTTGTGATCTTTCATCTGTTTTGGATCAATTACTAAACAGCTGGGATTGTAGCTATGTAAACAGAAGAAACAAGGATACTTGCCAGTGTTTTCATATTATGCTAATTGAAGAGCACAAGACCTGTGTTCTGTGCTATTGTGATTTCCTTCACATTATGAGGTGCCTGTTCTACTGAAGGTTTTGCACTGGTATCTTGCTTGAAGACACAATGTGATGGTTCCCAAGCTCATCAGATTCTGTGCAGCTTGGAAGGCTGGGTCCATATTCTAAGTGGAGTAAACTTGGGTTACATTGAAGCATTCTGGTCAATCAAATTAGTGCAAGTAATGTAGCACAGTTTGAATCTATTCTCGGTGTTCATGTTCTCGTTCTCTTTATAGTTTTTTCTGTTCCATTTTTTAAAGACCATGCTCCTCTCTGAACTGTATGCTGTCCTTCTGCATATAAAGGAGATATATTCCTCTTCTTGGTGATGAACAGTAATCTGAAGGGTCAAAATATACTTTATTCAAGAGCCAGATGAATACATGACCAAATGTTTCTATGATGTTAACTTGGTCTCCACCCTCTCAATCATATTCCGAAGGAGATGAAACTGCATTTGTCTCTTTGGCAGCAGTGAATAAGCAGGTGGTTCAGAAATCCTTGCACTTTTATGGGAAAGATTGAAATATCCTTCAGAGGTGGCTCCATCATAGAGCTTTAAGAGACATCCCTTTTTTTCCTATTTATTTTCCCCTTTAGTGCTTTCCCTTTAGTCAGTTACTGACTTAGGAGCTAACAAAATCCTTCACAGGACCAAATCTTCCCTTAATCCCAGGGTAAGGACCCTGAATAGTTGGGAACTTGCCGCTTCTTCCAAAAATTCATGACTAAGCAAGGAATTATGTCTCTCTGGTTTTTAACATCCCTTAAACGGCAGTGCTTTTGTTTTGTTGAAATTGATAGGACTCCTACGAACAGATTGACTTTTAAAAGGGGTTGAGATCTGATTGCTCAGCATACCAGTGTAATGGGAGAGTGCAAAGCACATGGTGTCTTTTGGAAGGAGGTCTGCAGTCCTCTGCTCATCACTACGGGTGTGGATTTGGACAAGAAAAAAGGAGGTCCCACCTTAATTGCTACAGGTTTACAGCTATTTTTTCCCTTCCCTGTGTAGCAAAAGCTACTTGGAAGCATCATGTTCAGCTTAGTGCCACAGATAAATGCCTAGGGAGAAATTAATCTCCTGTCCCTGTTCTCCTAGTGTGGCTGTGTGCCAGGTGGTGTCCAGACATGGGAAGGTGCTTTTGGCTGGGCCACCTCACATCCTCCAGCAGGTTTGTCTTGTTCTTGTGTAGTCCTGGTGTGGCCGTTAGGCCAGAAGATGCACTATGCTGAACTATGGGAGAACATGAAAAAGTCTTATTCATTGGAATCCCAGGATCAGACCATTTCACAGCATCACGGAGCCTTTTCTGGAACTGGTGCCTTCTGACAGAATGTGTTTAGAACTTCCATTCTTCCCCTAAGTGGAAATAAATTGCTTTGTGGTAGTATTGCCCCATTTCCAAAGAGAACAGCCCTTCCTTTTGGGTAGACTGCTTTACGTTTTCCTGAAAACTGTTTGCAGTGGCTTCCATCCAGAGGGATGTTCTGTTCAGAGGGGGGGTCTGTACCATGAGCAGTTATCTCATTTGAGCTGTACTCTCATGCTCAGTAGACATTGTGCTGGTCAGTAAGTGAAAAGAGACTCCTTAAATGGGTTCTTCACCCAGGGAATCTGGAATGTGTTTCCAGTGTTTCCATCCTGGCGGGGAAACTGCAAGATTAAGCCGTTTTTCTGGGAAGACTGATGCAAGAGTGCTTACCTGTGTACCCTGGTGCATCTGTTGGCATGCAGAGTTGCAGGAAGTCAAGCAGCAGAAAAAAAATAAATTAGCAGTCTGCTTCCCCTCTCACAGGGTCTTGTCAAATTTTGGTCTTTGAAGCCCTTGGGGATCCTGCAAGAACAGCCATTACTCAAATGGGAAGAAAGTCTGGATTCAGCCAAGGATATGAACACTCCCAGACAGGAAAAGTGCATGGGTGAGAACTGGATGTCATTTTTGTGCTGGTTGTGGTTTATATTCATCTGACCACAAGCCAGATTCCTCATCGTTTGGCTACAGGGACCTTCTTCTGAGACAGTAAGATGCCTTTTGAAGTGTGTTAGGGTTGTCATGGTGCTCTGCTAACGGTAAAGGTACTGTGAAATTTCCACCATCTGTTGCCTCCTCCTCCCTCTTCCAGTCCTGGAGTGTTTTGGAGGATATGTAGCGACTGTGGTAGCTAAGATCTTCCCAGGTCCATTTTGGATATGTACAGGCTTACAGTCATCTTTAGAAGGCTGAGTCAGTGTGGGAGGTTTTGACCAGGTCCTTTTGAAGAATGTATCTTATCTGTCATTTCATTATTGGTGTGTGAATTTGTGATCCAGTCTTCATTCTTGTAATGTGTCAAACTACAGACACATACACACACACCCACCATGAAATTCTGTGCCTGAAGAAAAGCAGAGAAAAGCACCTGTGCCATGTGACTAGTTGTTGGTTTTGTGTCCTTGAGCTCAAATTAAGCCCATTCTGTAGATTAACTGATCTCAGCCCATCTCCTACTAAGTCTTAGGTGGTGTTTGTCCACATATTTGGGTGCATCCTGTGGCATTTTAAAGCACATACATTCACAGGTATTCACGAAAGCATAAGCTGCTCACCTTGAACATACTGGAAATTTTTGCATTAGGAATATATGGTTAGGAATATATACTCCTATTCAGAGATGTCAAATTTTGTTCTAAGTGGGATTCTTCAGATGGTCAGGTAATAGACCTCTTTGTGATCATCTATGAAAAAATCTAGGGTTTGGATTCCTGATGCATCATGCAACATTTCTTTGGCAAAACTCAGTATCTGTTTTGAAATCTGAAATGAAAGCCTGGATTCCACAAAGATTCCAGCTCAGAAATCAGTACTTGAGACATGGACTGATTGTTTTCCTTCTCTCTGGTAATAATTTGAATCAACTTCTGCTGAACCCTCCTTCTCTCTCCTCCACAGGCATTCAGTTCTCCTAGTTTGTAGTCCAGCGTTTTGCCAAGTTGATGGTAGTCTTGGAAGATTACAGTATATTTATCACATTACACGTATACAGTTTCTGTAGCAAATAGTTTAGGCACAGCAGACTTGTTTGAGGTGATTTGTCTTCTCAGTGAGATGCTGCACACCTGCCACGAGGCCACAGCATGAAGCCAAGGGTTTCGTTGTACTGGGAGAATGGTTCCGAAGTTGCCTGTGCACTGTAGCTTCAATGTGCTGCTGCAGGGTGACAACACCAGTATAATCCCGTGTTCTCATGGCTTCAGAAGGTTCAGGATGAATCAAAATTAAAATAGCTAGAGTGTCTTTAATTTTCTGCTGCTGGGAAAAGAGGGTTGAGGGGAATTTTACACAATTATACTGAGTTGCCTCTGAGATTAATATGGGGAATTTTTTTTCTGTATACTTCCTTGGCTGCAGGTTTGTTTTATCTTTCTTTTTGAAGTAAAATGTTTCATACTTGTTTTGTCATTAGATACTAATAGTAAATTATTTATAAGGATTAGTGCAAGAGAGATTTTTTGGTGCATTTGGAGAAATGTTGCTATAACATCAGGTAGACCTAAGTGTTTGAAAAGGTAAATTCTTCCTTGCCATATTATCTGCTTCTCTTACTAAACAAAAAAAAAGGTGAATCTTGCACTGTCTGTATGACACATTTTTATTGGTAAACTGAAATAAAATTCAGCTGCTTCAATTTCAATTGTATGAATTTACTTTCCAAGTATAGAATTTTCTCTTTTTATGAGCATAAGAAATAGTTAACATATAGTGCTTATGGTTTAATATTTATGACTATTTAATTTACTATTTATTAAAACTATTGAAGTGGTTTAATATTTATTATTCAGCTGCTGTGATTTTGGCTTCAATGTATAATTACTCTTTAATTACAGCATTATCTGAAGCAAAACCAGGAAATAGTACTACCTGAAACAAAATGCTCCTATCTTAGAAACTGTGTGTCTAAAATAATCCTTTTTCCTGAATATCTTGAAATTACCTGGACTGTAGACATTGATGTAGCTGGATGATTCAGTGTTTCAGTTGACAATTTCAGTTTTTCCTCACTGTGTCTATCTCTCAACTCTTTCTGTAGACATCAGTTTCCCTGAAATCTTTAAAGATCTCAGTCTGTCTTCCCCTCTCTCTGTCCTGCTTGATATTGGCATTGATTCAGGCTGGGACCCGTGGGTAGACATTGGACGAAATGTGCAGCCTCCTTGCTGCAGAGAAACAAGCTCAGGCTATATCTTTAGGAAGAACACACTGGAAGCTTTGGTTGGCCCTTTCCCAGATTGGTCTGTCATGGAGATATTCAGAAACTGAAGGGTAGGATATTCAGACTTGTGAAACAAATAGGTTTTTGAATAGTGTGTAACATGTTACTGTAAATCCCTCAAGCAATAGCTAAAGTGAGGTATTTTAGGACTCTCCATCTGTTTCGTTTCAATCTTGCGTATCGTAATTTTACAGAAGGAGAAAACCCAACCCAAAATTTTCTAAGTTTCGGGTTCCAGGATAGGCCAGAATTTTCTGTGTGGTAAGTCACACACCTGTCTACTGAATTGTGGGGGGTTTTGTTTTGAGGTGTTTGTTTTGTTTTCTTTTGTGTTCAACATTACTGAGAGTTTTTACTAGCTTTTATTTTATGTGTTGCAGGTTATCAATCTGATCTAGTCTGTACATTCCTATCTCATTTCTGACTCTTTCACATGAAATCCAGGTGCCTCCCAGGTCAATACCTATGCTTTTGGCTTTTGCTTTCTCCCTTTCTACTAGAAACTTACTAAATTAAATTTTATAGAGATCTTGGTCAAGATTAGTGTCTCCTATGTGTAAACATATGTGAAGGGATTGTCTCAGCAATGGCATTAATTTTGTGTAAGTACGTCTTTTGGCAGAGTTTAAAAAAAAGGGAAAGTTTCGTAGTACACAAGGCTCTCTTAAATGTTCCATGTGTTTGCTTGTCTCCCAGCTGGCACAAGTGGGCTCTTTCTTCCCTGGGTTCAACATGATTTTGGTAAATGATGAACCTACAAAAGTAACTATTTCTGTCTTTCTGACAAGATGGGTTATTGCCCATACTTCTTTTGCTGTCCCTAGCAGACCTGATGCAGCCAAAATGCCATCATTGTGTGGTAATTTTATAAATATTTCAAGGTGAGTTTTGTGATAGCAGGTTTAAAAAACAATGAAATCCCATTTCTATAGTGTTTCCTCTCACTTCCAAAAACTTCTTATCACTTCCAAAATGGAAATATTTGATGTTCTATTGTAATCATCTAAGCAGAATTTAACCACTCTAAATGGAATATTTTCCTTCCTATGGTTTTTAGCAGCATGACAGATCTCATTTTAGAAATCTTTCCAAAGTAATAAGAAGCAAAAAACAAAGATAACGAATAACAATAGCCTCTAACAATAAAAGGCAAAATATGTTTACAGCCCAGTGCAATTGTTACATCTCTGATTTCAGTGATTAGCTTTCCCTACACATACACAGTTGCACATGCCAGCACCACTTTGGTGACCACTGTGTTTGCTGTAATATGGTCCTGCCTTTCTGATGGCAGGTAAATTTTCTCTGGCAAAGTGCTTGTGACAGTCATCTTCTGTGCCCTTCAACATGCTGGTAATGTGGTACAAGGTCACTTTGAAAAGCAGTCTATAATCACAATTCTCTAAAAAGAATCCAACTGAAGAAATATGATGTTATGATATTATTAGCTATAACAGCTGTCAGCAGAAGAAAAGGAAGAAACCATTGGTATTTCTTATATTTCAGTGTGCATGTGTGTGTCTCCATACCCATACATAGAACATGTGAAATAATGTATTTGTGTGCCAAGTGTGTATCTATATAATGCTCTTGTGCTTGGTGCTCATGGCAAATACAACATAAATATCCTTGATAAGCTTTCATCAAAAGTGCAGTAGAAGTACACAAAGTTTTGAAGTGTCTTGCTTTTGTTTTCAATGAAAATGTATGGTTAGTAAGCAAGGATTATCTTATCTGGTATGTGTTATCTGGTGTAAGTTAATTTGTTGTCCCACAGCAATTGGTCTGGGTATTGGAGACCCAAACTTCTTAACCCTCACAGCCATCTCTGTTTCTAAATTACTTATGGTTTTTTGTCTGCTTGGTGTCCACATGGAGTGCCCTACACCCATGAGTCATGAAGTAGGCAGCACAGACCACAGTGAGGACTACAGAATAAAAATCTACACCTTCAAAGGGCATATATATTAATTTTCTTCAAGGGTATTTTTGACAAGCATAGATTTGTTGAGATGTTTGTGTGGGAGTGTTCACCTCAGTGTTGCTTTTCTCCACACATGAAGATAAACCACAGACTTTTAAATATCCTGAGAAAAGTTTCTTCAAAGACAGATCAAAGGGCTTTACTAATGTGTGAGGAAGCTGCGTGGCTGCCTCTCTTGTGAACTCATGTCTGTGGAGAGCTAGCTAAGACAATCAAGATCATTATTCCATTGATTTGATCATTTCCAGCCTACTCTGAGAGGAGATGCCTTGTTTGGACAAGGAGGAGGTGGGGGAATCCACAGATGCACCTGATTTTACCAAGAGAGTAATGAATAAAATAACTTTTCAAAACCACCTCAGTTGTTTTTCCCCCACTATATTGTGTGGGATGCTCTGCTTCAAACTATCATCTTAAACAGTGCATGTACAAGAGTTTTGTGTAAGAGTGAGTCAATTGACTTTTTAGAAAGTTTTATCTGCTTTTGTGGCTTTAAGTTAAATGAAATGTCCAGGTATGGCTTTCACATAACAGAAATTTTATATCTTTCTTTATTTGTTTGTTTTTGTTTCATTTTTGTTTGTTTGTTTTGGGGGTTGTTCATTTGCTTGCTTGGTTTTGGTTTGATTTGTCCAAAAATCTATGTCTCTTTTTACATCAAAGCAACACAGAACACATATGAGCTAAGCTTTGAAAGTTTGTGAACTTCTTCCTAAGCTGGAATTCCCCACCTCTAGAGAGATTTCAGGAAAATTAATTAATTTTTATTCTTCCTAAGCCCTGGGTTTTCTTTCTAATCTATTTCTTAGTGTCTGTTTCCTTCATGAACTGCGTCTTTTACCATTCAGACCAATTATTTATATGCTCTCTGATAGCAGAGAGCTCTGAACTCTTAGAAGCTGTTGAGAATGTAATTTCTCTTTTGAGAAATGGTTTTATCATGCTGGCACAACACATCTGTGGATGCTAGGTAGGACTTAGGCTTGTATCTAAACCTGAGGTTTCCAAGTTGTTGGTTTGGGGGTTTTTTTGTTTGTTATTGTTTTAAGCCAAACTTTAAAAATACCATCTCCATCAATAACTATATTCTTCTGCTATCTAGAAATTGGACAACAGTCTTTTAATAATAATTATTATTATTATTAAGTAATAAATGATAATAAATGAAATAATTCAATTTTTTACCCCAGATGTTAGGGTTTTCTTTTAGCTTAGGACTGGATTTTCCTTGTGTATTCTAAAGTTTTGATCTTCATTACTTTCACTACATTTGGTACCTTGGAGAAATACTGAGGTTTTTGTAGTGTGTAATACAAACCCAGTGTGATATTGTATTATTTTCTCCTCGCTTGCTTTTTTCATTCATGGCAATACCTAAGTATGTAGCAGCAGGCTAACATCTTTTTGTCTGACTGGGATAATCTTTAGTCATGCAAGAAATCAACTTTGGCATTTTCCTCTTCCAGCTGCAACTACAAAATAGGAACACACACATGGCCAGGGAAGATTCCTCCACTCATTTTCCATGCCCGCATCCTCCATGCTTAATATTGAAGAGGAACATTTGGATACATATCCTAAACATTTTTCCCCAGGAGTTTAATGGAAAGAAAATCTCTCAGATCTCCAGTCCTCTCACTGTAACTTTCCTTTGCAGATTAAACCTTCTTGTCTGTGGAACAAAGGTTTTAGATTTGGGGCTTTGGTGAGGGGGGGGATGCTGCCATGTGGATGAATGGCATGAGTTCCCTCCTCGTCTCTGGGCCAGGAGTACTGACTGGCACTGCCCTGTATCCTGCTTATCCAACTCCACATATGCTGCCGTAGGGCTCTTGCCATGATGCATGGTGACAAGTTGCATGATTTTGATAAGAGTGCTCTGGGGTCAGGAAGTGCTCCCAAGAAATTTTGATAACATTGATTTCTAGGCTTTGGTGGAAGTGGAAATCAGTGTTGTGTTGGTCTCTTGAATCAAAATCTCTTTTTGTGACAAGAATGTGTATTCTTTTTGTTGTTTTGGAGGCTTTTTCTTTTATTTTCTTCGTCTTCTTTTATTCTTTCATTTTGTTCTTACTAATCTTAGTTCTACCTGTTGATGTTGTGGCAGCAGGATATTTTTAATTATCTAGTGCGTGTTCACCTCCACACAAATGAACAAAAAGGAAGTGTGAGCTTCCTCTTAGATTCTAAAGTTAGCTTTGCAGTTTGTTTTTAGTTTTTGAAGAATTTCTTTCGTTAAGATTGATTGTTGCCTTAAATATGTGAAAGTAAATTTATAACTTTCAGTGGTGGCTTATACTTCTTTTATATTGTTCATATTAATTAGTGACTGTGGCTACATGTGTCTGCCAGGAAAATGTGAAAAGCACAGAATGTTAAAAGTAACTGTAGACAGTGAAATTAATTTTTGTATGTTTTCACATTACAGGTTTTACTAGTCACGACATTCCTTATTATTTATTATAATGCCTTACAGTATTCCCATAGGAATATGCCCTGCTCTGATGACGCAACTTTGGAAAATGCAGTAAAAGTGCACTGGAAACCACAGCTTTCTAATACGAAGTTTCTTGAAAGCAGTGAAGTTCAAATGCCTCTTCCCAGTAAAAAGGAAGTAGGATGGAAGTCAGTGAGCCAGGTAAATGTACCTCCTCTCTGTCCCTAGCTGTGCTTTCTGCTTTTTTCTCCCCTTTGTTGGAATTTTGGTCTTGAGGCCATAATCTGTGTTTTGGCATAGGGCAGATAGAGAAAAGCCATATATTCCTTTCATTGCTGCATAAGGACTCCACAATTTTGCTACATGAGGGTCACATGTAAAGGCGAAAGTTGTTGATTTGTACCTGCAGCTATGACTTCATCCTGGCTTTGATTACACTGTAGCTGAGTCCTTGGGGGAAGGGCAAGGTGTGCTCAAGAGGTGACTTAGAGCACATACTGTTGTTTGTTCCTCTCTTTGTTTTTCCACTCGTTCAAATAAAATATGTGTCTAGCCAGCTGCTAGCCCAGTGGCTAGTGAGAGTTGAGGAAAGGGATTTTGCAGATGTAAATCAGAGCATCTATGAATATTTTCCAAGAGTCTGGTGTTTAGAAAGGTCCTAAGGGGGAACACCAAGGTCTGGATGCCTTCTTCCCCATCCCCACCCCTCTAAAGGCCTCTTTGAAAAGCCCACTTGAAACACCTGTTTATCCTTTTCGAAGAATGGTACTTAAAATTACAGCAGGATCTTTGTATGGCCCAGCTGAACTCCTTGGCACCAATTGTCCTCCATTTTGGTGGGCTTTGTTACATGTGTGTTGGTGCTGGAGACTGGCACAAAGCTTGTCCACCTGCCTGTGATGGCCTGTGCCAAACAGTGTGGAACTAGGTGGAAAAAGGTGGAACCAAGGGACACAGAAGGGACACTTCTGCTGCCTGTGTTCAGCCCTGCAATTATAAGGAGAAAACCTGGGAAAGAGCTACTCCCTGAGCAGCAGTTACTGTAAATGGGGTGATCTGCCAGGAGAGTCCCATTGGAGTTGCTTTTTTGGTCTTGGTGGCAGTTATATTACATTCCTACTGGTGTTTTCCTGGCAGCTGAGGACAGGTCTACAGTTTTTTAGGTGTGTTGAGGAGGGCAGGAACAGGTGACTCTAAATGTTTGCATTTAACATGCAAGTCCTTCTTAATGAAACAATGAGTCATATCCTGCAGGCACAAACAGCTTCCTTAGCTTGCTGCTTAGCCAGACTTCACTGAAATTACTTTATAAGAAGCTAATATTTAGCTCCTGAGAGCACCATGCCTCTTCTGCACATAAATAATGCTAATTTGTTGTACATTAAACCAGCGGGTTAATGCCACTTCTGAAAGTACCTGTGCACCTCGTCATATGAACATGTCCTCCTCGCTCTGCATTGCACACATACAGACATCTCTCCTATAGATACAGTATATACATATATGGAAAAGATACTTCCTGGTCAAACTTCTGGCATGTGAGTTTGTTTGAGAACATTTGCTTAGCATGAAGAAAAAAAAATCCAAAGTGTACACCCCTTCCCCATTTTGATTAGCGGGTGGTTGGAAAGGAGCTGTTCTAATGCACAGCAGGTGTGTGCATGTAGTGATCATGTGTTCCCACACGTTAATAGTATTTACATTCTTTCTCTAAGAGGATAATTTTTCTAGTGCTCTGTTCAAATCAATTCTGATCTGAGTGAGTGAGTAAGTATTTTAAAAGTGTTAACAGTAGAGTGCATTTACCTTGATTAAGCTGAGACACAGCCTGGAGTAGCGAGTTGTTGTATGTGCAAGCAATTCAATTTGAGGAACAATCACAATACTTCTCTAGCACTAAAATTTGGGGTTTCTGCTGAAATAAATTTCCAGAGATAAAAGAAAGGTAAGGCTTTTAAATGAAAGTGTAGAGAATCTGTCCTGTATCATTTAATACTAAATACCCAGTAAACATCAGAGTGCACATGGTGGGATTCTGCAAGCTTTCCTTGTGCAGATAGGCCCATTAAAGTCTGTGGGGCTGCATGTTCAAGATTGGATTACAGGGTTAGGGACTGTATTTTGTGACTCTTATTGCTCATATAACTCTGAGTACATGTATTTTCCTTTATAGTCTGGATAGTCTCAAAATGTAGCATTTTAAAGGTCTCTTGTTAACACAAGCATATTTATCAATTAAGGAAACAAATATAGAAACAGTAAGATGCTTTCTCCTTAATTTAAAGTTTAGTCATTTTCTTGCCATATAGCCTTAAAAAAAGAAGAAAATGAGAAAAAAACCCCAACACACACTCGCACAAACCCCCCCACACACAAATAAAAAAAATCCACCACCACCAAAAGAAAACCAAAACAACCAAGCCATAAAATTTACTGGGATAGGCGAGAGGAAGATATATTCATAACTGAGAACTAAAACTGACTGTCCAGTTTGGTCTTTAGGGCTAGAATTGAAGGAAAAATAAGGAAGAATTGTGCATGTATGATAAATATGAGGTAGATTGTGGCTTTTAACAGTGGTCTTAATAATGTCAGGAATACCGTTATTCTTTTTTTTTTTGCATGAACTTAAGACCAATTATGTAGGTTTATCCTCAGAGCATTTGCATAGTGAGATTATTTAAATCGTAATTTCAGCTTCATGCAAATTAGAGCTGCACAGCTGAAACATACCCATCTCTTTAACATTAGTGATTTCTTTAAAATGTATGTGGTGACAGACAAAGGCTTCAATAGTAAATAGTAGTGCTTCTTGTTTCAGGAAACAGAATTAAATTGGAATAAGTTGCTCTTCTATGAGTAGGTCAAAAGATTTGATTTTTTGCTACCTATCAAAAGAGTAAAGTCAAATCTTTAGTCTTTTTTTTGATAAAATGAAAGAAGTGTATAGTCTAGATTTAGTTTTGCTTTATTTGAACAATGATATATACAACTTCTTAATGTCTTGCTAGGTCCTAGACAGGGTTCTTAAATGCCGCTGAAAAAATTAATGATAGTGATCATTCAGAAACCTGATCATCGTCACCTTGCTTCATCTGCATTGTGCCTTTCAAAATGAAGTTGTTGCTAAGGGAATATTGCAATGCAGTGCATTTCTTTGGGATCTGAATGATGAAGAAGCTTTATAGCAAATTCTTGTTCTTGTGGTGTTCTTCATATCTGTTAAACCAGTGTTATCCCAGTTGATATCCTTTATGTTCTGTGATCAACAGAATTTGTCAGAGATGTGGGAGTTTAAGAATCTGGACTAGATACAATTCAGTTTAGCAAGCAGAACTTGATCCTAAATGATTACTATTGTTCAGGGCCTGTAAAAATAGTTTGGAGGCTTAGTCAGTACTACAGTAATAAATGTAGTGAGCAAGCTTTGAAAAAATATTAAGACCAGGATCCCATGAAGCTATACAGGCCACCTGTGCAAGACGTAATCCTGTGGAGATTTAAGGCTGCCTTCCCAAAGGGCTTGTGCGATACTTGTAAGACACATCTTTGTCGAATTTGCAGCTGCCTGCTTAGGCACAGACCCTGGTGATCTGCTCCTCAGCCTGACAGGTCCAGGCAAAGGCCATTGTCCAGCTGCTGGAGCAGTGGTGTTTGTCAGTGCTGCTCCGAGGGGTCCCAAAGGGATTGCTGTGCCCCCCGTCCTCCAGGTTTGCTGCTGTGCAGTAGAGCAGAGAACACCTGAGCACCTGCTGACCTTGGCACTGGGGACAGCAGGATGGCCTGGGAGGATGAAGGGGCGGAAAGGAGGGAGGAAGGGAGCCCTTGACAAAACACGTATGACAGTTTTGGGGAAATGGCCACCAGTGTTGGAGTTGCATCTTTGTCTTACAGAAGCTATGCATGCAGGAACAGGACAGAGCGTCTGGAATCCTGTGAATAACACTGTGCCCTATTGTGGGACACAAATAAGGCTCCTATGTATTTACAGGTATAAAATTACCTATCTCTAAAAATGTCTAAGCATACACAAACTAACTCCACTGTGAGGGAAAATTGTAAGGACTGAGACCACGACACCTTATTAAAAAATGATGACTCTGTGTTCTGAATCAGATCTCTTAATATAAGTAATATATAATGTATATAAGAGGGCTTCCAAGGGATCCCTTGTCATTGTTCTGGGAGTACTTCAGCTCAGTCTCTACCATTGCTCAGAAGCCAGAGAGCTTTAACACAGCAGGTAGGCTAAACCAGAAGGCACCTTTCTGCCTTTGTGCAAACATGTTTTGGATATTGGATGCAGTTGATTCCCTGTCTCCATAAATTGTAAGGTAACACCAGACTGCCTACGCTCTTATCTCATAGGGCAAGGAGACCATGACTGTTCAAACAGGAAAGAAAATGTGTAAGAGGCATGTGATTTAGGACTCAGATATCCTGAGCAGTACACGTGAAGTAAATGGGAATAATTATTTTCTCATAGCACGATGATGGGGGACACTGAGTGGATCAGTTTGCCACGAAGTTGAAACAAAATGAAGTACTTTGTTGTACAGCACGTAGCTAAACAATTACTGTAGGATATAGCTGAGGCCAGAGGTGTCAGTGCATTCAGAAAGGAGATTCACAGAGGAAGAGTTTGGTTGTGGTAGCTTAGCAGGATGTTCTGAAGGCAGCTTAAATCCTTAAGTGACAGCTGAAGGCATGCTAAGAGAAGGATCACTCCCATTTCTGTCTTTGTCCAAGCATCTGCTTTTGGACACTGTCAGAGGTTTTAGAACTAGATCAGCCTCTGGCTGTCCTCATGCATTTTGCCTGTAGCACAGGTGACACTCTAGACTATTAGTTCTCCAATACCTTTTAAAGCTAAGTAGTGAAATACTTTTTGTTGCAATCCACTAATTATTTACAGTAGGGAGTCAGGCTGACTTTGCCCATGTGATACTTTATATATCAGAAGTTAACTGCTGTCAAGAGTCATTATTTCCATTCAGAATAGTGATTCATCTTTCCATGAGAAGTCAACAGATCTCTCAGTGGGAATGAAATTTTAGCTCACGTCACCACTCTGTAGGAGAAAATACATATGGAAACAGGACACTGTGTTTGGGTACATGTGTTTTCTGTTGAACTGGGTTGTCTAAGAACTTTTGACTCAAGTGTTTTGAGTGAATTTAGTATTTATTTGTCCATGGTTAGCTTCAGAATGGTGGTTGTGGAGGAAAAGGCTTGCTCTTATGGAAAAGGTACACTTCAGCATAGCCTCTCAAATGTGCCTCAGTTCTAAATAGGAAAATGAGCTTTTAGCTGTTATAATGGCTACTGGGGATGATATTCCAATCAATGTTTTAACTGACATGCATTTCTGCTGTATTCTTTTCATCTGTCTGGTGGAAATTGGCCTTACTTTTCCTTAGTTGCTCATCAGAATGGTCTGTTAGAGATGTTACTTACATTGGAAAGGCATCTTGGGCAAGAGCTAACCATACCATATATGCCTTCTGCCTTTATTGTAACTATGAAAATTTGCAAAGAACAATCATTTGGAGAAGACAATTTCAGGATCTATAAATCCAGCATATCACATTTACTTTGCACTTTGATTGTGTCCTTGTGTTGAATTTTTTTTTTATATTTTGCTTTGTCTGTCTTTTTAATACTCAGTATACAAACTTAGTAGGGGAGTTGGAATGGAATTTGGAAAATTCTGAAGTTCAAATGTCACAGTTGTATAAAGAGGATAAATGTGCTACTGAACAGCATCTGTATAAAGTTGGGGTAATGGTGTGCATATTTTCAAGTAATGTATTTCTTGTGAAAAGATGTATTTTGTAAGAATGACACTATGAAGGTTAAATCAAAGCCCTTTTTGAGAGGGCTTTGAAACTGTGTACGGTGACAGGATACAAGACTTTGATCTATGTTTTAAGAACTCAATTTTGGTACAGTATTTGTCCCAAATTCTAGTCTTCAGGAGTCAGGACACTGACATCCTTAAAATGATTTTCACAGCACAGGCGCAGTGCAGGAGAATCACTTTTCCAAGTGCAGGGTCCTAAGCTTTGTGCAAGCACAGAAGTGATGACAGTCAGAGGAACACTGTGAGAATGTTATCAATCATCTTCATCTTTTGGTGCTTCCCACAGCACACTCTGGCTTAGGCAATGATTGTGGTAAGAGGCTTTTAAATTGATGTAAAGACCAAGTTGATTTGGCATGTTTTTTAACCAAGTGTTTATTAGTTGAAATAATCTTGGGTGTTTTTTGGCATAGTTTATGTTTGAGTGGGAACTTGAATCATTGTCAGAAGTCTGTGTATATTTGAGCATGTTAAGTTGAAGTAACCAAATGGAACCGTGGGAGACTTTTGGCTTGTGTTTATGGAGTATAAACCAAAGCTCCTACCTTTCTGCCTCAAGAGCCACAAAAATGTTAATAGAAGTCAGAGATACAAGAAAAAAATGTAATCCATATAGCCTGTCTACTTGCCAGTACTAGCTTTTTCCTTGGGTTACTTTCCACTATTTTGTTCCATCTAGTTTTAGGTATCACAAGGAATGAGACTTCCTCTGCATTCCTGTGGAAATTATTTTGCAGTCCTCATAAGACTTTGTGAATTTTTTTTTTTCCTTATTTTTATTTCCTGGTTCTTATATACTTCCAGAGCAGATCCTGCACCAAACTGCCAGGAGTTGCTTTCATGTTAGCTTTGGCAAAATGATTCCGGCTTCCTCCTTGCTCCTGACTCCTTTTGTTCAAGTGAGTGAACCAGTGAACACTCGCATGCCTCAAACTACAAGTGTTTGAGGATAGGGGATACTCTGCTGAAGGTTGCTGTGAACATTTTAAATCAACCTGCATGTATCAGGCGAAGCATCTGTAGCCCTTAGAGTTTCTTTTATTGTATTTTCTTTTGTGTGTCTCAGACTGGATTTTCACCCAGTCTTCCTAACTGGTTTCCCTTGTTCTCCTCTCTTCCACCCCACTCCCCTGTAACATTAAGGTACTTGTGCATGAGCCTAACAACAGGCCTGTGAAAAGGACAATTATAGGCACTTAAAGCCAGACTAAGATGAAGTCAATGATTCATCAGTAAGCAAAAGCTAAAATTAATCATGTAACCTGCTTGCAAGATTGGGCATTTTTTCCCCATTTCATCAAAGATAATTTGTCCCTAAAGAACATGTTGCTTGCATTTGGATAGTTAGGTGCCTAAGACAAACTAATTTAAGTTGTTTTATGAGTCTTCAGGAACACGGTAGCTTTTGCAATTGTTTCAAACCCAAAAATGTGTCTAGTCTATTGTAATTTATTTTATTTTTAATAATGTATAATAACAGTAACTATTTAGTCTAATCATTATAACTAAGTTCATCAGGAACTGCAGTGATAGGACAAGGAACATTCATTTGAATGTTATTTACTTCATGAGCATTTGTTCATTTAGTTCCTGAGCCACGTGAAGTGATTGGAAATTGCTTACTTTTGCATTTTGTCTTTTGTTTTGCTTGGTTTGCTGAGCTAATTTCTTGTGTGTTGACTTCTCAGCTTTTAGCTTGAGCTACTGTACACAGCAGTGTGCACAGTGGCAGCTGCTTTTGGAAAAGTTGGCATTTGGAAGGAAGCACAGAGGGTTGTCCTGCAGACCTGCATGCACATGTATAACACACATTACATGTGGACACACCCTGCCTCGGGTGGGAACAGAAGCAGCCAAAGGCATACAGAGACTTTTGTAACACAGAATCAGTTTTGTGAAAGATTTGGTTTTAATTCTTTTTTTTTCCCCAAGTTGACTTTGTAAATGCTTTCTTAGATCTGTTTTGCATCCTGAAGTGTTACATAGTCTGATAACAGATGAGCTAAGTTGCTTGTTGCCAAAACCCTGCAAAGTGTGAGCAGTATGCAGCCTAAGGAGGAATGCTGGTCTTTTAAAACTATACCGACCTTAATATTGTAACTAAATTATGATTTAAATCACAAAATCATCACAGTATTCTTGAAAGAAGATGCAAACTAGGATCAGTGCACGAAAAGGGGGGAGATGTGTGCAACACCTGTGAACACATAGTGACAAAGGAAAGTAAGAAGCTGTGGAGCTCACATCTTATCAGGATATTTGTGCCACACGATCACAGTCTCTCACCAATCTCATAGCTGAGCATTTTTAAGTTGCTGTTCTCTCAGAGCCTTTTCTGGTGCCTGAATTGATGAGATTGTGGTGTGGCATAGAGCTGGTCTTAACAGCTCTTACACAATGTGCTGAAAAGTATCAAAGCAGGGAAACTTGGGTTTGATGTTGTGGTAAGTTTGTATCATCATAAAGCTTCTCAAATGGAGAAGGTGGCCAGTGCAGTTCAGTAAAACCGATCGCAAGTAAATTTACACCATGAGTAGAACCTTCTGCTCTAATAAAAAACATAATTAAACACATTAACTTTTATACAAGTAAAGCTTGTATGTCAGATATCATTAGTCTGCATCATTGTGGCTCTTTCTGCCCTCCCACAGCCAATATAACACGGGTGCAAATTTTGGCTCGTTTAATGGAATTACGGGCGTGATTGATACAGATCAAACTTTTGCTACTGAAAGATTCATTCATACAGTGAGCTCATGCTAGTGATTGTGTGAATGCCACTTCATAAATAAATTAAAAAGGTTTCTGACAGCCCGCCTGACCTGAGACAGCTAATCTAATTTTAAAACATCAGGAAGCTTTCTGAGGGTGTTGGGGATGGAAGTTTCTTGTGTCACTTTATAACTAAGTTGTGTGCAATTCCAAAGTACTCTTTGCTGCTTATACATCTTCAGTGCAGCTTTATTGGTCCTACTGAGCAAATGGACAGTTTTATTTGCTGAGAGTCAGCCAAGTGGGTCTCTGTGGGATAATGCTGATAAACCTGATTATTTTAAACCTCAGTGTCTCTCTCTGCTGTTTTTCAGGCACAATGTGTCTCCTTCTTCTGCATATATCCTGTTGTCTTGCCTCCCCATCCCTGTTTCAGCCTGGCTGCCACAAAGGTGGTAACACTTCTCAACTTCACTTCACATGCCCTCTTTGTGATCTTGCTCATTTTTGCTCACCTGAAAAGCTTAGTCTTTTACTTCCCTCTGACAAGCACTTTGAGACTGTTCAGCACCCCGAAAAGTCATTATTCTGCCAGTGTTCCTGCAAGACCGCAATGTCTGGTTTTGTGAGGCAATTAAGGAGTTAAAGGCTTGTGGAGTTTCGAAGAAATGCTGGAACAGCTGCTGTCAAGTATCTCTACAAATCCTAGCTGATCTCATTCTTGTCAGACAGCAGTGATAATATCCAAAAATGGGTGCAAGACAGGAAGTGTTTCAGGAAGGTATGTGTTTCATGCAAAGACATCAGATACGTGCTTTCTCCCAGCGCCACTTACCAGAAGATCCATATTAATTTAAATGAAACAGTGAAATTTCAGAATGTGTTTACAGGAACATCATTTCAGTCCAGAAAAAACATTGCTTGTTGCTCTAGTGTACAAATGGCAAAAGCAGATGAGTTAACTACTGTATGTATTTAATACAGTGATATTGCTGGCTATGTGAACCTACTTTTTAAACATATGGAGGCTTCACATAATTTTTGATAGCTTGTTTACTATTTTTAAGGGATGTCTTCGACTTGAAAAAGTGATACAGGGAAAATACAAATCTACTTACAATACATTTTCCCATTTACTTTACACTCAAAGACTGATTTGATATCTAATGAGCTTTTCACTAGTTTAATTAACTGAGTTCCTTAGTAAGCAGAACAAAATCTCATTTTTCCCCAATGCATTCTCTGACTTTTAAATTTAAAAGAATTGTTTTCAAAAGATTTAAGATCTTTTAGTAGTCAATCTACCAAGTTATCTCCAAAAGTGTCCTTGTAAAGGTTCCTATTATTTTCATTGTACTGAAAAGTTCAGACATGAGAAATAAGCTTGTATTTTACTTATATTTTTCAGTAGCACCCATTTAAAAACATGCAAATAAAAATAATTCCTACCAGTTCCGAGCTCTTCTACTAGTTAGGAATATTTTCCCTAAATTTCCTCTTAGTTGTCTCCGGAATTGTGCCTCTTAGAGTATGAATCTGCAGTAAAATTCAAAAGTAAGTGATTATTTTTTTAACAAGCATAACTAAATATTGCTTGAGAGATTTTTTTAGATTGCAGAGGTCCTTATTGATAGATTTGTATAAAATAATTCATTAAGTTAGACTAGATCCAGTAAAGATTCTACCATTTAAAAAGTTGCACATGAATAATATTAACTCTAATGAAGTCTTAACAGATGTCTGTATGAATATTAAAATAAAGCACTGCTATTTAGCCTCTGATTTTTGTTTCGTTTAAAGACTTGTTTTTCCTGTACTTTTTTTTCTGTATTCTTCTATAGTTTGAAAAATACTCATTTATGTTAGTAGGGAGTGAGCAAATCCCACCTGCTAGAGATAATTTAATCTTTGGAAATCCACCAGTTTGTGAAGCTGGGTCCTGATCTCGAAGGGCCCTTTGAAAAGTGTGGCCCACAGCCAGGAATCATGGGGATGTTGAATGGTCTAATTGCAAAGATTGGCCTTCTTTATGGAGATGCAACCACGGAGCTCAGGTGAGGTGCACGAGGAGATAAAGACAGGCTACTGAAAGGAAGACCTGAGTGAAACTGAACTCAGCCCTGCCACGTGCTGAGGAATGAAATGAGTATGATCTGTGTTTTTAGATCATCCAAGGATGTAACAGAAAAGAAAGGGAAGGAAAATGGGATGATTTGAACTCAGGAAGGCATTTTTTTTGTTATTTGCAGGTAGCAACTCATTTAGTATACTCACACAGTTGTTTCAAACTGAATTATATTTTATATTTGCCTGCTGTTTCTGAAAGTTATTGCCAAGAGTGAAAAACCGCATAATGTATTTCTAGTGTTAAACCATCTATTACTGATGGGTAATGACAGAGTAGAGGGAGAAGGCACCAGTTAGTCTGGGTTAGCTCATGGGCTCTGGATAACTCTTTCTTGAACTCTTGGATTTCTAAAGCTCAACTAAGCTATGTTGATTTCTCACTGCTTTTCGGATGTGATGAATTGTCTCCATGTCAATGTCAGGTCATCTCAAGTATTCCCATGATAGTCTTCCTCATACTTTTTCAGGTAATGTGTCATTTGATCGCTTTTCTATTAGCTATTTTAATAACAAATACCAGAAATGCTGCAATAACACCTCTTAATAAAAGAAGCATGTTTGAGTTTTTTAAACTACAGATAACCTGTATTGTCACTTACACTTTACTTATCTTTGCCCTTAAATGTTACAGGCACAAAATTTTGGATCTGTAGTGGCTTTCTTGTTTAAATTCTGAATTTTTGGTATTTAAGCTGGGAATTCAGTCTCTAAAGTCAAAAGTCTTTTGAGAAACTTTTTGTAATTACCTAACAGTTACTTATTCAGACGCAGGAGGGAGATGAAATCAGAATCCTGTTTTACTAATCGTTGGTTAAAACAAAAAAAAATCTGTGAAATGCAGTTTAAATATTCACCTTACAAAATCATCCAGCAATGGAAGGTATGAGAAAAGCTGTCAATCCATCAGTCTGTCTCCCTGGCTTTTCAAGAAGATTTACCACAAGGAACTTAATTAACTTGATTTTTTGTAACAATGATGTCAAAAATGTGCTATGTAAGTTTTTTTTGTTGTTTTTCTTCAAAATTAATTGAGTTGGTTTTGAACAGTAAATGTGGTGTGTTTCGTTTCTGTTCAGTTCATAACTCCTGCCAGTTCTGTGACTGTCCCTTTTTTATCTCAATGTGTTCTGATCCTTCTCCTGCATCTTTAGGCATCCAGCTGAAGCATTTACCTCCTCATCAAATATATAGAAGAATTTGGGACTTGTCTTGGTATTCTGAAAGAAACTAAAACCAGGCTGTTGTGATTGTCTCCATCAAAGGCTCTTCCATGGTGCACATGGAACGTCAAGGAATACAATGCCTCACTGCTTAGGAAGCTTTGTTTGAAAATCTGTGGATTTGTTAGTGAGAAGAGTAGGATTTTTTAACTGATTTGGTGGGGTTTTTTAAATCCAAGGAATTGAGATTTTTGTTCAATTTGTGTTTTAACCTCTGTGCTACTGAGCTATTAGAGGTGGATAATTGGGGTAAGCCCTGGCACAGATGGGTTAAAGGTGTCAATTTTGTAAGCAGTTACATGTGAACACAGAAATGCTCCAAATCACAACACACTGCTCTCTCTTGCGTACTTGGGATGACACTACATATGCATTAATAACCAAGAGCAAATATTAGAGTATATAGGGTGCATGAAAGACCTGCTTCCTGGTGGTGACAAGGTAGGTAGTGTTTCCAAAGAGCAAGGCTGTATTTTCGAGTGGTTAGTTATGCCTTCCTTGAATGAATGGGATAAAATACCTATGTCACTCCAGTGTTGTCACCTCTCTCCACACTTACAGCCTGTTTATGTGTTCTGTGAGTAGCTGTTGTACAAACTCTCTTGACCAGCATTTTCTTACAGAATCTTTACCGTTGCTCCAAGAAAACCATTTGCACTGCACATGAGGCAGTTTGGTGGGAGTTGTTTGTGCTCTGACTCGCTGCCCTTCTTTCAGAGGGTACTGTTTCATTATTCTGAGCCTGTTTCTGCTCTGCTAAAGGGGAGAGTGATGCTGCCCTGTTTTGGTAAGGTGTCCTTCTGACCAAGAGGTGAAAAACCTGATAGAGCCTTCTTTTTACTGATCCCAAGAGAACTGGAATACAAACTGCATGAGGGCCTACAGTCTCTGAAGGAGATTTAAGGAAATCCTGCTGGGATTTGGTTCTGTGTCTGAGTCATTTCAGCTTGTTTTTTGACCCATTAATAAACCCCTGTCACACTACTGCTGTTGCCTTTTGTTATAGTCATTACATTCCTCTGGAGTCTCTGTAGCCATTGTCTGTTTTGTTTCTTTGGTTTTGTTTTTCTTCACTAGGGATAGATTTTTAAGTTGGCAGGAGGTATAAAATTCAGTTCCCACCACCAGAAAACTGTGCGTTTGCATGGGGTATGTAATAGCCATGCAAGCTCCACTGCACATTCCCTTTGGGAAAGTGCAGCTTCCTGTCTCACTACAGTAGGTGTGCAGCCTTAGTGGGCTGGGAGCGTTCCTCCTCCTCGCCTTTCTACAGCCTGTCCTGGCAAAGTGCGTGTGCATGTTACTTCCAAGGCATGAGTAAATTTTTGAGACCCCCTTTAGAAGCAGACACGGAAGGAAGCAGTGCCACAGAGGAAGGTATAGGAAAGGCCCCTAAGGATCCAGATGCATACTGTGGAATATTCACTGTGGAAAGCTCCTCTCACCCTTCTGCGTGTGCGAAGAGGCACGCACAGGCTCGCCCCTTGGGACAGATTCCTTATGTGTTTGAAAGAGTCTCTGGGAGTTTTGGCTTTCTGCTGAGTGTGTGTGGGCCATTTGGAACAGGCAGCTTTCTCAGAGGGGACAAAGGTCAGTTTAAAATTTTTAGGTGTACTATGTAATGCAAGCTATTGGCAGATTTGGAAGATACCCTTGAAATGTTTGTCAAGAAGAGACTTTTGTTTCCAAGAGAAAGTTTTGGATGCAGAGTGGAAAGCGGAATATTTGCTAGATATGTCTGAAATACATTTGTTTTGAAAGCCACCATTAGATTAGGTGTAAACTGTGAGTCTGGTTTATATTCCTCAGGGCAGGGGAAGATGGAATCTGTTGTTTATGTAAGTGCAGGTTTTCCCCAGGGTGCTCATATACACTGTAGAATATTCATTAAGCTGTTGGCATTGTATCTCTAAATCTTTCCTTTGGTTTCAGGTCTTAAATGAAAAAAGACAAGCCAGATACCCCCACTCCTCCCAAAATAAACCTAAGTTGTGAAACTGTCCTTAACACTTTTGCTGAATGAAGCACAGACACCTGCTGGTTTCTGGCAAACCCTGTTTATCAATGTAGGCACTCTTTTGAGAGATTTCACTGTTGCCCACATAGTCTTTAGCTGACCTTCAAAAAGACAGCTCACAAAGGGAATAGTAGTAAGGCAGATTACTGCCTGTTTCAAATATGGGGTTATTAGTATTTTTCAGCATATAACATTGAACGTCTACCAGGGACAAAAAATTTTTTTGCTTCTCTCAAGTCACTGTTGGCTTTAAAGCAAGAAACCAGGAAAGGGACATGCCATTTACCTAAGTTTAGAAAACCTTCAAAACATCTTGTTTTAAATTTTAATTTGAGATTTAGGCTGGCTGTCGTGGCATGATGGAGAAGTTTCCAAACTGGGATCAGAAGATAAATGCATTTTCTTTGTTATTTTGCATTCCACTAATATTTTGATATATTGTCCTGACATTTTAGCTATACAGTTGGTCATGTTTTGTACACTACTTTTAATATTGCGAAAAGGATGCCATTAATAATGAGTAGGAACAAAATGATTACCTGGTTTTAACTGTGGTGACACATTTCACACTCAGCCACTCTAGAGGGTGAAAGACAAAGGAGATTTCAATTTCTAGAGCTTTGCTTTAAGATGGAAAGTAGATCTGCAACCCTGTGGTTTAAAGTGATGAAGCTAGGAAATCAATTCGGCAGTTCTCAGTATTGATGCTAAGATAAATTGAGAGGAAAATGAGGGAGAAGGGAGTGTTCATTGGGAAGGAAGCATCAAGAAAGTAGGTAGCCTACTTAGGAAGACTTAGAAGCAGATGAAGCCATGAGAAACTGAAAATACCCACCCATAAGTAGTGGGTTTGCCGTACACTTGGAGAAACTTAAGCACATATTTTCTGTGGGTGTTCTTCTGTGGCTTTTGTGGACTTAAGTTTTAACACAGCTGCTGCTACTACCTGCACACCTTGCATGTTTCGGATGATAATTTTGTTTGTTTCAAGAAACTAAGGACCACTTCATTCTGCTTTTATAGTAATCTACAGGGGTTTTTTATTTGCTTCAGAATGAATGAAAGTGATCTGCCCTTCCTTCAAGTGACCATTACTTTTTTGGGATGTTTAAGGTGAAATAGCCATATACAATAATGTAGATTATAGCCACATTTCTTGAAATGACTGCTGTCAATTCAGACTGACTAATAATTTTTAAAAGAAATTCTGAAATTTTCCAGTTTTTCTCTTGCCCCAGTGGTTCCCCTTATCCTTTTTATATTTAGTGGAGTAACCAAGATACCTGGCTGAGACATGAATCTTTCCTAACAGTACACTTTGTACTCCTTGTACAGTTGATTCACAACTGTACGCTATAAAAGATGTTTGAAAACATCTAGACTAACATGGAAATTACGTAACTGTAGTGAAAACTTCAAAAGAAAGCTTGGGGATTTTTTTCCCCCTCTTTGCTTTGTTTAGGTACATGTTTGGGCTGGTTTTTTATCCGTGCACTCTTGCAAATCCTTCGTATTTGTACTCTGAAGTAACTGGTTCATCAGGAACTTTTAACCAAGTATGTAATCTCACGGTGGGAAGATATCTTTTTTTGGTTTTTCTTTTTCCTAGTTTCCATGTTCTTTTAGGGTGTGGTTCAAGCTAAAGTGAAATTTAGGTTGGTCTTTCCTTTTTTGACCTGCCAAAGTGTTTGTTCTGTTAGCATTGCTCTGCTCCCTGTAAATCAGACATTCTTCTCGGGCTGCGTCAGGTTCCTAATGACATGATTAATGCAGGAAGGGTAGAGAAGGATGACGTAGTGGCTCATGCAAAGTTTACCTGAGAATTATCTGTAGCTCTCTACTGTTTAGTGTCTGTGTGAGTCATGGCCTGAAGCCCTGCCATTCCCTGTTCTTCAGCTGGGCAAGATCACACTTACCTCATTCTATGTATGCATTTCTCCCTTTCCTGCCAGATCTGATTAGAAGCACTTTTGTTTTAAACTCTGTTTATGAAACATTAAATACACTTTTTGCAGATAGCTGACCACAAGGCTGAATGAAAAGTGCCATTAGATATCTGTGAACCAGACAGCTTTAGAAACTTTCTCTGTCCTTAACGTGAATTCTGATTTTTATCAACTCTTTTTCACATTCATGGGTTTAGCGGTGAGAGTGTTATGACATTTGTAAGCTTTGCAATAGGACTGTGAATCAGTTGCTGTCTGTCAGTAAAGTCTCTCTCCTGTTTCTTCCTGTGTATTTGTACAGATACAAGCTTACAAAATACAAACAGCAAGTTTGTGCTGCTGTCTCCAGCTTTTGAAACTTCCTTGGGCAGCAGGTACAACAGTTCCCATCAAATTTGGTTTAGCTCTTGATTCTTTAATGAAGCATTTGGGAAATTTATGTTACTGATCAAGAAAACATGAACATGTTCTCTGATACACTTTGAAGTCTTGGTCATTCCTTTATTGAGGGCTGGCTGACTGGACCTCTTGTATCTGAAGATGGTATTTGTTCTGCTACTTGTGTCCTTTAACTGTCACATGTTCTTGAGTCTCTCTTTGGAGACCAGAATGAAGTCAGTGTAGAATTTTCAAGTAATGCTGATTATTTTTTCAAGATTCCTTTGTTTCCTCTGTGAAATTGTCACATAGTCCTTTGGCATCCTTCAGGACTGAAACTGTTGCCTTTTCTCTGTGTGAGCTGCTGTCTGAATTATCCTGTGCAAAAAGTGCTTAATGTTTAACTGTACAAGACTACGCTAAAAGCAAGCTATCATTTTCCAGCCAGCTCATATCTTGCAACCTGCCAAAGCCTGTATCAGGAACATGATGTGTGGGAAAACGTTCTAAAATGATAGACAGAAAAATGTCTTGTGGGAAACCTAAAATGCCTTGAGACTCATTCTGTTAATAAAGAATGTTTTTACAAGCACAGCATCATCCCCTTTACTTTTTGACATTTTCAAAAATGAAGGCTTGAGAGCATAACATTTGTGTAGAATGTAAACAACTTTGATAAGTAGAAAAGTGATATTTCTTGGAAATAACATTGCCTTAAGAGAAAAGAATGGTCAAAGTGAATAATTAGCCAGAAAAAAACCCAACCCCAACTTAGTTCTAAAAGGCTCAACTACTTCTAATAGAGGCTATACTGATGCCTGAGATTAAATTTTATGTGCACTTTGATTACATTTTGCAAACATATCTTAAAAGAAAACAAATATCCTATGATCTGTTAATCTCAAAAGGTGCACCAGATGAGTAAATTCTTACTGTAAACATATTAAAATATCTCCAAATTCTCAAATGCAATGTGGAACACATTGTACATACATTGCAGTATATGCTAATGGAGTTAATGATCATAATTACACAGATGGCTGAATGGGGATGGCAAAAGTTCGTGTTCAGCTTAATGTTGTCTGTATTTAATTTTGGTGCTTTTAAAGGAACTGTTTACACAAAAGAGTAACATAGATTTTATTCAGTGAGTCAGTGTTTAGGCAAAAAATAAGCATATTGTTTGACACGTGCCTTTATGTAAGCTGTGTTTCTAGAATCTGTCTTTCAGTTTGAGCAGTGAAATGATATTTCTGGCTTTTGTTTTCTTCTGGCAAAATAACCAGTGCCTTGGCTGTACAACTGATTTGTTGCTTTTTGTCTAAACTCCTCTTCTTTCACACTTTCAACTAGAAAACTAATCAAACCTTAAAAGTGTCTTTTTTTTTTAATTGAAAGGCACTGAATGAACTAGAAGTGTAACAAGAAACTGTTCTGTAAAACTTGTACCTTCACTTCTGCAGGTTTATGAGGCAGGACATCACCACCCTCCAGTTCATCCACCTGCAGTTACCTTGTGCTGCACAAGGCAGCAAACAGCCCTGAGGACAGAGAGAGAGCTCCGTCTAGCTCCTTGGCTCAGGCAAATCCACAAATCCAGAGGAAGCTCTGAATGAGGAAGGACCCAAGAGGCAGGAAACAGATGTTGGCAGCACTGTCCTGGCTCAGGTAGCCAGATAACAAGTGTACCAAGCCAAAATAACTAAGTGGGTTCAGTGGCCATAACTACAGCTCTTAGTCTTATTTATTGGGCTCCTTAAATCTAGGTTTACCTAAGGAGTAATGTGCCTTTTGGACGTGCTTTTCTTTGGTTTGGCGTTTGTGGTGTGTTTTCGAGCTTCTCAGAGGTTGTCTGCAAGCACCACAGGTCACCCACCATGTGTTTCTGTGTGCAGACAGGTACCTTTCTCAAATGCTTGCTAGGGTCATCTTGGTATTGCAGTAGCTTTTATCTTCTGTTTGACCAAGGGTCACCACGCACAGGGGGACGCAAAAGGCCAGCATTAGAGTCTTACGTATTCAGAAAAAGTCCTATGAAATCTTCAAAACAGTGAAGATTTAGTATTCTGTTTTTGCTCTGTATGCCTTTCTTCCTGTTGCTTTGCTGGTACATTAGTCATACCAGGACCATAGGAAGCCTGCAGCAAACTATTTCAGTTGGGTGTTCGCACCTTCTCTTCCGGGGAGAGTACACAGAAATGCATTTTCCAATCTGCTTTCAGATTTTGGATGTTCCTGGTAGTCATTCATCAGGTGAACAGTCTCTCATTACAAGACACCAGAAGAATATGGGGAATCTCAGGGTTAAAAATTAAAAAAAAAACAAAAACAAAAACACACACACACAAACAATCCCACCAATAAAGCAAAAAACCTAAAAAAATCCCCAAATAAAACAAACAAAACACCCACCCCTGAATAGAACAAGGGGAATTTAAGAAAATTGTAATCTCAGGGTAGGCATGATGCTTAAAGGTTGTGCCATGAAGGCATTGCTTGTCAAAGAGAGATGGTTTGTGCTTGTGGTGCAGTGGAACAGCAGTGCAGAGGTCTGTGCCTGGAGCCTTTCTTTTGGCTCCTCTGGCTTTTGAACTCCTTGGCTTTTGGCCTCTATGATGGGATTTCTTGCATTTCTTTTGAGACTCTACCTCTGTCAGGTGTTTCTCCGAAGCAAAGCCTTTGTCCCTGGTTTGTTGGTGGTTGTTGGTCCCTGCCTGTAGCTGAGAACCCCTGCAGGGTTGTTGCTGACTGACCTTCCTGGCTTGCTGCAGGAGCCCTCGGTGTGAGCTCTGGTAGGTAGATAGGGACAGGGTAATTCAGAGGGTTTCTCAGTGCCCTCTTGCTCTGTGGTTTAACAGCGTGAGAAAAGTGCGTAACTTCGCTGTTAGAGATGTTCCTTCATTCCTGCTCTAATTTCCTCCTGGGATTTGGTGGGTTTATTTGTCTTGTCTTGATTTTCCTCATCTCCCGTGATTGTTGCCGCCACCATTTTTCCATTTGAGAAGGTGTTTCCAGAGATAACCTCTTAAGCTTCCTGAGTGCAACCCTGTGACATTCTTAATTTGTACATGTTATTTTCTGCCATTTCTCTAGCGCTGGAAATTTCCATTTCCCAAATCCCTTTAGGAGAGATAGGGAAAAAACTCGCTTTGTGTGAGTGATGAGGCATAGGTGGTGTATTTGTCTTTTAGATGTCTGTAACAAATATTTTCCATTTCTGAATTTACTAAAACCTCCTTGTAGGTAAATATTGGAATTTGCTGACTGAGGATCTGTTTTAACATCATATAAAGATTTTTCTCTTATAGTGACTCTCGTAAATGCATGAAAAAGATAACAAGAAATAACAAAGCTTAGCACTGCTATAGTATTAAGAAACTGGTTCAGAGATCAGGTAAGTTTGTTTCTTGATTAAATGCCACGTCATAAAAAAGGAGTTAATCTATGTATAAGTACTGGATCTGATACTTCTTTCCTTGACCTGTTGTTCTAGGGAAAGAGGACTTTTATCTATTTTTCAGACAGTCATTCCCAGTGTTGGGGATGGACCAGCTGAAAAGCAGATTTTGGTGATAAGTTTCAGCAAATTTCATTCAAATTGCTTCCCAGGTAGGAGAGAGAGATCTTGGTGTGAGCTTGTGGACCTGCTTAAGTTTCTTGAAGCCCCCATAGGGCACAAATTAATGGGAAGCCAAACCACATTGGTTCCACTGTTTGTAGAACTGCTTGCTCTTTTCTGTGGTGGTTTCTTAAAATCAAATTATGGCTGCCTTTGCTAAACTTCTGTTGTGTTGCTAGCTTTACTGTGTATGTTCCAGTTGCTAAAATACAAGAAGCCACAAAGGGCACCAGTGTAATAAACAAGAACAAATAAGGGCAGTCTGAAAGGCTGTTACTTGCAGATAGTTGACTTAACATCTGAAATAAAATTTGTTTCTGTTTTTAGTATTTATTTTAGTTACAACTTTCTTACACCAATATGAACTTCTTTTCTTCCACTGGAGTAAATACAAGAGGACTACTGCTCACTTGCAACTATTTAAGAAATGCAAGCAGTGAAAGTAAAAAATACTTCAGATTTCAGAATTAGTTTTTATGCCAGAAGTAATTATTTTAAATTCTGAATGTTAGATCTATTTTCAATTCTGTATGCATGTTTCTCATGCAAAATTTTGAAATCATCATCTTCTGATGAAAAAAGTTCAGGTTTCTTCTTTTCTGTCTTTTCTCATTTATAATTACCATGTAATTTAATGAAATCATCACCATGATGCTTGTGCTTATTATAGCTGTACTTATTTACAAATAACAAGGCTTGGGCATGGAAAGCTATGATTATAAAAGCAATTTATCCTGGTTGATATCCTTCAAAATCCTCCTGTTTATGTGTGACAACAGTATGATATTACATTCAGTTTAAATTTGAGTAGTGTATTTAAAAGTTACTGAATTTCTATGGTCTGGCCTCCTCTTTGAAATATTGAAAATGAACTGTCTGAAGTTTGTGTCTGCATGACCCTTGCTACAGAATTGCTCCAGTTTCCTTTAGAGACCCATCAGTTCTGGCAAACTCTTTTTATGTTCCCTTGTCCCGCTGCTTCAAGACAGGTTTCCCTCTGGTAAAATGGTTTCCTTTATTACTCGTTTGTTTATATTAGGAGTGATTTCCTTCATAAGGTTAATTACTGTTTCAAAGAAATTGCAATTTCCTGTTCTGGGGTAACTTGTTTACTTTAGATTTGTTCGGGAAGTCTTTCTATTTTGAAGGTGTAATGCTCTAAGGGATTATTCTTAATCTTTCTTACTTTATCCTCTCTCTTTTCTTCTAATTTTAGGTAAGAATTACTTTTGCAGTGATTTTTTGCTATTGAAGAATTTCTCCTTTGGTAAAGTGGTAATCTCTCTATCTTCCTAAAGAAAAATGGTATTCTTTTTTTTTGTATTTAAGGGAGTAGGGAGAATCCTTGGCCAAACCTAGTGCTGTGCCCCTTTAAATGCTCTGATGTAGTTGCTGGAAGAGAGTTTGAAAATTTCAAGTAGCTGTTTTAGTTTTCCTTAATAATTTTCTGTATGCAGGATGATAGTAAAAATGCACAAGCAAGTTATTAACTGTCACCTGCAGTAGTTTGGAGTAGTTTGAAATACATTTCCCTTTAATAAAGCAATGTGCTGCCTTGGGTTTCTTGTAGAATACCTGCATGCTCAAAGGCCCTGCCCAAGTATATAGTGAAGCTTACGTAGTAGAAGTTCCTCATCTGTCTATACTCAAGAAGAATTTAAAGCTAGATAGTTAAAAGTAGGTAAGCTAAACATACATTGTAAAGTAAATGGTAATTGAACAGGGTAATTAACACAAGTTGCAATACCAGGATTTCAGAGTTGTTTCTTCTTTTTTAAAATAGAAAAGCCTGATATTGTGTAATAATTTTGTGGGGGCTGTATTGAACTGTGTTTTTCCCTCCACTGCCATTACTAACTGTAGATGCGGAAGCTTCCTGTTTAAAGGCTGCAATCTCCAGGGAAAAGATCTTTCATTTAGCAAGCCTAGAGACAACTTCTGATTATAAGAGAATTGGTTTATTGTGGAAAGTAATGCAACTATAAATATGACTTCCTGTGCAGTAGACATGTTTGCCAGTTTCTGGAATCTTGAAAAAGGAGATCTTGTCTGGTTACAATTCACAATTAACCTATGGAAAGATGTTGAGAACAGCAGTCCGTTTCTTTTATCAGGGACACTCTTGGTTCAAACTACTGCAGTTCTGCTTTTTTGTTCTTTTTCCTATACGTACACAGTTTTAATTAATCAGTGAGAGGCCTGGCATGAGGTAATGCTGGAAATCAACTATTTGAATCCTGTCATTCTTAATAGAGAATTAATGGAAACAGAGGTATTGCCATCTTCTTGGTCAAAGAAGTATGTAATTTGGACAGTGTCTAAAGGCAGGCTCTGGGCTGCTGTGTGCATTACATTCCTTTGGGGTTTGTCTGGTTTTAGAAGACCAAAACTAAGACAAGAAATAGTGTAATTCATACTGGGAAATGATCCTGATCTTTAAAGTTCTCTAGCACATGTATTGTTACAACTTAGTCAGAAGGACCCTCTGTAGGCATCTAGTCTGATCCTTTGTGTAATGTAAAGGAAAAATCTCTTGCTTATTATTGAAACAGATTTTACGTGGGTTTCAGCCTCTAATAAAGTCACTGCAAGCTGTGTTCATCTTAATTTTTCTCAAGTCTTAAATATGCTCCTTCATTGCCCTTGTATCTGAAGAGCCATTACTAATATTCTCAAATGAAAAGTTTGAGGTGCTGTGTTTCCAGAGATAAAGCTTGTGGTTGCCCAGAAGTGAGTGCATGGTGTTTGTCCTCATCTCTACGGCTCCCCATGAAACTAGATCCCAGGTGGCAATGAGGAAGAGGTGGAAAGCAGTGTGACAAGGACAGTAGGGTAAAGAGGCATTGGCATTGGTGGCATGAACAGTGAGGAAAAGGTGTGAAAAAGCTGGCATCAAGCACTGCTTCGAAGACATAAGAAAACATTGATCTAGGATTTAAAAGGTGGGATTCCTGTTCTTGTTCTCTGTATACTGGCCTTGACCATGTTCTTATTTTTAAAGTAACTGGACTTAGAAGAGATTCAGGCCTTTAGGTAGTGGTTCTCAGTTGATAGGAGAAAGCAGAGAGGAGGAGGAGGGAAAGCACTCATGTTCCAGATCCTGCCCACACTCCTACTTACGTACTTGCTCTCACTCACTGTTGTCCTTTCTTGGCAATCTCTTTTGTTGGTTAAAAAATTACCATATTTGAGAGTTTGAGGCTGAGCAATGCTTTAATTACCAGTTAAGAGTATTGCATTAGTTTCACTGTCAGCTGCCCACCTCCACATGCTCTTTCCCCTTCTGTCCAAGCTGCCATGCAGTGTTATGTACTCCAAAGGATCAGAAACCTGGACATTGTGTCCTGCACTGGGCCACATCAGCATGCAGTGCAAGTGTATATACTGCACACACAGCACTAGCCTGGGCCATATGGATAGCCTTGCTACAGTGCAATTTTCTGTTTTCTCTTTCGTGTTTTGTTTCCTGAATAGACAGTAGCTTGGCGGTGGGGAGGAAAGAACAATACACTGGGGAAAAAACCTAGATTTCACTTCCTTGAGATCAGTTTTTGTGCTAGTTTTATATAGTCACTTTATGCCATTCCGTTAAGAAAATACTTAATAGTCCTACACCTTGAGTACAGATAGAAACACTACTTTCTTTTGTCTAAGTTCTGTCCTTTGGCTTAAAGGAGCCTTGTTCCTACAAACAAGCTATCTCCACTGAAGGTTTTCAATTTTGCAAAGCTCAAAATCTGGAGAAAAAGATTGAAATATGGAGTTCAGATTATTTATTTTGAAATATAAATTTAACTTTAAAAATGGAAAAAAATTGAATTAAATATAGATGTAGATTACATCACTTGTTCAGTGCTTATATTTTATACAAGATTACCAGTTTACTGCCAAAATATGACTCAAAAGATCAATAGCAAACAATCTGTACAAGTTTACACAAGAGAACTGAAGTACTTCATTCCATAAGCATTGTGTTTTAAAAGCACACATTTCAAAAATAGATACTTCTTTGGGAAGGCTGCTTTCTTAATTTTCACTGTCGCTTTCAGAAGTATGTCCAAACAGTTACAGGGTTGGGGTTTTTTTTTCTGAGAAATCTGTTGCTGCACACTGAGGATGTAAGGGAATTGGAATGGCTATGGTTCTGAATGCTTGCAGTTAACAGAGGTCAGTCATAATATTTCTGTCCACAAAGACAGTCTTAAATTGAAAAATAAAAATTTACAAGTTTGATGCATATTTATTGTAACAAAGAATTGAAATGGAGGTCTGAAAGATACATTGCTATTTAAGGATATGATGGTCATGGTGGCTTTGGGTGAGGGAGACTCATTTGTTATGTCTTTATAAATATTGCTCTGCAGTTCATTTAATGTTTATTGTGCTTTGATTCCTTTAAAACCCTCTGGATTTTTTAATCTAAAAATCTGTGTATTAAGAAGTGACTGATACTTTCTCCATGCCTATGCTTTGTTAACTTCTATAGAAGAAAATTATTTGCACAATGTAATCCTGCACTAATAGACATATCCCTCATTTTTGGATTGTTCTTTTTTGCTGAGAGTGTCAAATGTTTTGCTTCTAAGTCATTGTCTTCACAGTTCTTCTAATCTTTACATTGGTCCATTTACCAAGTCAAATATCAGAAGGGAAAAGGAAGGAGAGATGCCAACACTCCCTTATTTTTTAATCTGAGATTAAAAAATCGCACACAAATTTCTCAAGCTCTAGGAGGAAAAATGTGCACTTTCAGGATTAATCCTGTTCCTTTTGTTCAGCTCATGCTTTTTATTAAACTCTTTGGCTCTTGATTTGACATTATCTATCCAGTAACTGATAGACAAAGTCTCCGTAGCATTTCCAACAATTCCAGAGGCATGCTGACTGTCTACAGATAGTAATTTTTGATAGCACTGGGGGTTTTTTTATACTGTAAATGTTTGAGTATGTAATAGCTTTTAGATCTGAGAAAAAACACACATTTTAGAAAAACAACTGAAAAAAGCAGAAATTGGAAAAATTGAAGTAGGTGGGAAAGAAGGGCAACTGAGGTAGTCAGGGCTTTCAGCTCTGGGTGTATTGCTGAATGTTCCTTAATTTTGGCACTTATCTGTTGAGATTGTGAGAACAACCTTCATTATTCTTAGCAGTTAACCCACCACAAAGGTTTGTTCTCCTTTTATAGAGGACTTGTCAAAATACTATGACAGCTAGGCTGATTTTAGACAAACAGATCCTGGCTCTAAAAAGACAGTAAGTCTGCAAGTCAAACATGGAGGGCAGCCATTGGCACTGGAAGAAGTAAGAAACCACAGATTGTTTTCTCATTGGATGAAGAGCTTGAAGCAACGTAAAGTTAATTGAAGAATTCCTTGAAAGTGAAGTCAGCCTAAAATAAAAGGTTAGGGGTCTATAATTTACTAAATGTGAAAGCTTTGTGAGCAGTAGTGAACATAAAAGTTTGAAAAAACCCATATTTTAGTAAACATATCTGGCTTGTGTTACGGACTGTCCTGTTTTAATTATTCGTCCAAATAATGTAGATTTGCAGTATGATCTCTAATTAGGCACAGTTTGATTTATTGAGCTGGCCCCACATAAACCATGATGTCATGCTGTACTGCTCAAAATTACAGCTCTGCTCTTGCAGTTTAAAGATGATTATTTTTAACTTTGGAATGCTTCAGTTTTGTGCATCTTGGCTTTTAGCTTTGTGAACTTAAGATGTTCTCTGCTCCTCTCCTCCTCCCTCCCCCCAGATCAAAGCAATCTGTTGTAATGTAACCAGAACAAAACCCATTGAAATGGACTTCTGAACACTCTCAGCTTTAATTGTTGTTGGTAAATAAGAAGAAAGGCAAGACTCTTCATGCTTGCTGTCAGCGGTGTTGAGAAATAGGTACAATAGGTATTGAACTATGTTTTGCCAGGTGTCCAGATGCTGATGCCATTCCAGAGCAGGAATGCTTCATTTATGTCTCCAAAAGGTCTTAATTTGCGTTTGATGCCATAATTGAAGAAAAAGAAAAAAGGGGGGGGAAAAANAAAAAAAAAAAAAAAAAGGAGGGGGAAAAAGCAAGGGCGGGGGGCAACACACACACACACACACACACACACACAAAGAGAAAAAAAAGAAAAGGAAAAGGAGAGAGAGGGGCAGGATCTGCATTGCCTGTTACTGCAGGTAATAATTATTTACCAGGAATGAGAACTCTCACGCACATGAGTTTTTACTCATATGTGTTGCATTTCCTGCTTGTTTCCCATTTGAATAGGAAAATTTGCCTTTGCTCAAACCGAGGTCAGTTCCAAATGCAAAAGGAAGGCTTTTCACAGGAGAGTTTCTGCATTTCCGTACAGAGGAGGTCTCTGCAGCAATGAGCAACATCTCTTCCTGCCAGTATTCCTGGTCTGGAATTGTGGGCAAAGGGACAGGAGGATGTGGAGGAAGGGAGAATTGAAACTTAGATCAAAGCATAATCTCTCCTGCCAACCTCATCTAGCATGTTAAGAAGAGAGCAAGCATTTCAGGGCCGAGGGAGACTTTCTGTGGTGGTGTCAAGACTGCTTTAGGTTAGGACCAGAGCCTGACAGCAAACTGTGCAGGAAAGAGGAATAAAGGCATGGAGGTGTCATAATTATACTGGAGGCACTTAATTACCCATAGATATCAAAAGGTGGGAATTGTGTTTGGCAGGCAGTAGCTGTGGCAAAGAAAGGCAGACTCCATTTTCTAACAAAGCAATAGGAGAATTTCTGACTGGGAGGGGAAGGTGGAAATGTCTTCCTGTGGATTTTAGTGAGAAGACTCCGTGAGCTGCTCATGGTAGTGATTGCAGTGTTTCAGACTCATGCAGGTTGAGAACAATGCACGTTGACTCATTGCAAAGCTATACTTTTCATGAGGAGCCTTGATTACATAGCAGCTGACTCAGTTTCTATGCTATAAATTGATTACAGCTTAAAAGACTCATAAAAAGTCATGGGATTTCTTAAGAATTTTTTACAAGGATATTCTCAAATGAGTATCACATTTTTAATATAATCAGTTGTTGATTAATATATTGGTTTTAGATGTGTAACTGCTCTTAGTTGTCCTAGAACTATATTCAGTTTAGGTAATGAGGGTTGGAGACAATGTTGCTTCAGGGGAACAGGGGAAAGGAGTTCATACCCTTTTGGTGCTCCGGTGCCAGTGAATGTAAATGGATGGAAAGTATGGGTGAATTTGCTAATGAATTATATGTGTAGTGGAAAGATTTGATGTCTGAGTTAATTTGCTTTTTTTTTGACCTGGCAAAGTTGCCAACTGAAACTAAATTTAACCATTTAGAATAAGATGAAAGCATTAATTCTTTGAACATTTGGGTCTCTGTTTTGCAGTCAGTAACAGGAGCCTGTAATGCCTTGATTGTAACATAGTATCAGTAAGAGAGCCAGCTCTTGCCTATGAGCAGACCACCTGTCTTGTTTTGATGAAATGAAGTAAGTGGTAGGTTTCAGATAGTTCTGTTGTGAGATGCTCATGTTTTGACTTGTGTTAATATATGTTTGGGGGTTTTTTAATATCAATTACAAAATCTGAATATAACCTCTTTTCCAGAATGGTAATTAGCATAGTTGAAATCGATCTTGCCCAGAGATCTGGGTGAGGTGACTGCCATCCCCTGTGTGTGTGTCCCGGCACAGGCGTGCACGTGCATTGGTTTTGTCCTCATTTTCTTTAGTGAATCTGGCAATATACTTGGTACAGAAACAGAAGCAGTCAGACCTTGAGGAACTTATGACTGACAGCAGTTTAATTCCTTTTTTGTGTATTAAATGACTGATATATATCTAATTATTTTTTCTGGCAGCTCTGTTCCTGACATTTACTTGCTGAAACTGGTCTTGAGACTTAGAGGAACAGCTTGCCTCTGAGAGTAATAACAGCTTCTCCATCACTTTGTCTTGTCATTAAAACTGGACATTCACCCAGAAGCTGTCTCACAGCTAAGGAGTGAAACTACTCTGTGAGGCTCTCTAGCCTGCAATATAGGCTGAAGGGATCCTAATGGCCAAAAAGTTAAGAGCATGATGATGAGTGTCATGAACAGGGAGGTGGGACATGAACATGCCTGCTGTGGTACCTCTGGAATTGCCAGGAGATTACCAGATGGAAAGTTAACTACACTTTGCAGTTACAATATTTGCAGTAGCTTCCCTTTCCTTTTGCTGTACCATGTAAAGCTATTTAGTGTCACGTCAGAAACCACTCTCTTCAATAACGTGTCTGAAATTATTTTCTTGATGCTGATGGGATCACAGCACATAAAAGTACATTAACAGAGGGATGGAGGTGATCAAATCTGGTACACAGGGAGTCTCATGAATGTGAAGTTGTGTGAATGGAGAAGCACATCTCGCAGCTGTGTAATTTGAACAAGTCCTTGGGCATTGGTTAATGATGTGCTGGTCGCATACAAAAACCTACCACATCTCTTGCAATGTTCTTTTACCCTCTCATTCCCACTTTCTCAGCTGCAATTGTGCTCTGGCCTGTTTTTGTTGGAACAAGCAGTCTCAACTAAAAGAGCTGAAGGAGCTCATCTGTGCTAAGTTGTCTTGGGTGGAAATGATTAGGGAATGATAGCAAGCAGCTAGGCCTGTTTGAGGAGTGCTGACCTGCCCTTGGGCTGTGTGTAGGATAAGGGAGACATATCCTCTGAGGAGAGGTGACTCCTGGCAGAGGATTCTTGCTCACAACCAGTGATGGTCTCTGCTGTGCCTCTGGGGCCTGCGAAGGCAGGGTACACATGGATTAACATCTGACTGCTGTGTCACACAGGGTGTTAACTTGAGTGTGGTTAGCAGAGAAGCCATGATGCCACAGGTCAAAGTGTGGGCTCCAGGAAAGCTAAACAGCCTAAGTGGCTGCACACTTAAAGGCAGACTGCTGCACTTGTTGGCAGAGATTAAAAATAGCATGGCTTTGTGTTTGGTGTTTTGCGAAGCCACTTCTGACAAGCATAGTGGAAGATACGCTTTCCCTGAAATGCAGCTTTTGCCCAAGTAAAACTTTGGCTCATTATTGATTATATCTGGATTTCAGGAGGCTGTGGTAACATGATTCACATTCATTAATTGAACTTCTAACACCATCCTGGGAGGCAGGTTTAGAGAGGAGGAAATGGAGATGAGTAACCTAAAGGTGCAAAGGGAATCTGTTTCAGAGCTGAAATTAAACTTTGGCTCCAGGCATCATGCCTCTGGAAATTCCTACACTTCTTGAGTTTCATGTCAACACTGTCCAATTACAGCACTATAATACAGAGTAATTTATAAATCTGTATCTGTAGTGGATAAGATTTGCATAAACCACATCCATTAACAATAAAAGGACAGCTATTAAATAATTAAGTAATAAAAAGATCATACCATCCGTAACATGGATAGACTGGCTAAGAAAGGCAATCACTTCTTTATATCTGGCTTCTCCCAAGCACAGAGAAGCAAATAAATTGTCAGACCAGTGGCCACCTGGTCCTGTATCTCATCTCTATCTGTAACAATTAGCCAGAGAAAGATTACAGAAACAAGGCAAGCCTACAGTCATGCCCTTTTTTGGCCACATCTGTCTGATTTTGACAACTCTGCTCAAATTCTATTCTGAAATCTATTTTCAGCTTTGAATTTTGGAAATTTGTGATTGTTCCCACATCATTGTGGTAACATATCCATAGTAATCTGTCTTTTCTTCTGAACTGTATGACTAAGCACATGCATGTTTTGTAATCACCATCTGCTAATGGTGTGTTGTGATATATACTTGGATTTGTGATAGGATAGGATAGGATAGCAGAATAAATTCATCTGTTCACCATAGCCTAGAAGTCTCTAGAAATGTGGTGAGTCCAGTTACAGTGTTTGTTCTTTTATCCATTTTATGGAAGAATTAGTGGTTATGGAAACTGCCAAGAGACCTTTTCTTGCAGGGATTTGAAGGGAGATAAAAAAGGCCCTTAAAACGTGGAAGAAGTCACTGTGTTTTGTGTTTTCTTCCTGGAGCTCTGTAGTTGCCTCCTTGTCAGGGGTAGACCTATCATTTATGTTAGCATCATGACGTGCTTGCACTGAATGGCTTTTGCGTTATCATAGGCCATCCAGTGCACTTAGCAATCTTTGAGAAAAGCCTTTTAAGGCTTTGTTTGTAGTTCTGTGTGAGCACTGTTCATTAAGAACAACAACATCATAAAATGGTTTTATTAAAAATAACAAAACTGGGTAATTAATTAAAAATTATTTTTATAAGATTTTAAAAGAAAAGTTGTGGTTTTTTTAGTAGTTACACTTCACTCTGTATGACTGTTTTTAAATGTTGAAGGGAAATCAGAAAAACCAATTTCCCCTGTTTTTCATTGCAGGCACAAGGGTCAAACACTCAGCATGTTGTTCTCGGAAGAAACCGTTTCATTTTTCCTAATGTGGACATGCAGTACTAAAGCTTGCTGGTTTATGACTGAGTGGTACTAAAATGCTGTTTAAAGTCAGTCTCTTCACATCTGAATCATGTTATTCAATCCAGATTTTCTTTGAAACCACTGTCAGATGAGCAATATGGATGAACACTTGGAGACACCAATGGGTGTTAGGCACTCTGATGCTTTTAATTGTTTAGGTTAATCATTAATTTCACACATGGAGACAAAATGCTTATTTCTGTTCTCTGTTTAGATTTACATGTTGAATGAAGGGTATAGCTGATTTTTTGTAAGAAAAAGATAATTATAGGAAAAATAGTAGGCTTTTGCTTTGCTTATGCTAGGAATTTGGAAACAATGTTGAGTTGGTTTTATGCATCACCTTTGTAATCAATGAATGTATTTCTTTGTTTGCTTGAACAAGCATTTCACTAGGAAATAGTGGCATTCGGTTGCTTTGTTCCTTCATCCAAATTTTACCATGGAGCAGAAGAAAAAAACACTTGCTGGGGACCTTTCAGACAGTGATACCTTCTCTTCCTTCAAATAAACATATCTTGATTTCTCATCTGCGGATAAACACAGACTTAGCTTCATTTCTCTTGTGCAAATCAGCGACAAGGGCTTCTCATTCCACCTGTCAAATCAAGGGTTAGTATGTGCTTTGTTGCGTCCTGACCTGACACACACTGGTTTTCTTTTCCTTTTAGCCCTTACTTTATAAAGGTGTCTGAAACCTGCAGAAAGACCTTGGTACCTGGAAATTTAACTGTTAGCTATAGGAATTAAATCTGGTACTAGATACTGCCTCTCTCCAGGAACCTTGTTGTGCCTGCATTTTGCAAAGTATTTCAGCAGCTTTCATATGATCCTGTATGAATGATCTTCTGATTTATTTTTCTTATTTATAGGCATAGTATTTATCAAGTATAAGTAATGAAAAATCAAAGAGCTATACCAGAGAAATGGGAGTTTCATTTCTGTTTGGAACATGTGCCTAGTCATGATGGTAAAGGTTCCTTTTTTCTGTTCTTCTGGGCTTTTTTTTTAAATGCATGGCTAGAACATCGCATATGCTGTAATACTTTCCATTTGCAGAGCTCTCTGTTTGATGATTGCAAGCTGCTCTGTAAACATTTTTTGGTCTGACAGTCATTTTCAGAGTCTGGAGCCCTCTCCATTTTTGGTGGGAATGTGACTAAGTGATTTGTTCGGGGTCACCCAGGGTATCAGCTGGAGCATAGTGGGAACATGGATTTGTACATTTTTTGCTTTTCTAATGTCTTTATTGTATTTTTCTCTAAATTACATAAAGTAGTGAAACATAACTAGAAAAGAACTAGAAAAAGGTTTGGGGCTGAAAGTACAAAGGAGAATAACTTGAGAGAGTTTGCTATAAGTAATCATTACTTCCTTATACATTTTTTAAGTGATGATCATTGAGAATAATAGATAAACTGGACTACACTAACAGTCTTATGAAGATACTTCCCTTTAGATTATTTTAGATCATACACAGACACTATATGTTGTTTATGTGTAAACTTGAGTTTGGGATAATTTTTTTAATTCCAGAATAGAAGATGTTAGGATAAGATGTTTTGATCTGTATGGTCTTTGTCTTTTTGTGTTTGGTGGTTTGGGGTTGTTTTTTTGTGCATGGATTCTTTGGGGTCTTGGGGGTTTTTTTGGTGTTCCTTCCTCTCCCCCACTGGATACAAGTGCAACACTTCCGCTGCCTCTAAGTGTAAGCAAATCTTGCATACAACAAGGGTGATAGGCAGAGGGGATTTTCAGTAACTGAACACAGAAAATGATTTCAGTTCTAGGTATAAAAAGAAGGTCTTGTGGAAGAATTTTAGTCTCCCTAATAAAGGGGTACATTTAAAAATGATGGGGTTTCTTCCCATTTTCCTCTTTAATTCTGATGGTTTCCATGGACCATTATTTCTGTTGCAGTTTCAATACTTGTGTTTATGAAAAACTATCATCATTCCCAATAATACTTTTGTACAGATAATGGTATTTCCTATATATTAAATAACTTGAGAATTTCAGGTTATTCAATCATGTAATTACAGGGGGTTTTCACATTGCTTTTTGTGGGTAGCATAAGACCTTAAAAAGGAGTTCTTCAAGGGTGTTGAGAATATTTTACAAAGATGAGTTAAATGAAACAATAATTCAGTTACCGCTGGTATTCAGTAAGGAAGAGAGCAGATGTGATAGTGGTTTGGAAGGCAGCTGAGGTAACATCTAGGAACATCTGGTCGATGTTTCCCTAGCAGCTGGAGTAACTACACAGATGCTAAATGTTTTTTCCCCATATTTTACCCAACTATGCTCATGATGTTTGTATGTTTGTCACTAGAAAGGACATCCATCTCCCCCAGTATAGACTTATATTTGCATTAGTGAAAGTTTGCCTATGAAGCTGAAGAGAATGATATGGAGAATTTGAAAATGCTTTACTTAAAATGGCATCAGTGTAATAAGAAAGTTTTTGGCCATTTCTCTCCTGCATCCACTGATGACTGGGAGTCTGTACTAGCTTGTATTAAAATTCACTGTATCTCAGCTTAGGTCATAGGCATTATTCTACTAATCTATAGCCATCTCTGAGCCATTAATGTGTGTAGAAACAATTTCAACTTCGCTGTTACCTGTTCTCAGAAAGTTTGAGCTGGTTTTTTTTCATAGATGTTCTCTACATGAAAATCTGAATGGGTTTTTGTTAGGTTTTTTTTGGTTGGTTGGTTGGTTTGGTTTGGGGTTGTTATTATTTTCACATAACAATGAGTTTCACCAACTCTTTGATTGCTGAGACTGGACAGGTAAAAACCAAATAATTTTCTTGTCTTCTTTTGAGAACTCAACTTCATTAAAGTTATGGTAAGAACTGGGAATGTTACAACACATGGATTTTTTTTTTTTTCCCAGTAACATCTTATCTCAAGAGTTTTTTGAAACCTTATCAGTCAGCCATCACACCTGGACAAGTCACACTGACTCATTCCACCAAATGAACAGACTGGACACAGACGTTCCTATGAGTTTCAAAGCAGCTGCAAAGCTGTCTGGAGCCTCAGCAGCACAGTCCCAGTCCCAGCCTATCCAGCCAGAGCTAATTTACTGTTGGGTGCACAGTTTCCATTCAGAGTGCCATGTTGATGGGCAAGAGCAGGGACTGTCTTCGAAGTTTCAAACTTATTGTGATCCTTGTGGCTTAAATTGGCCACTTAAGTTGTTCAGTGTCTCATGAAACCTGTGAAGAGACTGCTGTGGGCTGTCCTGTGGTTAGAGCAGCAGTAGAGCTCATTTCCAAATATCCTGTCTCTTTTGCTTGGGCTGAATGAAAACCTGTTGGTGGTGCAAGCTAAACATGGATGGGATGAGTGGGATGCCCTCTGGCATGACCATGAAGAATTACCAGAGACCATAATAATGTTGTCATTTGAGAAATTTGTTTAGAGTTTTTCCAAGAATGCATAATTTGAAGCTCATGTTATCATGTCCCTTGGCTATCCCACTTAACAATTGGAAGATAGGCATGAATGTAAATTTATTTTAAATAGGCTTGGCCTTCATGAGTCATGTATGTGCCTCTTCATAGTTTTAACTTACCATGATGATTTGGAATTGGCTGATTGTAAATACTGGCTCCAGGCTCCAGCAGGTGCTTGGTGGCACCCATCTGTTTCTGAGCACTGTGCTGTTTTCCTGCCAGCTGAGTGCCGGCTGAGTGGAAGGAGGATATTCTCTTCTATTTATTAATTGATATTTTAGATAAATAGAAATAGGTCTCAAATGTGTTCATATTTGTTCTTGCTGTAAAGGTCCATGAAATTCTTCTTGTGGGACTAAGGCAGTTCAAAATTCCAAGTTTTTTGTCATGTGTTTTGAACTCAACATAGCTGAGAAATTTGGGTTTCCATGTGGTTTCTCCAGTGCCCCCAAATGGAAGAAGAATAGGGAAGAAAAACCCCTACTCTTGGTGGTTGCAATCTGAAAAGTGTTATGCTACTCTCTGTAATGATTACGTCTCATGGATGTATTCTTTAGTGCTTTTGTTTTCTTTCCACTCTCTGTGGTTTACATTTTTCTACTTTGTGTTTTCTCACACTAAGTGCTGTATGTTTTAGAAACTGTAATATGGCGAGTTGCTAATTAAAAGGAAAAAAACTAAAGTTTTATATATTTTAGCAAGTTTCACTTGCCAGCACCTTGAACAACATAACCAGTTTTGGGAGAGAAAAGAGGGAAGCAACCCCTTCCTTATGAATTCTTAATTACAATCAATGAGTTGCTGTATCATTAGGAACATAACCTAATGGCCATACTACTAAATATTTACTTAAGAGTTTACTTAGTACAGCTTGCTTTCTTTTTGAGATACAGATTTCTTCATTGCATCCTTTATTCAACTGTTTGGTCTTCCTAAACTCATAATCTCTGTATCTGTGATGTTAAAGAAACCAGAGTCTGAGGTCAAAATTTCCATTACATAGCCAGAGAGGAATTTCAAGGAACAATGCCAAAATCACTTTAAAAAGTAAATTTACAGGAAAGATGACTCATCAATCAACAATTGCTGTTCTAGAAAATAGAATTAGTTATATATGCTTTTGGTGCAGAGACGGACAAAATGCACCCTGACAGGCAAGGTTAGATCAGGGTGATTTGTTTGTTTGTTTTCAGACATTTTAACCTTGACCTATGCTTCTTTTTCACCCTAAAGGAGGACCCTAAGTAGCACACAGCTTCACATTGCTGGAATCATTGCCACTCCAAACTACAACTATCTAGCAAAAAGAAAAAGATTTTCTGGCTTTTTGTGGCTTGCACTAATTAGCTACAGAGCTGAAGGACAAGGGGAATAGTGTCCTCCTGTGCTTAACTTCTCTTGTAACTTAACATGAGGCTACCTGAGAGACCAAAATACAGCCTTTTGTATTTCATGGAGGTGACAGACTTCTATGTTAGTATGCAATAACGGGAGTGTGAAAAAGATGTGATTAAAAGCAGTTTCCTCTCTTCCAAAATCCTGAATGAATAACACGCAAGAGTGAAGACCCTTCTGAGAGGGAAACGTGTTGAGCTCTGGCAGTATCTCTGGGGCAGTGTGTCAGGCCTGCTGCTTGTGGCTTTTTGTGTCATGCCAGCCCTTCAGTGGGGAGGGCACTTCTCTGGTGCTTCTGGTCTTTTCTCTCCCTCCCTCCCTTGAGCCACACAACGGTTTTGCTGTGTTAACTTTACATATGAAGAAAGTAATGAGTACTGTGACTTTAAGGAGATGGCACTGGCGGTGAATCTACCACATCCCTTGGTTCTTTTTGCAACCCTGTTTGCTTTCTGGTCTGAACAGGAAGAGGGAAGGAAATGGTGTAGCCACTCACTGTCCCTCTCACGTCGGGCAGACTGCATAGTTTGCACGGCTGGATGTTTCTCCCTGACAGAAGACGTAATGGTTCTGTAAAGCTTTCCTGCTCATGAAACACTTCATCAGAGCAGTGTACCAACTAAAGGTGTGACTTCTGACTTCATTGCTTTTTGGCCTTAGAATGAATTTGGCCAATACTGTAATTATTTTTAAGTAGGAAACACACTCTTGTACTCTGCAGTATATATGTTGTTTTTACAGATTTTCCTTTGCAGTCACATTCTTTCCTGGATTAATAGTGCGGCAACCTTGACATTACATGTTTTTTGAAAAGGGATGTGGACTGCAAACAAACCCTGGCTGCTATATGTGTTTTACTGCATTTAAGTTCGATGCTTCTCTGTGTTAGAATTCTGAAGGTGTTAGCATATTTTGAGCTAACTTATTGAAGCAGATAATGTTTACAAATGTGCAGACTGCCTGTTTCTTCTGGAGACTAAACTTGTCAGAGCTGAAAAAATCGATGCATTCTTTCACTCCAGTCCCTTTTTCCTTAGGTTTCCTTCACAGTTTGGATTTCTGGATTTTTTTTTAATGTAAGTGTTAGTGCAGAGAATTGAATCATGGGTGACATGTTTGAGTGATGGCCACAATACTTGCAGCTTTCAGAACACAATATGAGGCCCATCTCTTGGCTTAGCCTCACCCTCAAGGGTGATAAGGAAATGGACCAAAGCAGTTTCTCCCAGTCTTCCTCAAGAAATATTCCCTTTTATCCCTAGAGGCTGGAGAGCCTAGCAACTATCTCTGTGTTTTATTTTCCTTAAGATGCTGTGATACCATGGTGATGAGTTATTAATAAACCTGCAGGCAGATGGAGACAGCTTTTAACTGAGTAACTTCTTGGGCGTTTTTTTTTTCTTTTTTTTTTTTTTTTTTTCCTTTTTTTTTTTTTAGTTTCCATGCATCTGAGAATAACCATATATGAACAAATGTCATGATTTGGTCTGTTGGGCAGAGCAGCTGAGCATTTAGCACAAAAGTATAACTTAATCTGCAAATAAATCAGAGCAGTCTTTTTGCTTAAATGTCAAAATTACACCATGTTTATGGAAGAGCAAATAATTGTAAAGCACTGCATGCATTATTTTAAATATATGAATATTATGAATTAGAGACAAGATTTTTTTTCAGATTTGTTGCATTTCTGAACATATTATGACCTATCATAAGTGCAGTAACAGTTTCCCATACAGCACAGTGCTCTGCTTCAATGGCACTGACTCAAAGTTCTGTAAGTCTTTATACTAATGTGCAGTAATCTCTATAACAGTGACACTAATCCCCTCTTCTAATATGTAACTTGAGTTAAAAAATCTGTGAGATGTAAGCTTTAAAGCAGCTTTGAGGAATTAGTAATTTATAATCCCTCCATCTGTCATCCATACCAATAGAAATGTCTTTATAATAACAGAGCAACGGGGTACTCACATTTAGGAAAAGCAGTGAAGCCTTGAGGATTTTGCTTTTTTTCCTTTGCAAGTGTGTGAATGGCATTAATTACATAATACGAGCAGCAAGAGATTGGTTACCAGTGGAGTAAAATTGTTGTTTTATCCTGAATCTCTTGTCCAGTTTTAATGTACTGCAGTCAGTCTGCAGTGTGCTTAAGCTGCTGTTAAAGGTTCGAGGTGATAATGTCTTACATGGCACCATTGCAAACTTCCTGAAGTTCTCACTTACCAGCTGCTCAGGTGCTGATGGGGAAAAGAGCAGCCATGTCCACGAATGATGGAAGCTGGACAGAACATTTCTTTTTAGTATTTCACTTACTAGTTTCAGATGATTGTATTTATTGAAATAATAGACCCTTGGAAGTCTCCAACTGCCTTGACTTGCAAAAAAGGTTTGTTTCCCTTTTTGTGGCCTTGAGCAGGAATTGAGCTGTGGCTGTGAAAACCCCCAAGTAAACAGGTAAGACAAACCATTATGTGCATTTGTGATGTCTGTAACACCCAGCCACTTAATAATGCTGTGTCCCCTTACGCTTTACACACATTGTGAGAGGCACTGTCTGTGGCCAGTATTTTATTTCAATAAGGTAGAGCCCTGGTTGGAAGCCTGTCACTATTTGGGTGGGGCAGTGGTGTGTGTTTATTGGGTGGACAGCATTTAGGTCATATTGGTCTTATTAGCAATCCCATTGAAATTTCATAGAATTAAATGTGTAACTCCAGAGAGAAATTCTGAAAATGTTATCCGTGATAAGCATATTTCTCCCCTTTCCTCTTTACTCTCCACTGTGATAATCTGTGTCTGTTTAATGGAATCCATAATCTGAACTTTGCCTTAAAAATACTATTGAGGGATCCTAAGCACACTGAAGAACTGAGAGCAAAATTTACATGACCTCTCAACTGAGGTATCTGTAAAATATAGGGGAAGTGTCAGGAACTGCTGTGACATTTTATTCCATATGGGGATATAGAAAGGATTTTGTAAAGCATTCCAGCAGAGTGAGACAACCAACAATCTTTCTGCTGTGTGCGTGAGGTTCTTCTTTTTTTTTTTTCTTGCTATTCCAGGAATGCTTCTTCTGAGTAGAAATCTTTCTTTTTTGTCACTTTTGGGGAGGTTATTGGGTTTGTTGTTGGGTTTAGGGGTTTTTTTTAGCAAACAAGCAAAACAAGCTGTTCCATCTGTAAAACGCACTATAATTCTTCAAAGAAATCTTTTTAGTAAAAAGATGCTGGAAAAGGGACAGTCTTGATGAAGCAATTGTCAGAGAAGCCAAGGGAGGAAGCGTATTGCATGAAAACATGTTGATTTTGTTTGGAGCAACAATGCTCTTCTGCTTTTGAGGTTTCACCAACCCACAGGATAAAATGTTCCTGACTTAATAAGCTCATCTCCCTTTACCTATGACAAGGGTTTTGTCTAGATTTAATCTCAGCTGTGGCCTTGCTGCTTTTGACTGGCTGCACTGTGGTGAAACAAATGGGAATGAGCTATGATAACATGTAGTTTTCTTGCCACTATTTCAGGTTGGAGTTCTCATAGGTGTTGGGCTGGGTACTGTTCACTGTGCCAGGCATCCTGTGGAGCTGTGTTTTGTTGCAACTCCTCTGTCCCTGCTTTATTGTTAAAAACCACACTGGCATGTTGTTTTGTCATAGAAATAGGCAAAACATTTCTCTCAGCAGCCACCTAAGTGTAAGTTAGGGGGTTTACAGTGCAGTATTGGGTTGTGCAAATAAGCTCAGAGGGATGACAAAGAGTACAAGACATGACAGTAAGATACAGACACATGCAGTGGAAACTAAAGGAGCAGCAAGAGGTAAAACAAATATGAGTTAGGGTTGCGGCAGTGGTGTTTCCTGTGGATCTAGGCATAGTATTTTTCTTCTCTTAAAGTAAATTACTTCAGGAGGAGCCATAAACTTCACAAAGCAAGGAACGATTTGAGGAGGTCAGGCATCGTACACAAGAGCCAAAGGACTGAGTAGTCAGCTGTGTGTGGCTGAGGAGTTCTTCCCACCATATCTTAACAATGGGAATTTGGTGTACAGGTAAAGGCAGACACTCGCTGGAAAAACAGTTTGTCATAGGGTTTTGAATATTATTTCATACAACTCATATTTCTTCAGTTTACAAATTGCATCAGCACATTTGGGTCCTAGACACCTACTGCCTGATAAGGAGTTGTTACTATTTATAATTTGGCAATTTATCACTCAGGCTGATGTCCTAAGTGCTTCTGTATGGTTGAATGTAATACAGAAGATAATATAAACTGTAATATTAATTAATGAGGGAATTGCAATAGACATGGCAATGTGTGTCTGCTTTGCAGACTGTATTTTGTTCACTTTAAGTTTCTATTCAAGGAACCAGCAAACCAATGATGGTGTGGTAGGAAGTGGTTTACTAAAGGTATCCTGTAGAACAAGCAATAATGCTAAAATAGCTTCAGTGCTAGTGCAAATGCACAAGTGAATTTTTAAGGTAATCAAGGTAGCAGTACATTCATTAGTTTGATAAAAACGTTAAGCAGTTTAGTGCAATTTGAAGTGCACTAGACTGATGTTAATTGCATGTTTTATGGGGCAAGTATAACTTTGTCTCATAGCCATCTTCCCTATTGCTTACTGTGAAGTTTATAAAAGCTGCACGATTGCTTCTCCTCAGGCTGTTGATTTCTTTTACAAAGAGCAGAAGCTGTACTACCTTGATCTTTTACATTGTACTGGTGGCCAGCAAATTCCAAATTCAAACCTTTCTTTAATTTTCACCAATATGACATAAACGGACATTGCACATAAAAGGCTGAGCCATTGCATATGGCTCCTGGTATAAAGAGTATTGCAGTAACAGAAATGCCCTGGTAATAAATTTATGTGAATGGTAACCATGTGTCTCTGAAAGCCTCCTGTTTCTCATTCAAGTTAAATGTTGCTCTATCAATACTTGCCAGATATCTTGCACTCTTATGTCTCTGCAATATTTTTAAGCCTTTTGATGCCTTGCAGTTTTTGATGTTATTGTATTATTTTTAAGATCCTTAAATTAGGTCATAACAAAAATATTTCTATTTATCTAATCCATTTCCCTGTCTTCAGACTGCTTGGTGTACTGGAGGATGTAATAAAGTAGAGAGATTTAAATGGCTTACTTCAATATGAGGAGAAAATATTATGAAAATCACAAGTTTCCTCTATAAACTAAAGCCTTTTCAACGGATTATAATGTGGTGGGAGTGGCTGTGAATGATTAAACCTCCATGTAGGGGGTAGGATTTGTAGGATGAAGAACTCGTGAGTCACTATTTCCAATTTTTGACAAAAAAAAAAAGGAAAAAGAGAGAATTTTGATACCTGGTGACTACTGTGTGTCAAAAGTGGAGTGTTGTGTCTCATATCAGTTTTCCAGGTGCTTTTGTTTGATTCAGGTTGGAATCCAGTAGCCATCCAGTTGTCACTGCTCACAGAGGGATTGGAGTTGTGCAGGGGTTTTATAATCACACTAATTATCATCTCTTGCTAATCTTGTTTCATGTTGAACAAAACATGAGCACGCTCCCCTTCGTGCTTGTGACTGTTCTCTTGTACCTGGTGAGGATCCTGCCTAGGTGAGTGAGAGCAAACAGTAATTCTCTCATCACTTTTGCTGGAAGTTGCAGTCATACTGGGGACAGATGATGTTCTCAGCTTGGAATCCAGGACTACGCTTTTCAGATGCTGCTTTTGTCCTGCTGTGACCGTCCATCTAACATCATCCATGCCCCGACTATTTAGCTAACACCTTTTGCTACCAGTTAGGTTGTTCTGCCTTCATTTTCAAGTTGCATTTGTTCAAAACAATGGGTAGAGCTCCTAGGTAAAGATCTTGTTAGGAGGCAGTGAACCAATAAAGCATTTTGTCTGGATCCTGCTTTTTTTGAGATAAGCAGCACTTTCTCAAACAAAGCCTGACTGTACTCTACATCTATTAAAAGCACCCACTAGCTTAAAAACTGAAAAGGTCTTCTGGAATCACATAGTCTTCTGAAATGTCTCAAAGCTATTCAAATGCTGGCAGCCAACGTAAAGCCTTTGCCTGATCCTAATCTCCAGAATGCAACAGGCATCATTGCCTGGCTGTTTTCAGTCAATTCTGCATACTGCATGTCTAAAACTAGAATGAAACTGTCACTGCTCTGCTTTGCTTTCCAACCCCAACTGCTGCAACAGCCCTGTCCTCCTATCTTTTCTTGCCCTCTTCAGGTATTTAGAACAAAATCAGACACTTCAACTCAAGGTGGGTTTTTTAAGGTTGCAATGTTCTTCCTGCTGGAGAAGCTTGACATTTTTGTTGGCAGGAATATGATCCCTAATTTCCTGGTCTTTTAATCAAATAAGCAGGTACTTCAATAAGATGCATATTCATATTCACAAATCACATATACTCACGTTTTCAGAACAAACCTGACTGTGTTCTGGAAGCTTTTATTGCATTTAATCCCTGAGTTGGTGATCTCCCATGGGCTATACAGCTTTGTATTGTCACTTGTCTCTGTTTCCCTTCTGGGGTTCTCTGTCCCAGGTTTATGTTTCCTGCTTTGCTTTTCTTACTCCTCCAAACTCTAAACTTTGCCAGTCTTTACTCTTACCTGTACTTTCATTGCTTGGTGATGAGTTGTCTCTGGTAGCTGTTGCTTGTCCTGTGGTTCTTCTCACTCCCTAGGAGCAAGCTGACATCCCTGACACTGCTAGTGAACTACAGAACTATAGATTTTTCTCTATCTCACTCCAAAGAAAACCACCACCAAAAAAAAATAGCTGAAGTCTCTACAACTTCCTTCTAGAGAACAAGCAGAGGTCACAATAGTTGGGCTGTCATTTATGCCAGAAGCAGAACTAGCCCTTCAATTTTGTTTCATTCGCTCTGGCACATAATAGGTGAAAGTACCTCTTTACTGTGTGGGTAGAAAAAGAGGAGAAAAGTCTACTTTTATTGTTAAGGAAAAATTGGTAAAGGTACAGGAACACAGAGGAGAAATACAGAAGCCCTTGAACATGAGAGAAAGAAAATTTCTAGCTTACAATTCACAGTTCAGTAGAACTCAGCATGTAAGCATAGAAAGGAAAATGTACTTTGAGAGATTTTGAGGCAAGCAGGGAAAATTTATGTGAGGATATAATGCATGCTAATAATGCATATGATATATATGTATATATCTCTATATCAAATAATATGTGATACATTAAATAAAGTTTAAACAATTGAATTCTGCTATGCAGTAGTAGAAAACAGAATAGCATGTGGTTGGAACCTCCCTTCTCTAGGATCTTTATCTCTCTTCATCCTGCCCTCACACACCAGTGTTTGGCAAACATTGGGAGGGGCATAGAGAGCAGTGTATTTGGTGGACAGGGTTCCTAAAAGCTGAGTTTGATGATTTGAGCAATATATTGAGACAAAATCAGTTGACCTGTCTACATCATCTTCTGCACTTCCACAAATTCAGACATTGTATTTCTCTAAAAAAATTACTTCGTTGAATTTAGAAGCAGATTTGGTCTCATCTCTTTTTTATATAAACCCACAGAATAAAGAAATTCTAGGATTGATGTTTCATCCACCTCATTCAGATTAGACTTGCTACATCACTAAAATAGGATTTTATGGCTTTCCTACTATAACTGCATTTGAGTGCTTTTAAAAGACTTCTTTTTTTTTAATTGGACATAATATTTGAGGCAATATTTTGGCTAATTGCTTAAATCTGCATTTAGACAATTGTTAAAATAAATGCTATTTTTATTATGTAATATTATAAACTACACATGCCCTATAGTCTCTTCTCTAATTAAGAAACAACTAAAATTACAAAAAGTCTACTTCTTGACACCAAATTTTAATGTCTTTATGCTTGAGTTGTATCATAGCAGCACAGGGGAATGCTATTGCAACATTCTAATCCCTTCAACAATTACTATGAATGCTCATGTAGGAGCTGAAAAGAAATATTCTTTCAGTCTAAATCATTATAAATTATAAGGACTGCTCGGAAGTTCAGTTGCCACATTTCTAACCTAACTACAGTGTGTAGTTGTCACAAGGTAGAACAGCACAGAAGTTGACTGACACTTTTTCAGGCCTCATAACAAAAAAGAATAGAATATCTGATTTACATAATTCAATTGCTGTCTAAAATATTCAGGTTTGGAGACTGAATTTCTGTGCAGACCAAGCTTTTACACTGATGTATTTTGTATTTGCCTGTGCACCACAGTATTCACAGCAGAGATTAGCTTGGTTTTTAATTCACTTTAGTTCAACATTTTAATTATATGTTAAAAACCACAAATACCTACAAGCCTAAATAATCCACTTTGTGGACTGCTGATTTTTTTCCTTTTTAGATGGTGGAAACTGCCTGGAGTCCTGAGACAATGGAAAGTTTCAAGACTTCCTGTAGGAAAATCACTGAAGAAATACTGGAGTGTACCTGCAGGCTGATTATTTCATTCCCTCCCTTTCTCCCTCATAGAACACATGTATCTCAGACTGTGGCCTGAGCATCTGTTGAAGTATTGCTTACTCTTATGTAGCTTTCTGTCTTTTTGTTAAGGTGCATAGGTTGGACAGGAGATGTATTACACTGTCCAGTTGGGGGTGAAATTGAGGTCATGGTTCAGCCTTCTACCAGCTCTGTGACAGTGCCCATAGGGAGTCATGATTCATCCTTCAGTCCGTTTTGTTTTCCAGCAGCTCTGAGAATGTCTATATAATTGCTTAGAGCATGGGTGCAGTGTTCACTAAGATGTTGTTCATGCCCAAAAGTCACAGGCAGCCTGACTGATCAATTCTTTCTGGGCTTCCATGGCATGAATTATATCTCTATAATGTGGGGATCTTTAGTTCTCCTGTCTATATCTATTACGCTTTTCTCCAAAAATCTTCAACTGGATTTGATCTCTTTTCAGTCTTGAGGTGGATTGGATTTACCTAAACTACAAGCACAGCAAAAATCAGTACTGGCTGACCACATTGTTTTAGTTTGTAGAGCAGATGGGATGCAAACTGTATTCTATACACAGGCATCATTTACCCAGATGTGTGGTTCCACACACTCAATTCCTTTATTAAAGCACTTGGACACGGTAAGACATTCATTAGGGGCTTCATATAAATATGGCTATTTCATGGCCTAGTTGGAGGTAATATCCATCCTGAATTTGTTGAAGTAGCTCCTGTTATGTAAAGATTTGGTCTTGTACTTGAGCTGAAGCTGGTGATTTTGAGACAAGCTCCAATGAGTGGCTTTCCATGCCCCCAAACCCACAGTGCTAGGCATCATGTAGTTGCTTGGAGGACTGAGTGAACAGAAAGAACAAATTACTTCAGGACTCAAGCACTTTGATCCAGAATTTGTGGTGGTACAGGTTTGACTTAAAATCACAATCACATTTTACCGTCTGGGTGGATGTAATTTTTACGCTAGAAAAAAATCGGGGTTGCAGTAACTATGACAAGGATTTCAGGTTGGAGGTCTGAGTTCTAATTTGTTTGTGACTGACAAATGAGAAAATCAGTGAATCATTTTGTAGCTCAGAGTTGCTCTATTCCTTGTTTTCAGCAGCTCCAGAATCCTTTGCAGCCAAATCAGCTGCTGTCAAACTTCAAGGATTGAATCCAAGAGATGTAGTTTTCAGATTCTTCCCAACTGGAAGCTGTTTTTTCTTTCAAAAAAACTCACATAGGAATGGAAGGTCTCGTTTATCCCCCACAGCATTAAGTTCCCTGTACTCTTACACCGTATTTTTGCTACTGTGAGAGAGTCACTCTTACCAGATGGATTACTAACAAGGTTGGTATATGAGCTAATAAACTGCTCTGTGTTCTGTAGTCACAGCTGGGCTGCTCCCATACCTGACCCTCAGAGCTGTTGGAGTGTGTCTAGACATGTCTTTGGACTTGCGTTATTTGCCGGCATGCAATTGGAGCTCTGCATTCTCCTCCCTTACACTTGCAACATCTTCAGCTTTTTCCTCCTTTCCAGCGTCTCTGATTGCATTCATACAAGGACCAAATTCTGTCATTTTATCATGCATGCTTTCTCAGTATTGGCTGCCAGATGAATAGCATGTGCTTCCTGTTCATTTATTGTCTTAGACACTGATTTTGCCTGGTGTAATGGACTTTAAAGTTTGGCAAGGCTAATATTATAGTGACAGTTGTGTTCTTTCACCAAGTTCTTGCTCTTAGCTTGACTGCTTTTCTGTTCCAGGGGAGAGCAATAACCAATTTTCCTTTTTTGCTTTCACTGCTCAGCTTGATGCTAATCTGCCAGCATTTCTTTCTCTGATCTCTTATTGTCTGCCCAGCCTCAGTCTTGCTTCCTTTATTCCGACAGCTGCTCCAGACTCGCCTGCTTTTATGTCCTTCACGTATTTGTTTGTGTGTCATCTTTATTGTTGCCTTTGATGTTTGGGATGACCTTACTGGGATTTCTACTTGAAGGAACTTGCCTTTCTAGTGGCTCAGAAGGCACTGAAGAAGCAAACGAAGGGGAAGAATCATCTGGAACCAATGAGTTCATGGGCTTGTTATCAGCAAACAGTTTTGCTTCTAGGTCTTATCCCTTTTTCACTGTTTGGGACAGTGTGCAACTTCTTATGTTTTCATCCTACACCTTGCACACTGTGTCTGCACTGTCAAGAGTGACCAGGTACCAAAACAGACTGGGACGTGTAATTGAATGTTTTCTATGGTTTAAGCAGCTGGTGGATTTTTTTTTTTTCCATTATGTTACAAACTTGTTTTTAAGGACAAACAGACTTGAGCTGCCTTTCACTCTCCCTTTGCAAGATGCAAATTTTTTTTCCCCCAAATATGAGATATTACGTTTTAAAATACTGCATTTTTAGACCAATTGTGGTGATTTCATCCTGGAATTATAGGGAGCTTCCAAAATTATATTTTACACAGTGAGGTTAGAGTAAGCATCTCTTCACTGTGGTATTTTAAAGAACTGATAGGCAGACTTCTACATGCAATTCAGCATTTCATAATTATATTGTATTGAATTTAGAGTATTTGGTCAGGAAATGGAATTATGAATAAACTGGTGGAGTAACTGTAGAGCCAGCTGCTTTGAAGTAGTGCTCAGTCTTTTAATTGCACATGAATTTTTAATAATAAATCCACCCTGTTTATTATATTAAATTCCACTTGGTGTGGATTCTTAAACCTCTGTGGTCTGTCAGTGACAGAAGGATTTTGAGACATGAAACTGTTTACTTTCTGAACTTTCATTTACTTTGCACTTTACTCCTTTTAATAATTAAATGATTGTTTAATACAGTTATAATATCTGAGGTTGAGACTGGAAGCAGTTCTTTTTCATCTGCTTCTTGTCAGCCCAGTTGAAGTTTCTCAAAAGAAAAGACGTAAGATGTGAATACCCTAAACTATCCAAATTAGTGTACTTTTTCTTGGGGATAAATAGCACCCTGGAAGGTATCAGTTAATTCAGTCTTAAATCTTTAAGAGGTAATTTTGACAGGGTTCTGTAAATGTAGAAAGTTCAACAGAGTAACCAGAGAAAGGTTCCTAATGAAATCCTGGGTTTGGTGGTGAAACCGTCTGACTAGTTTTAATAAAAGCTTGATTACACTGCATTCATGAGGATTTCTGAAAGTCTGCCCTGATGACATATAAACTTTAAATTAGGCATAGTCAATAAAAGGCCACCTAATATGGTTTCATATTTTGAGAGGGTTCCCTGTAATTGCCCCAGCTAGTTAGTCTGTTTTCTAACCATTTTGGAATCTGCATGTGCTGGAAGAAATCGTCCTGGGAAAGATGGAGCTTGTTCAGCATGTAATGATGTGAAGTGACCTGACAGAGACCTCCTGCCTGCCACCTCCTTGTTCACTGACCTTCCACAAGTGATGAGACAGCAGCCTTTGTCCCAGCAGCTGTTTTCTAAATTTGGTCTGATAAATGGTACCATAAAGGTGGGAGGTGAGGTTAAGAGATCTGATCAGAACATACTGATTTAACAGCCACCAAAAGGTACAAAAGAGTATAAGGAAAAACAATCAAGTGCTGTCTCTTTATCATTGTATCAGTTTTCTTTGCATGGTCCCTTGTGAAAGCCTTTATTGATGGCTTTCAGCTACATATCATTGTAATACCTCCAATAAGCATTACATAATAGGAAAAATATGCTACATTGAGCAATGAAACTGGTGTTAGCCAGTCCTGTGGCCCATATCAAAATGCTCTCACTAGTATTCCCTGTAACAACACTTCCTCAGATGCACTGGACTACAGCATATCATCAAGTGAAACTTCATACATCTACTTTAATGGTTTTTGCATATCCCTGTTACGAGTAATGGCTGCGACTACTCAAGGGAAAAAGAATCCACTTTTTCTCTCTTTAATAGTTCAGACAATTTTCAAGCATATCCTCTGTCCTTGCTGTGTTTGCATGGCTAACATTGTGTGTTGGTGTCTTAGGCACTGAGGAAGGGGAGAAAACACAGCGATGATAAAACCACAAGAATTAACAGAACAACTGGGTAGACAGTAGCACTTACTTGATTTTTTTTTTTGTTGGTTCTCTTAGTAACAATTCAATAGATTACAAGTTGTCTCCTATTAATGGTGTTGTTTATAAGATTGAATTTGCAGAATAATAATAAGCATCTGAGGTGCTTCAACTAGAATGGCAAATCCTTATTTCAGAAGGACTTCAGATGTTAGAAGCTTTGAAAAGGATCTTCTCTCTTTACTGTAGTGTGATACATCGGTATAGAGTTGGGCTGGAAATACAAAGATGGCATTAAAAAATCACACCTGCTGTCTTGATGTGTCACACCTTCAGTCTAGGATAAGTCATGAATTCAGGTGCTTACCTAAAATGGAGCTCTTGTGCCCAACTTCTGTCATAAAATTATTCTTAACTGTTTGAATTCTCCTTAAATTAGAACATTGTACTCTTTAAGGTGCTAAGTGAAAAAAAAAGTCCCTTAGCAGGTATATTTGGTTAGGTACTTCTGTGTTTGCTTACCAAAATTAAAGCATAGCAGTTACTTTCTGCATGGGATTGAAATGTTGCAAGCTCTTTAGAGGTTACAGATTTTCAGTTGTCATTTTGAAGAGTTTTGAAGACTATAATTCCAGATACAGGTAGGTGGGATATATGTAGGGTTAGAGACATTTCATCATATAGCTTCAGTATAAAAAGTACACTGAAAAACGAATATATTCTGAAGACCTTGAGTTATAAAAGGCGCATGCCTTTATGTATGAATGACAGTTTGGGCAAATGCAACATAGAATATTAACGTAATGGATAATTAGATTTGTCACATTAACAACAGTGAATTCTAGCACACAGGCATTGTAAAGGGGAAGGTGACTGCTGGCAATGGAACGGACAGATGGACTTTGAAATGCTTGCAGTGAGTGCTGGAGAGGAGTAGAACTGAGTCTGAGGTCTTAAAAGCAACAAGTCTAATCACTAACTGACCTTTTTTGGTCATGATTTTATGGAGGAAGGTGAAAGGCATTATTCTGTAGCCACAAACAGGGCTCATCTGGCATTCAGGACCTGAACAAAAGTTGGAAGTTGTACCTGTAGCTGCACATGGTGTTTGCATGCAGTGTGGGAACGATTTGTTTCAGCTGGCTGAGAAGCTCAGCATCTGCAGGGCGGTCATCACCTTCTTCTAAGATAAGCAGGCACCCATCCTCATGTTCAGGGCTTTGCTCCTGCCAGGCAAAGCGGTGGGAAGGGCAGCCCGTGGGGCATGTGAGCATGCACAGCAGTGACTGCTGTAAACATTTATGTCTGCTTCAGCTGCACATGGGTAAGCAGGATGTCACAGAAACAATCTTGTTTACCCAGTCAGCATGTTTTAAGATATAAATATTTTTGTCCTTTTTTTTTAATATTTGTTCACCGCATTTTGGGTTCACTGGGAAAAATAGACTGTAATGTTTGGTAGCAGTCATGTATTCTGAGGATGGTGCCATGAGGAACAGGATGTCCAGGTCCTACCTTGTTTAAACAACCTTTCTAGGTTTTACTGCCATGCTCAACACCTTGGTATGCGAGTGCTTCCAGAGCCCTCTGAGCTGCAGAGGCAGGGGTTGGGTAGGCACTCTGCCTTACATTTCTAAAGGAGAGAATTTAGAGGCCTTTTGCTCTGTACCTTGGAAGAGTTTTCCCTGATACAGAAATTTTGCTTGCAGCCTGAGTTCTGAGGTAGAATTCTTCAACCACCTTAAAAGTTGTTGGCAAAGTGACATTGAAGAAAATTGCATCAGGTCCTGTACTTGGGGTGACACAGTATTAATGTGTTGACCTAAAACTTCAAATCCTAAGGTGCAGTAGGGTGGTGACTGTGTAAGAAGCAACCACCTGCTGTTGTTAAGTGCCTTTGTCCAGGGCGTAGTGAGGGGCCAGACGAGATCTTCTGGGTGCTGCTTTGTTAAGCACAGTTCATATTTGAACAGGCCTTGTCCCAGAGGGCTTGTGGACAGTATGAATGGAGGGAAAAATGTGGGGAATGCAAAAGTGAAAGCAACTGTGCTACACTTGTGAAATCAGATTAGTATTGTGATTTTTGTTGTGTTAGTGGGGAAATAGCATGCAAGAAGGGAAGGCTGTTTTAGTGAAGAGGACAAAAACCAGAGAGAACAAAGGCAGAGCAGAAAAGAGCAGAGCATATCGTTAATGGAGCCAAAAATAAAATAATGAAAGAGGGTGCAGAGGTTAGAGAAGGCAGAGAAATACCATGTTTAAGTAAGGAATAAGGGTAGACCTAATGCTTGCACTACACTTGCACATTTTGAAGAGTGCATCCTGAATGTCATATACCTGCACTCCTACAATAGCTTCCTCTGAGGTGTTGTGTGAGAAGGATGGATGCTGAACTGTCCAAAGAACAAGCAGAACCTGCTGAAAGTAGTTGTGTCCCTTTGATGAAAGCTTGAACTTTGGTATATCTAGTCATTGCATGGGTCTAGAAGCAGATTTCCTTTTTCTTGCCAATTTCAAATGCTTCGTGATCAGAATTCCTATACTGCGATCACACTGTTACAAGAAAACTGCAGACCTCACCTGTTGTTCCCGTGTTGGCTGCAAGAGGAATTGGACCTTTCTGTAGACATCAGTTTTACTGAGACTGGGAGCCAGCTACTGTCCTATGGTCTGTCCCAGGTCTAGCCCCCCTCACCCCTGGCTTTGGAGTCCAGCCCTCCACAGCTTTCTGTCTCTTCTGAGTGAACTTGATCTTCCCATTGGATGAGTCCCAAACTCTCCAGGTCCTTATGTGCCTTCAAACAAGCCCTAGTCTAGGCCTGCATCCCTTCCCAACTCATCCCACCCTAAGATGTGTCCCAAGAAGGGGCTTTACACCTTTTTGTGTTTGCTGAATGAAGGATTCCCTTCAGTGGTCAAAAAAGTTAAAACCTAGGGGACAGAAAAGCAGCACTTGATGTGGAGTTTTGATTGAAAAACAGTTGGCTGTTTTTCTGAGTGTTCCTGGCACTGTTGCCTCCTATACAGGATGCTCAGTGATCCTCCACTGCACATGGGCAGCTTTGAAGGTGTGTCCGTAAGTATTTGCAAGGAATAGAGAAGGTAAGTTGTAAAAATCTGATGGCCAGTGATATTGATGATACCGGGTGAACCTCAGGAAGAAATCTAATGTTCTTTTTATCCTTTTTGTCCTGATCCCACCTTCCATTTTGATACCCAGAATTTATAAAATGAGCCAAATTAGAGTGTTTTGGCCTTTTTGTGTGTGTGTGTGTAAGTTGTGCTTCTTCTGTTAATAGACTGGAAAGAGCATCTGCACAGCCTCTGTCCTGCTCTCCCACAGCTATATGTCATTTGGATAATACCATAACAGGCCATTTCAGCCCCCAGCAGTTGTCCTTGCCAGTCCATTGCACAAAATGGTGGTTTTCACCCTTCATCAGAGATGGAGACGTGCGTGCTGCAGCACTACAGTAAATAATAAGACATAGTTTGTTTTCTTAACCTTTGTGTAGCTGTATTTCAAAACTTACAATTTATCTAGTAACTTAATCAGGAGGCCTGGGGTGTTTCTAAGGCAGTGTAAGCAGAGATACCACATAGCAGAGTTGGTTGGGAGAGCGTGACTAATGGGAATGAGAAGATCTACCACGATTGTGGTTTTAACTCCCAGATTTCCAAGGTGAACTTTGTGGACTTATCCTGAAAGCTGCCATCACCTTCCAGGCTGTGTCCTTCCCCTTGGTGTGCTGGGACCTATCTGACTCAGGGCTCAGGACACATTGCACTCTGTCCTCTTCCAGCTTACTTCTGGCTTTTTTCCCTCAGCCATGTGCCTGCTTCAGCTCAGGTGCTTCTGTCCCACAGTGACAGACATATCAGAGAGCTGAAGTGCAGGTCTGTAACCGGGATATTTGTTAAATCTTTGCAAAGGAACAAAGTATGCACATTTAAAATATAAAAGTTAATGTTCCAGTGGGTGCTGTAACAGAATTCATTTTTACTTTTGCTTTATTAGCCCCACAATGGATTTAGCAGTGTTTCCTTTCTGGTTTTATTTTAGTTATTCTTTTTCTACCTTGTCTATTCAATTTATAGAATAGGAATATTTAGCCTGCAAGCTGAACGTGTACACAAGTTAGCAGTGGGAGAGTTGGGGTTTTTTTAGTTGTGTGTGTGTGTTGGGTTTAAAGTATCCAGTCTTCTGGTCTTGTAGACATTTGGGATGGGATTCTTTCTTCCTCTGTGCACATTCTGTTCAGCAAGTTGACAGTCTGATATTGATTAGGGCTTTTAGATGCAACAGGAGTACAGCTAATAAGAAAATAATGAGTTGGTGTGTATTTGTGTGCAGTGCTATTCCCTAATGAATTGTCTGGCTGACAAATACGTTAAGAGCTTGACAACTGAGAAGTCTTCTCCTGGAGGGGTGCTAATGGAGCCTGGTGGTTTTGCAGCTGAAGGGCAGGGGTTTAGAACCAACTGTGCCAGCATAAGAAGTTTATCTCTTATTCTGCCCGTTATCATGAATTAGTTATGCTAAGGTGATATTGAGCAAAAGGCAGCTAGCAGTGAGCCCATCAGAGTGTTGAGATGGTTAATGTCAGGAGGAGGAAAGGTTATTTCCCAGTTTGTGCTGCATGTTCCATGTACCCTTTCTATGCTACAAACAATCCCATGGTCATACTTAACTTTCAGTAATTTACCATATTTGGATTCCCAAAACAAAATGCAATATTTAGTTCAGCTTTGAATGGCAAACAGTTCCTTATGGAGCTTAATTGCTTTGTTTACATGGAGTTAGTTACTTATCATGTGGCAAGAACAATAGGCTTGAGTGCCTTGCTTAACCCATGATCAGAATGAGATAAAACACAGAAGACAGAGAAGCTGTATTTCTTAAACAGACCACAGGTTAGAGGCAGCCTCCTTGGCTGGCTGTATCATAGAAAACCTGCTGCCTGGCATACCCTTTGTCTCTGCAGCAGCTCTGTGACTTTGCCATACATCCTCACTGTCTGATCCTCAACTAAAAGCAAGTGATATTTTCTTAGGCCTCTCTATTTCACCGTGTCCTAGGCACCTTCCCGAGAGCTGTCTGACTCACTGACCATTCCTGGCACAGAGCATGCAGTGAACAGGAGACCATCACAGGAGGCTTTGACCTCACGTTACCTCACAGCTTAACCTGGACCATGCCCTGTTTGCAACAGAGGCAGCTGGGCTTTCTTCTCCCTGTAAGGAGGCAGGGCAGGTCCTCGGGGAAGCGTGAGCCTTGATTTCTCAACCAGCCACACCTGCCTTGTGGGATGAGGAGCAAAATGGAGTTTGCTTCAATTAAGTCAGATCTCTGCCAGTCAGTCATGCCTGCTACTGACAGGAGACCTTTTGACAAGGGTGCTTCAACCATGCCAGAACACTTTTCTTGTTGTCACGCAGTCCTCCAGCCACAGGCAGTACCCCGTGATCCAGTATGAGAGGAGTGCGTGACCCAACACGTGCTTTCCTGCCCAGAAGTTCATTGTCAGGTCTGCCAGACTAATAGAGACAAAAGACATTTTTTGCTTGGGACTGCAGCTCACACCCTTATGAAGTCCCTTGCATCTTGGGAAACTGTGAGGCTGATGCCAGGTCTCCCTGCATAGCTGAGTTTTTCTGAGCTCTGAGCAGAGAGGACTTTCCAGAGATTTTTATCTGTTTGCTTCTTCATTTCACTGGTGGCTTTCCCCTTCATAACATCTAAATTAAGTTTGCTGAGGAAGACTCAGGTTTGTTCCTCAGGTAGTTTCTGTTGTCAGAAGGGAATTCTCCATTACACCTACTCTACCAAAGGAGTAAGATAGATGTTCTCCGTTAATTTGCCTGAAGTTAAGTAAGCTGCAGCCTTGTTAATAGCAGACACAGGGATACCAGCTGTGTGAGCCTTGCTGCCAACCCTGCAAACTGGAGAACAAGTTGCTAACATCTCTTGTTTTGTAAATCTGTATGCAACTGGGAATGATAAACCATTGGAAATATGCACAGAAAGTTTAAGTGCAGGAGAGCACCTGTAAACCAAAAAATCTTCTTTATCTTAATTTTTCCATGAGTGAATTATTAACTGGCACAGTCGTGTGCTCAAATCTTAGGTACAGTTTACAGTTGTCACTTGCACTTGAAGGGGTGCAAATGGAGGCTGATATCCTTTATGGCAGTGTATTTCCACAGCTGTTACTCTTCCCTCAGTAGGCAATCTCTCATTTGGAGAAGTAATGCAAGGCAGAAATATTTCCTCTTTGTGTATGTTTGTGGCACAGAGGAACCACATCATGCAAATAACTCAAAGACCGCAATGACAGTGGTATTTTAGAGAGTACTAAAAGTTGCCATTACCTTCCCAAGCCTTTAAACTATAAAACTCTTAAAGTCTGCTGAGGATTTAAGCACTAAGAATCCCTCCCCTTCCATCACCTCCCAAATATAATATGAGCTGCTTCTAGAGCTGGAGGCCTCCTCAATAAGGCTACCACTTATTTTGAGCTTACAAGCATTTACAGCTACATTATAAATTGAAAGGTTAACATGTCTGCTCTTGCCTGATCATGCTTCTGCTTGTGCAACACAGAGCCCAGTAGTCATCACAAAAAAGAAAGCCTTCAGAAATATGTCATTGAGGAGGAAAACCTGCCACAAGGATCAATGATATTCCTCACAAGAATTCAGCATCTGAATCAGGGGTTCCCAGAGACTGGCTTTGAAAGCTGCTATGTGACCCTCAGATGAATTGTCAAATTGTGATTGTGGCTTTTCGATGCTGTCATGCTGATTGGTTTATTGTTATGCAGCCCCTAGCTTGATGTCCCACCCACTGAGTTGCCCTCCATGAACAAAACTCTGGGAACTCCTGAGTTCATCATCCAAGAAAACCTTTATTTTGGAAGACAGACAGAAGAAGATAATCTATTTTGTCAAGTGTTTCCACACCTCTGTAAACATACAGTGTCCTCATCTGGATGATCTCATGCATATATTCATCAAAGTTCTTGCTTTGCTTTGAGGCGGCATTGCAGCAAAACAGTAATATACGCAATATGTAGAAGGGTTTTGGGTGAGATCCTGTACAAGCATCTCATGGTGAAATCATCTTTAATATTATTTAACAGCTACCTGGTGTCTGATCCAGAGAAACTGGTCACAACTACATCTTCCTCTAGAGACTTGAGTGAATGGCACATGTGAGCCTTGGATTTTATGTGAATGTAGGGCAAGGAGGACACAGATCATAATTTGTCTCTCACGTTGTCAAGCACGTTCCTCCTCCATTTTTTTAACAGTGGATTGTTGATATGAGTAATAGCTGCTAAACAGGTATGAGCTGATCAGCACTCCTTACCAAAGTAACCCTGTCTGGAAGCTCTCACCTTGCTCACTGGAAGTACAGAGAAGGAAAATTGCAAATCTCTGGCTTAAGGAAAAGCATTTGGTACTATAGAAGTTAAGTGAAGATCAGCTAACCTGCTGGAGCATCACAGGCTGGAAACTTGAATGTTCTGGCAGATGCCATCATTTTGGACACGGAGCAAGTGGCAGTCCTGCAAAGTCGTCATGGTCTTTATCACGTAGTAGGAAGTGGCATTGCTGCCCTGGATGCAAGCATCCTAAAAAAGAAGTGATTCGTCAGTGACTCCACAGAAAGAAATGCTTGGACACAGTTGATAGCAGGAGTCTTGGAGTGCAAGGTCACGGTACGAGTACTTTGGAAGGAGTATCAGTGTTCCCAGTGACAGATGTAATACCTACCTATGATTATCTTACAAAACAAAACAAAAATCCCCAACACCAAACCCAGCAGTCTTACAGAGTCATTGCTTTTCAGCTTTCAAAACTCAGCTGGAGAGTTTTTGCTAATGGGTGGTCTAAACCCCAGGCTGATTAAGTAGCTGCTCCGCCTCCTGTCACCTTGGAAACAGGGAATGCCTACTGTGGAAACGATCTGGCCCTGGAGGATCCAGGATGGAAGTTCATATGTAAAACAGACTTTTACCCCTTGTTTGTTGCTCAGAACAATAATACAAGCATCCACAGCAAGGCCTGCATTTCCAGCTGTGTGCGCAGTGTAACAAGTACATTGAGGTGGCCTGTGGCAGGCAACCCTTTATGGTGAACGCTGCAATGGAGCTGGGAGTGCCCGTGTCCCTACTGCTGAAACTAGGGATAAAACTTACTTTCACACTGCATAATGCAGAGCATGCACCCAGGCAGTTTTAGCTCCTTATTTACTGTAACCAGTTTATTGTGAGCCATGGTGACTATCTGTGTTATATGTCTGTTCTTCCTTGCATCCCTGGGAGATAATGAGTTTGTGTGGTGGTTATATTGACAGCAGGGTTTTTTTCCAAATTCCTTTGCTTCTGTTTTGTTCTTCATGCAGCCTAGTGAATTAGTCTCTTTCTGTACTTCAGAGCCTTAAAGTTCTTCCAAGAGATTTTTCTTTTTTGCTGCGTACATCATAAAAAACAATGAGTTCTACCTTGCAGTTTTATTCCTGCAAAACATCAGTCTGCATCCACCCATTTAAGTCATCTTATTTTTTGTCCCTAATCTATCTTAATATCTCCAGGCAACCAAGAAACTGGCCTTTCATCTGTCTTGAACTCTTGAGAATTGCTCAACAGTTTCACAAAACCGTTTTTCCTCCTCCTGCAGTGAAGATAGCACCAAATTAGGAGTGTATAATAGGCCAGGCGTTTCCCATTTGCCAGGGGCTGTGATCTGCAGCCTGCAGATCTGTGGCCTAAAGATGGAGAGATGTTCCCTGCTGTGTTTGGCACGGAGGCTTGAGAGTCCTTTGCTCCTTTAGGCATTTTAGGGTTCTCAGTATCTTACAAGGACTTTATTTCCCAGCTATCCTGACACTTGACTGTGTGTGACCAGGTAAATGTTACGGGATGTGCACAACCAACGAATACAGTAGCCCTAAAAGATAGTGGAAAGAAACGCAGCTAACACATTATGCCTGAGTTTCTTGCTCCTTTGTTAGAGGCCATTATGGATTTAACAGTTTGTGATAAGTAAAATGTTACTGTTCTAATCCTGGGGGATTTTTTTCTGAATATTTCAAGAGAGATGCCAGGATTACCACCTTGGGTTTGTCTTGGGGATTGTAATCTCAACATTTGTGATTACAATAAAGTAGGATCTTCAACTTTAGGTCATGGCTTGTTGCCCTCTTATCCTGGAAATTAAGTTATACTGATTTAAATGTTTGCATCCATTTTCTTTCCAAGATGCACAGCTTGGTTTTAAAGATAAATGCTTGCCATTTTGGGACAGACAGTGTGCTAGGTTTAAGGTCATTTAGCAAAGCTTTTTTATTGGAGTGGCTCATGTAACTTTTTAACATGCAAGAAATTATTAAGCTTTCACTTCCTCCCCTCCCATTTCCTGTTTGGATATTGAAAGGAAGCCCTGATTGCTAATTTGTGATTAGCCAGCAACCCAGAGTGAACTTAATCCTGTGGGTTTGTGTGGTGCTTGCCTATGCAGATAGGCCTCTCTCAGGAATGGGGGCTGCCACAGCTCACGTTTCACGGGGAGAGCTGTAAACAATCTGCTCTTCTTTCTGTGCATTCATAGCCTGCCTTCTGAGAACAGAGGTAACGCCTGGCCTGCCAGAGCTTGGGAAGCGACACTAAAACGTTGGATGCTGTGGGAGAGAAGAGAGACGTGAGGGTGTTTTCCAGTCTTGCTTGCCCAGGAGATGGCACTGTGCAATAGTGGGACTTTTACCTGCAGCAGTTGTGCGACACAATTGTGATTGTTTGAGATATGACAGATAAGTGAAGTTCTTAAGTCAGTAAGAACAGAGTGACTTGTACTCCTTTTAGGATGCTCAGCTCTCTTCTGTGTGAAATGCATCATACTGTATATGCTGTATGCAGGTTGGGTTTAAATCTGCTTAGTACTCCTGCATTAGGGAATTGACCTTCGTACATATCCTAGTGCAGTCAGGATCAGAACTGGGTTTGTGAGTGAAGTTGTCCTGGCCACGAATGAAGTGGTGATGTCTTTGGAGTACCCTTACTTCCAAGACTTTTGTGCAGGCCGTTTGTGTCCCCCTTGATATTTCCCGGACCTACTGACAGAGCAGCCAAAACAAAGGGGTTTGTACATGTAGTGTATGCTAGAAAATTGGAAAGTCTTGAGGAGTCTCTGTGGGATCTCTCTGTCCTGCATGCAATGTGCTGTGCTCCTGTTAGAGTACTGGTTGCCCTGGTTTAGAGCTTGTATATAAAACACACAGTGCTTTTTTAAGGAATCTCTGACCCCACCTGCAAGTGCCTGACTTGACTTGTGCTGCCAAATGCAGACTAACACAGCTGAGATAAATCTAGAATATCTTCCAGGTCTTCCTTTTTTATAATGGTGATAAGCTGAGACCATTTTCATTTCTCTCTACAATAACAGCCTGAAATTGGGAGCACATACAGATCTGTGTGTAATTCTTATCTTGGAATGAATATACTGCTTTACAAAATCTTAGGCAAGCTTATTAACCTTCTTATTTTAATTCTGAAGAAGGTAAAAAGGGGAAATGATTTCTTAACACAAGAAATACAAGACCATATTTGTAACATGGTGTTGCAATTATGTTCCCAGTAACGTTAGAGCTAGAAATGTTATGTGAATGCTAAATACTTTTGTTATTGTTAATGCAGTCTTAAGTGGCCTATACATCTATAACAAAGGCTTCTTAGCAAACACATCCTTTGAAATAGCCTGACCCTTTCCACTTTTTCAGAGACATTAATAGTTTCCTGGCTCAGTGTTTTAGGAAATGTCGTCATAGTCTGGAGGAACCAATAAAAACATAAGTCACCTATTTTGTCTGATCATTTAATGCCAGGATATTTGAGGCTGGAAGCAGTAGAGGGGTAGGAGGGGACTGCTTCATTTGTGTGGGTGGAAGATGTAAAAGTTTTAATACTGCTTTAGTGTAACTTTACATATTAGGACTCTAGAACTGTGTGAGAAATAGTATTTTTTTGGTTCATAGACACAGGCTCTAGATAGCTTTTGTAACTATTTAAGTTTTTCTCCTTCCTATGCCTTTTATTGCTTCAGTGGCTGATGAAAGGGATGTTGTCTTTGAGGAAGAGTATTTTGTTGGTTTCAGGCTTACGTTGCCCTTTAATAAAGAGGTAAGTGCTCTTAAGAAATGGCAGTGCCTTAAAACAAGTGTTGGTAACTGATTATGGCAATGTGATTGTGGGACAACAGCTTACTTGGTATGGTCAAGGCAGACTATTTCCCACAAATGCAGGAAGTGCAATTACTTAAATTAAGAAACTACTGCTGTATGAAATCTCAGTACAAAGCATCATTACATGACACTGTGAAAAGCAAGCCACGAATGTCTGAGACAGGCATCCAGTGGAACCCTGCTCTCCGTTATACGTGCCAGCATTTACAGTGGGGCAAACCCTGCCGTCCTTCCATGGTTTTGATTCTCTCCTTCCTGAGGCAAAGCCTCCAGCAAGTGTGTTGGTCCTGACTGATCTCTTGACTGTGGAGAGCAGACATGCATGGCAGTTTTTCCCCAACTGTGCTGTTGTCTGCTGCAAGCTTCACACAGCCCTTCAGAGGTGGAGACATCTCTATTAGTGTTAATTTAGGCTTGGCTACATGGACCTGGGAAAGAGTATTCTGACCCCATTTATTCTGTCTCTTTCCTTTAGAGAGAACCAAAGTTCTTGCCCTGTTTGGGAAGTCATGCTCTGTGTTTTCTGTATTCCATCAGCATTGGAGATGAGTCTGATGCTTGTCAGCAGTCTAGGGAACCTGAAGGATAACACTTACTTCATCCTGCATAATTATCCTTACAGAAATGAGCTGTGGCACCAGAAGAGACAGCCACCACCACTGCAGGCCACACCATAATGTATTATGTGGACTCTTCTCACCTGCCCCTGCAAAGTAGAAAAATCAAACATGGTTTCTTTTCAGCTTCTCCTGTAGCCTCAAACGGAGCTATGGGCAGCTGTCATTCACTAAGAGTTCAAACCGTGTTTAGGCTGCAGTTTGGGGTCTGCAAACCCCCATTAAAAAATGCTTGAGAATTTCAGAAAGATGCCAGAGGAGGGCATGGGTACGAAGATACCTGGATCAGAGGCCAGTCGAAAGGGATAAATTGCTGCTGATCTGCTGCTTGTACATGTTATGATTCCAACAGGGTATTATCACAAGACTTATATAAGAAGCCAGCACCCCACAAATGAACCTTCTTGTTAACTCTCGCCAGACATCTGTCCTTTATGTTTTTTGGAGGCTTTTCTCTCCACCTTTTGATTTGATGTGCTGAATGCTGGTTCTTATTCTTTTCCCACCCAAGCTCAGTGTGCATCAGCCCTCTGACAAAGAGACTGTGTCCTGTTACCTTCCACTCATGACAACTACTAGCAGATGCTGCCACAACAGAGGCCTCCCCTTTGTACTTGTCAGTATAGCTTATCCTTTTGTGTGTATGTTTTAGCAGGTCAGGTCTAGACTTGTTAGTGAGATACACCTTTCAAATTCCTTCAAACCAGAGCTGGATCTGTACGTGGAGGTGACCCCTGGGTGTCAGTATCCCTGAGCACTCTTCTTGTTGCTAAGTCCCAGAGCACAATGTGCAGTCAACAGCCAAATTGAGGCACATTTCCTTCCCAAGTAACACCATTGGAGACCTGAAGAAACATGTGCATTGAGAAGGATGTGTAGGTGAAGGGGTGAGTACAGTTTTGTTATTGTTGTTGCTCATTCCCACAGCAAATTCAGAAAAAAGTGCCCATGTCAGAGGCTCCTACCAACTACTCTGGGGCTTCTGATTATACAAGTCTCCCTTTCCAACTGCTGTCTTCCATGCTTGGATTTCATCTCAGTCATCAGGGGGTAGACCTCAGGGAAGAAGTTTGACTTTTTCTTTCATCCCTCTTCCTTGGGTTATCAGGGTTTACCGAAGGGAGAGCTCTTCTCAGTTACATCCTTAGTTCAGTCATTTGCAAATGGGAGCTTTTTGATTTTTATTCGTGTGTGGTTTAACTGTTGCGAGCTGTGCATGTACCTATTCTAAAATAAATATCTCTCTGATCCAGCAAAGGAATTGTGACCTCAGGAAGAACCAGATTTAAAAACAAGACTATCATTTTAATCCTCATCCTGCACCCTGCTCCCCTCAGGGTTTTGTGATGATGGCTGGAATTTCTTCATTGATTGTAGGAATTTTTTCAATAAACAGTGAAATTCTCCCTAACCAAAAACTATCCAATCCCACCCAAAGAGATTTAGTGAAACTGTAGAGAAGATGAAGGCAAACTATTTTTTACACTGTCTTCATATTTTTGTGTGCTACGACTTGGCCATAGCATTCGTGTGGAAATGCGTGACCTGTTCTGTAAAGCTGAGTACCCCACGATCTCCGTGTTTGCAGCAGATACACGGAAAAGGTTTTGTCTTCAGACATGTCTGTGCAGGGCCTAGAACACTTTTGGCTCTGCATAAGAAATAATAAGGCCAAAACCTCTCTGCCAGCTAGTGAAATGAAAATGCTGTATTTCACAGTTATGTCATTGGAGAATTATATTTCATTAGAGCTGATATTAAAAACCCTGATGTCAGTTGTGAAATGTGGCTGACTTCAAATTTGCAAAACACATAGGAAATTTTTTCGTAATGTGTTGTCACTTTAGAAGTCTGGCAGTCCTTTAGGTTCACTCATAAAACTTTAAGTTCTCAGAAGGGGAAAACCCCAAGGCTATTTCCCCTAAGCTTTAAAAGCTTTGCTTTTACTAGCAAATGCCATTTTTATAAAGTATATGCAAGTAATGTTCTGGATGCTTCAAACAGCAGCAGCTGTTAGGACTTTCAGGTTGGAGAACTGGATTAAGTAGTCATGAGAAGTAAGTTATTCTGGATGTTTAAATGAGAGCTTTTAGCTCTCAGTGAACAGGGTAGAGAATAACAGTCTGTACTATTACTGGTTATTAAATACAAAAACCCGCCTGTCGTTTTGCCATTTTTCCTTCCCATTTGGTGGCTCACAGACTTTTGTTACTGGGAAGGACTGTGTGCACAGCAGTTGTGTTGAGTTGGTTCCAGCAGGTCACTGAGCTGCAGAACAATGTCCACATTAATCTTGTTTTCACAAATTTATTAAATACTTGTAAATTAGACTGTAGTCTTAGTCAAAGTGAAGACATGGGGGGTATATGAGTGTACATATTAGCTCGCATTTTTGCTGACTAGACAATATTTAAACGTCCAGTGCAGTATGTGAGTAAGCTTACTTCTATTACAGTTGTATTTATTGTAGGAGATGGTAAATGATACTTGATTCTAGACAGGATTCTCTGATTTGGGTTTTTACTCAGATGTGGACAACTTGTGAACATATGTACATTGTCATTTGCTAGTAGAAATATATATTATGGTTAAACAAGCAAATCCAAACTGTTTGTGGCTTGAAAATACAGTAATGACTAGATGTGTGTCCTTTTCTGTTTGGATACATCTAAGTGCAGGCTGTTCTCCGTAGTGAATACTACACTGGGCAATTGCCTTTGTCTGCTACATCAGAAGCTGTGTTGGTGCTGTACCACCAAACAAGACTGATAGTGGCAGTGGTCACATTTGGGAGCTTTTTCCTCACATACCCTGGTTATGATCTCCTTTCTTTGCATTGATTTCTCACCAGATTTTTAGGAGTTTGCTGTCTTCAGGACTTCTCTCTCTCTCTGTTGAAACCGGCCAGCAGTGATAAGGGATATTATCTGATAGACAGTTGTAAAACATACAGTGCAAGATTTTCTTTAGGAAGAAGTCTGCAATCAACCTTGTACAACTCTTCTTACAGGTCTATCCAATTGTGCATAGTATTTCTTAAAAATTCACTGCAGTTAATGGCATTAAAGTGCTGAATCTTAATAATGTGAAAGCTGGTCAGTGACAGACAGGGCTGAAATGCCAGTTGATCCCTGTCTGGGCCAATGCAGCTGTTCCTTTTTGAATTCTTCAGCCTATTTGTGTGAGCAGGTCATTGTCTCGCTGATGAGACAAAGGAGTGGGATGCTTGTGTAAGGGTTAGATCAGCCTGTGGGATCAGGGTCTGGTTAAGGGAGTTTGTTTTTATCAGTGCGTTCTGAGGCGAGTGGAAACTGGATGGTTTGGATTAGGAGAAGTCCCTGAAGTGTGCATCTGTTCAGCTAGTTGACTTCATGCACTTGGGGACTATAAAATCAGGGAGAAACCCACCTTTTCTTTTTCTTTTCTTTCTTGTTGTTTTTTGTCGGTTTTTTGTGGGATTTGTTTGCTGTTGGGGTTTTTTTTGTAAAAATAGTAAAGGCATTGAAACACTCTCTGGAAACAGAAAACGTTCCCAGCTTTTATGGATATGTGGTCAGCCGGCTCTTGCTTGTTCCCTTATAAGCAATATTCTTAACAGGAAGAAGTTTGCTACTATTTCAGGTCAGTGTGTGTGTTTTCTTTTACAGTTGCCATGGCACTGGTAAGACAGATATGTTCTGTAGTTGTTTGTCCTGCTATAATATGTGGATTTTATTTTCAGCACTGTATTTGCAGCAGAATAGCATGTGCAGTGATTTTCCATACCTTACCAAAGCTGGACTTACTGCACTCTCTTTTTGCTTGTTTGTCATATATTCTGTTTTACATGCCCACCTTTGTGTGCAGTAGAGTCAGTAGCTCCCACATACAACCTTTGAATTTGGGGTATTTTATAGCGTAGTGGATAGTTAAGGTTAGAGACATTATGTCATGGTTGCAATCTTACATAAACACAAACCAGAGAGCCTAATCTCGTAGCTTTTTGTACAGCTCAATAAATTTGGCTGAGCTACAGCTTATCTTCTGAGTAGGTGCCCAGTATTGATTTAAAGACTTCAGGTGATGGAGAATCTAACAAAGATTAACTGTAAGTTATAGCTAGTAAGTTTTACTGAGCTCTGTCAGTGCTTGAAAATGTAGCTTTAGTTAAAACACTGCCAAAAATCAACTATCTCTCCTTTGTTTTCCTCATGTTTTCTCTTTCTTTAGTAAGATTTTCATCACACTGATTGAAATCAAATCTCTCAGTACTTCAGCTTTTACTTTTTGCTATGATAGAAATAATTTTAGAGAAGTCTGAAAGGTTTTCAAAGTAAATTTCACAATTTGGAGTGTGTTGGCATAAGTAGAAATGAGTCAAGCCCAAGACACACTGACATTGGCACTGAGCCCCAGTTTTTCCCTGCTACAGGTTCCTGTTACTTTGATGACACCTGTTGTTGGTTCATTGAGAATCAGCTTTTCTGACTGACATGACTCTGCTTATCACCCAGGAAACTGAAGTGAGGTGTCTGGAAGTGTCACAAGGCTGTCTTACTGTTACCCCTACACATGAGATTCAGGTGGAATATAGTACTGAAGAAAGCAAGAGTTTTTATGTTGTTGTGTTATGGTTAACCAGTCCAAGTAAAGTAAACCTGTTTTGTCTTTGTGTCTCTTTCATCTTGCCTTTTTTGTTTGTTTTGTTTGCTTGTTGGATTTTTATTTAGGTTTTTTTGTTTGTTTTGTAAAGTAGCTGAAAATATGGATCAGCTTTGGAGGAGGTAGTGAAAGGAAGAAATCCAAAGTTACCAAAACAAACTTGGCTGATGCTGAGTCATCACAGAGTGGTAGACCAGTTCACCAAGTTTATTAGCAGTGGATGTTAGAAAAATGGAAAAGCATTCTTTGCTGTTGCAGAATGCTGTTTTGGAGAGTAACACAAATTGTACCCTTTCAGTTAGAGCAGTGACACACCCAGAGGCTGGATTGGGGGTGGCACCACTTGTGTATCCTTTTCACAGGGTGCCTGAAATTTATTCAGGGGAGAGGGGGACACAAAACACCCACCTTTCTGTTTAAATTTGCTGGTTGTTGGACAATGTTTAGGGGATCCTGAATTAAAAGTAGTTAAAAATGGACCTGCTGCTTTCAGCTGTTTCCTTAACCTTGCTAAACTGAAGTCATCCCTTACTAGATATATGGGCAAAGAAATGCTTTGCCAACCAAAGCTAGTTACAGAAGAGGGAGCTCGTGTTTTGTGTCACACCTATTTGCATTGGTAGGCCCTCATGGGTTGTTTTCTTCCAAGCTATCATGAGATGAACACAAGAGACTGTTTTTTCCCTATTTATGTATACAAGAGTTAAGTTTCTAAATTAGAAACATTGGTTTCTGAGCATCAGTAAGATCAACTCCTTCAAGCTGGTAGAAATTTGACTGAGAGTAAGAACTGATCCAATGTCTAGTTACAGGGGAGGCAGGTGGGTTGGTATCTTTTTTTTTTACATGAACCACTTCTCATTGCAGATGTAATCTGAAGAGTATTGCCATTGTTTTGTTCTTAATTTATGTGCAGTTTATAAGCCAGGTATTGTACTAGAGATGAACATGTGGTCTTGGACCATTTTAAGTTTTCCAGGATTTGGGGTTTATTACTGCTGTAAAAGGCTTTCATAATAGCCTTCCTTCACTTGGTTTTCTGTATTTCTTTTATGTTTATTATTTTGAAATTGATAGGTATCACTGCTATTTCCTGACAAATTATAAAATGGGCTTTCAATTAGTCAGTATGCTGCTTTTGTTGAGAGGAATTGTTCTTAATTGTCTGTTTTCTTTTCTTGGCATGGATGTCTTCTTTCCATGATACATATTTATACTAAATGATATAGAAACCAAGAACTCAACTTCTTCGAGGGATATGTTACAAACAGACTCTGAGTGTAAATCAGTACAATTGTGTGCTGGCAATTAAGAGGTTAAATAAGTTTCCAATGTAAGAAACAAGGTGAAAGGCTTGCAGATTGGCTAAAGACACGTGGGGCTGCATCTTTCCAGGAGCCACAGGTCAGCAAGGTACCCACGTCACACGGGATAACCAGGTACCACACAGTACCTGCAACCTGTGGGGCTTACACAGTTCAGTGCTGCTGCTGCTGCTGCTGCTGCTGCTACGACTCAGTGTCCCTGTATTCCCAAAACTTGCCTTCCAAACTGTGCCTTAAACAAAACACCTTGCTCGATCCTGTTGGTGTAGACGGGATTTAGGACTGTGATGCAACTTTTTAGCAGAATCTATAGTCAGTGGTGGAAGCCAAAAGAGCATCAGAGTGAAAAATGTTTTGGCTCCTTAACTTAAATACTAACGTCAGCTCAGCTGAGCTCCCAGATTCCCATTTGGCAGAAGACAGATTACATAAGCAGCAGTAATTTTCCCCACACTTGGAACGAATTGGTCGAACTGCTTAGCAACTCCCCACAAGTGCACCAGGCTGCTGCCTGCAGTGCTGGGTCAGAAAGCAAAAATGCCTCTTGGCAGGACGATGGTCAGCCAGCCCAGCTCTGCCTGCGTGGGCCAGGGAGGACTGTCTGCTGTGCTTGCCACAACTCCTCCTCTTCTTCCCGGGTGGTGTGCTGGACTAGCTGAAAGCATCCCATGTGGCAAAGCCAGCTTGTGAGCCAGCCTGAAGGTACCCACAGTTAGGGTGAATGTTAAATGAGGTTTATGGACTTCTTTGCCTGATAGTAAACTAAAAGTTTTTAAAAAATCACAGACAAATGCTTAATGCGTCTCCTTCTAAAGAGAGACCTACTAGCATTTGGAAAATTCACCTTTTTGTTTGGCTGGAATTTATTTTCATACTCTCTGGGAGGATTGTTTGGTCTGATCTTAATGCCTCTGTTTGTGCTTCTAATACAGATGCCTTTCATTCTTCCTCTAAATTATACCAAATGCTCAACAGGAAGAGCAGATGTCCACCAATTACAAAAAAATTAAATAAATTGAATAGGAAAAGAAAGCTGGGGGCGGGGCAGAGCATTTTAGTTGCCAGGTCACTCTTGCACAGGACAATCTGCTACATTATGTGAGCACAGACAAAGGCAGACAGGGGATCCCAACTGGTACCCTGCCCTGAGCTCCTCCCAGGCCACCACAGGGGCCATCAGCCCACCAAAGTCCCACCTCCACCAGCCCAGAGGAGCACAGGAGCACAATGACAGACAGAAACTAACTAAAGAGGCAGAGGAAGGGATGCCAGATCTTGAGTCCTTTCCAGGACTGTCCCACGAGAGCCTCAACCCCAGGCTCCGGATCTGCAACCCATCAAGATGGGTCAATGTCAAGGCACTTTGAACTGGTTGCTGCTGAGGTGTACAGCACACATGATGGGATGCAGGGAAAGAGCATTTTGGGAGTGCACAGGACTTAGTATGGGTTGTTTAGAGGAAGAACTGAAGTCGGGAAAAGGGAGGCATTTGGGTGATTCATGGGGGAAAATAGCGGGCTAAGAGCATAAAAAGTGCCAATTATGTCTAAGTACTTTGCTGGTCAGTACACTTGTCTGGCCATGCTGTGTGCCTGACAGGACAGACTGTGCTGTGGTCACCTTATATTCCTTTCTACCTCTCTCCTGGGTGAGAGACTCTCTATTCTGTGTGTCTAAATGGGGGTCTGAATGCAGCAATGGTGGTGCAGCAGCTGGGGCTAGCAAGGGTCTGGGTGCCAGTAGCTGAGCTGGGACTGTGGTTGCAGGGCCCATGTGCCTGCAGAGGTCAGCCAGGTGAGTGAAACCACGTTCCAGTCACTGGGGTGGGTCCAGAGACCTGTGCATCCCTGGTGCAACACCTGTAGAGTGTGTGTGTGTACAGCTGACTGTGGAAGCAGTAGCAAGTACTGGGCTGGTGAGTAGGTGAAGTGGTTTGGGAGACAAGTCCGTGTATGTGGAGCAGGGGAGTTGCAGGCAGATCTGGATAGGTGTGCAACGGTCTGTGCCAGAAGCCGGAGCGGGCTCATTTTTCCAGGTGCCAGCAGCCGGGAGAACTGGGATCCAGAAGTGATTCCTGGGCAGACTGAGTGTGTGAGCCCAGCTGAAGGAATCTGTATTGCTCCTGTGTGTGGACATGTGCGTGTGCATATAAATATACACATATGTGCAAAATAAGGAGGTGTGTACACATATAAAATAGATATATCCTCACTAGCAGACCGCTCCCTGTCCCAGCAGGGAGGGGCTGTGAGTCCCCTACTGAGAACTCATTTTCAGTCTTGCTACTGGTTGCACCTGGGAGCGTGGGGCTGGGGCAGCCTCAGTTCTTCTGAAGCATTGTCAGATCAGGTCTATTCCACTAATTCTCCTAATGAGAGCCACGTAAAATCAAGTAAATCATGAACATGCAAACTGAAATTTGTTAGAAACTGCTAACCATGTATGTTTTTAGACTTTGTATGGTACCAGGTGAGCAGCTGAAACTTGAACTGGTGGTGTGGATAGGCAGTGAAGGAAGTGATATGACCAAACTGACTTTTTTGAGCATTGACAAGCAGTGACATCCAATTGGGCTTCCTTTAAACCTTTTGTTTCCCCCTAGGAAGGGATGGCCCTTAGTAGCCTTTCCATTCCCCTGTGTCTTAGTGCTTTGACTGTTCCTCATAATGCTGTAATCAGTGTCCAAAGTACTTGGATAAGAGGATTAGTAACACTACATCACAGCTTTCATCTCTTGATGGATATCATCATCATAAAATTCCTTGCAAAAAACACGAATAAAATCTGACCATAAATTCCAAAGATTGTTTTAAAAAAACCTTTTAAGAAAGTGGTGCTTATTTTGCACCTGGATGCAACCACCTCTTTCCTTGATCATTAGTCAATTTGGCTTGCTAGGATTTGCCTAGTGGCTAGTTTTTACTCACCACTGCTCTTGTAAAACCATCTGTTAATCGCAGTTACTTTCCTTTGAATTTTAAAATCTTGCTTGTTTGGATGACCCATATGTCATTCATTTTTAGAAGTTAAAGCTAAAAGCAGTTCCCTTGCCCCAAAACAAGTTTCTAGCTTGACTTTTCCTCCATTTGAAAAACTTGTGGCAGTTCAATTAGGAAAAAGATTGCAGAAACAGAGTAGTGTGGAGAAAATAAAACTAATTACTCAGGTATCACCAAAGGGGAAATCTGAAGAGGCAGATATAATCTAAATTGGGATTTGAACAAGCTAGCAGCGGTGTAAGATGGATGAATTTCTACCCTTTAGTGTGAATAAATGGCCAAGGCTAAAGAAGAACTCTGTGGATGAGGTAATATGGAAGAAGAATGGCTTTCATCTTTACTTTAGGAGAAGGAAGTGCTAAATCTGTGGCATTGATTTTAATGCCATATGAGGTGAATTCACCCATGCTTGGTTGCTGAGATCATATGAGGTGACTAAGTATATTTTATGATAACACACGCCCTTTTGAGGGCTTTGTGTAAGCTCCTATGTAAGTGCAGGCCTGTCTATTTAATCCTGTCCTGTCAGGTTCTGAAATTAAATTTGGCTGCTACTTTTGAAGGGTTTTGATGATTGATTGCCTGGAATCTGTGAGCCATGACCTCTAGAAAAGTCTTATTTTGAAGCCTGTTTTTACATTGATACAAAAACTATTAAATTCGGTAACGGAAGCAGCATCTGTTTTTATTCCAGCAATGGAAGCTGGATTGTTTTTATAGCAATTAAGAAACCCTTGGGGAGGAGCCCTACAGTAGGCTTTTTTAAGGGTTAACTCCTTTTTCTGGTAGTCAGCTCTCATTTAACTCTTATGACTACGTGGATTTTGGATTAGCAAGAGCAAGACCACAGATGCTCCCAACACCTTCTGGTGCATCAAATGGTTGTGAACAGTGTAAGGGCTCATCTAATGACAGTGCCCACTGCTCCTTCAACCTGCACTGCTTCTTACAGAAGTCTAGCCACTAAGGTTTTTTTAAAGGATAATATGGCATGTGTGTGCTTTATCTTAATTTTAGACATGGTTAGTTTGATTTACGTTTGGGATCTATTACTTGAAAAAGCTTGTTAACTATCAGTATTTTCTCTGAGGAGCTAAGAAATAATGTTCAAGTTATATGTGAAGATCTAAAATTCTACTTTACATTTATTGGGGGAAAGACTGGCTCATCTATTTAGAGGAAAAACTACTCAACTGACCACAGAATTTGCTATTTCACCTTCCTTGAGAGAAATCTGCTATATGTTATGAGTTGTATACGAGGTGTATTGTTTTATGATAAGATATTCTTGTAAAGTACCAAGAGAGTGGGAAGGTGGAATACTTTGTGAGAAATACCAAAGGATGTGAAATTTTAATTTTGGAAGGAAATTTTCAACATTAGGTGCTTGTGAAAATGTAGCAAAAAGCTTTACCTTGGTATTATATATTGAGGAAGTGTAATGTCAGATTCCTTCTGGGTTTTTACACACAGAAAACACATCTGTTTTATACACACAGGTGAGTGTCTGTGACTAGAAAGTAAGTTTTGAATTCTACAAAATCAGTAGGAAGTTTGCCATTTAATTACATGTGGCTAAGATTTGGCTTATGGTGTTTATGGCACTCAGACTGGATTCTTTTCTTAGTCACACTGGTGAAGCTTAAAACCATTTGCTGGTCACTGGTTGTTGTCCTCAGTGGTGGGTTATTGTACTTAAAAACATCAAATAGATGTAGCATTTGATAAGGAGAGCTTTGGAAGGATTGTCTCTGCTGGGGGCAAGTCTCAGGCCATCTCATCAGACAAAGAAAGGCGAGATATTCCTTTGTTACACAGAGATACAGAGAGCTTCATAGATTGAAACCAGCTTACGCGGCTTCACCCGGGAATTGCTTAAGCATAAGGACAAAATATGCTTCAAATTTGTGTGTTTTCCTTTTTTTGTGGATCAGCAGTGAATTATTACTTCAGATGTTTCTAAGATGACCCAGCTTTATTTCAGATGTTTGTTGTGAGTCTGAGCTGTCCATTCAGATGGGTCTTTGTGGGTAGAAGTAGATGGATCTGTCATTGTGGAAAAGCTAGAAGTGGGTCCAGCACAAAGGCCCTTTCCAACCTAAATGATTCTGTGGTTCTGTGACATTTTGTCAATGTGATAGCCAAAGCAAGCAAGTGGTTAATAATTCATCCCTTCCATTTCTGGCATTAACTAAGAGAATGGAATTGATAGACATATTAATTATTCTGTTACATTCTTTCAAAAAAGAAAATTCCCAAATTACAGTAATTTCATGGAAGTATTGCAGCAATGCTTTTTAATCAGAGGTCTTAATGGCAAGAGGATGAAAATTGCTATCCGTATTGGGAATGTGTAACAGACCACCAAATATCAGAAATATCCATAATAGGAATTTTGTTTTATAGTCTTTTTAGTTTGAAGCCAATGATTCTAACAAGCCTGTTACACAACAGACTTATGCACTTTGCTAGGTTTTGGTTATTTGACTCCCCATGGAGTTTGAAAGAAAGGAAGTAAAAAGCCCCTGACTCTAGTTTTGTTGACCCTCTTCCAACCTGCTAGCAACCCTTGTGATATTTTAATTGTTTAGGGAACAAATTATAAAAACTGTCTTGCAAGAGCATGGGATTTCAGCTATTCTGCAAAAGATAAAAATATTGAATATTTTATAAGATGTGAATTACCAGGACTAGAGGCTGTGAAATTTGCACTCTAGTTTTTGAAACACAGCTTCGGCCTGTTGCCAGTGAAATACTTTAGAAATGTACTTTGCCTAGAATTGTAAATGAATCTCACAAGGCTTTAAATAACCTGTGTCGTAGAGTCACTGTGGTTACATGTGAGAATACTTCGTAATGCTGTGTTCAATCCACTACATGACTGGCAGAGCTTCAGAAATACTGTGCTTTGGAAAATCATATTAAATATTTTCCCATGCTTCAGTTGACTCTTAAAAGTCTTTGCTTTTAAAACACAAAAGAAATCATTAGTCACTGTAAGAACATGTATTGGATTTAACTGCTGTATTGCTTCATTTTTCAGATTTATTGTATTTTTGCCTTAAGCATATGTATTGGCATTATTTGAAGACTTTGGTCAGGATTTCTTTGCACTCACTGAAAAATTCCTGTATAAGTCAAAGGCACAGTAAAGACCCCAATAGGCTGGCTGAGATAATAAGGTTGAGGTGTGAGAGAGCTGTGGAGATCAGCTAAATGATGGGAAGAGTTGGCAGGTTCAGGGTGAGAGACTAAGGAGAAAACAAGAACCAGATTGGTTTTATACGAGATTACACAGCGATGCAGAGTGGTACCGTTACAGGTGGTAGACCTTCTTTTACTACTTTGATGGGTGTTCTTCCCATGTCTTTAGCATCCTTCCCAATGGGATGGTTGGCAACTTAGTTCCTTTACAACATCACGGTTTCATCCTGGAACCTTTTAACTGGATGGAGCAACTAAGATGTTGAAGTAGGGAAAAGTCTGTGAAATACCACATAACGTGAGGTTTTGAAACATTAATAAGACATTTGCTTACCTGACTCTGAACCCACTTGCCTGCCTTCATGACCTATAAGTCCCGGCATGGTGATGCAAGATGTTCCCAGCCTACTAGTTAATTTATTTAGGTAGGTGCTACTTCCTTAAGAAGGCAATTTACTGTTTTTGTGTGACAAGCAGGTCAGAGCTGTGTATTGTCTTAGACATAATGAGCTGTGTCTATTTGTCACCTCTGAATGAAAGAAAAAAACCCCCACCACATTAACCTGTAGGCTTTTTTCTCCCAGCTCTTGTTTCTTCATGGCTAACAGTGGGGGTGGATCTCTACAGCTGTTGCCAAGGGGTGATCAGAGGGTGTTACTGTGAGCAAGTTCTGAAGAGCTCCTCTTTACATGTAAAGTCAAGTCAGCCTGCAAACTTCACCATCTTTTTTTACTGCAAAGGCACCTTAAGGAGATGGAGTTCAAAAGCAAGTTAAAAGTAAAGTGAAACAGCCTTGTTAAAAATAGACATCAGCTATACACAAGATTGTTATAGGCTGAATATATTTTTCCTCATTTGTAGTTTGAATAAAATAAATATTCAAACAAGACTTGGCCTCAAACTTAAGGAGGTAAACAAAACCCATCAAACTATACATCTATGTCTTTTTTAAGACAAACATCCATTTTTCTGTGTTTTTCTTCAGAATGTGTTTTAAACTGCTTGCTACATTTACTTGCTTGGGACTTTAATTTGTTTTGGGTTAAATTTTTCAAATGGAGGGACTGTCTTACTTCTCTGAATTAAACAAAGCATAATGAAACCAAGTTGCTCAGGGCTTATGCACTGAGTAATAGCTGTGTTGATGCTTTGTTCCTACATAATTATACTCACTTTCTTTGCCAGTGGCTACAGAAAAGTTTAGTCCATCTATTTAGGTTTTGTCTTTGAGATGTGTCACATTCCTAATGACTACATGATTTGTAACTCCCCATTCCTCACCCTCATGCAATAAAAGAAGTATCATTTCTAGTATGGGGTAAAAGTGTTGCTTCCATATGGTTTTATATAGACACCCACATATCTCAAAAGAGCTGAAGGAATTCTTTAGAGAATCAAGGGTAGGATCTCAAGAATTTCCTTTTAATTTAAAAAAGTGCACCCACTTTACAGTGGTTCCTTTTACTGGACTGTACAAACATAGCTGAAAACTGAGGGGAGCTATTGAACTGCTCACCAGCCATGCTGAAGCTATTAAAAAAAAAATCCTAACCTGTAAATGATTTGGAGAACAGAGTATAATCTGTCAGATTATTATACTTAGGTACTTGAGAGTTTTGGATTCATGTTCAGGGTCACCCCAGAAGGAAAGCTGTGGGAGTTCTATCCCGTAGTGTCCCTGTGCGTGGACAATCCTGCTGGCACTCTTGATCCCTGACAGTACAAGATCACTACATCATTGGCAATGTAAGATCAGCTCATCACAGGAATTTGTCCTAATAGACTGGCTAGTCTTTTAAATTTGGTGAGTCCAACAACTGCAACTCTAAACTATGTCTGGTAGGGGAAAAGCATATTCTCTGTAAAGCGTNTCCAACAACTGCAACTCTAAACTACGTCTGGTAGGGGAAAAAAAGTGAACTCTAGAAAACACAGAAGAGGTGAATTGCTCAATTTTCTATCCCTGAGTGGGGATAAGAATGTTCCCTTAGTCTCTAGCATTGACTGCATTCACTAAGACTTGGTGATTAATTTCTGTGGAGAACAGACAATAGAGGGGCCTTTGATTCCTTACCTGAAAATGCATAATTTTGAGCTATTTTGCATCTGGAAGGAAGAAAGTTCCAAATTTTGAGGTCAACCGTATTAACAGACCTCTGCAGATATATTTTTAGTTCACTGAATGAAAGTCAGAGTTGGCTGGTGAATAATGCGTTTCCTTCTGCTAAGTATGTTAGCTGATACTTTATTACAGAATGAAGTGTTTTCTTTCCCATTTTTCTTGCAATTGGCAAAGTGTAAAACTTCCAGTTTACACTTGGCCTCAGAGAAGACTTTCCTGTGCTTTCTCCTCAAATTTGTGTATGTAGCTTGTCAGTAGCTTTTATGGTATTGTGGAAAAGTCACTGTTATTGCGAAAAAATTGAAAAATTGCTAATTCTTGTATAGGTTCAAAGTAGCAGATGTTTGCTATTGTCTTCTCAAGAATGAAATTTAATTGCTACATGCTACTAGACTTTAAGATTGTCAAGGGAACATTATCTCACTATAAAAATAATTAAAACCTCCTTTCAGGATAATGCACGTGTGGCTAATATAAATGTTGGCCACAGGCATTGCATCTGGGGATTTTATGATTTAAGGTATTTTTTGAGTGCCATGTTGTGATCTCACGTCTGTGGGTATAATTCCATTGACTTCAGTTGAAATTGCTCTGTTCTCATCTGTGAAATCACAGTTCCTAAAACCTATTTCCTAATATTTTTATCGTGTTTTATGCCCGTGTCTCAGGACCTGGGAACATTTAAATGGAGCAACTTTAGAGTACATTGAGTTTTCACAATGCTGCTTTGAGCTGGATTTCAGTTATATGTAGTATTATAAAGCCAGGGGGCCAGAGCAGTGAGTTGGGATGTCCTGGAGTATGTCTATTCTCTTACAGAACCGGATGTAAATGTTTACATTTTGTAATGTGTGAACTCAAAGCTGAGAGGTTCTCTGTGCTCTGGTGGTGTATCTGTCACTTGAGGGTTTTGTGTCCTATCAGCTTTTGCATATAATTCCAGATTTTTATGAATCAAGTGTTTCCAGCACCAGAATAATACCCAGATATCAGTGTAGTATAGCTTGGCTACATCAAGAGGATAATTTTATTTTAGCTGGGTGTGAGACTTTGGCTGCATGAGATGGAATTGATTCAAAGCTGGTTTTCTTCATCTTTCTTTGACCCTAAAAAACATGGCTTTTTGGTACTGAGAAAAATGAAGTTTTTTTGCAAAAAACTGGTGTCTATTGTGAAAGACTGAGAAGTGGCATGTCCAGTTTTCTAGAATTGTGGTTGATAGGTACATTGAAAACTACATGCAACTCTTTGAGTTGCTGACATTATATAAGCACTGAGTATTGTACCTTTAAAATTATTCCTTCCTTAGTTGTTACTTCACCTCCAAGGGAAGAAAACACAAAAATGCTGAGCTTAGAGTATTGTGTGAATATTCAGTACTCCTCAACTGCTAAGAACAACTTGCGACATACTGGGGCAGGACGGGCAGAGAGGGGAGAAATATTTGTGGGAGATCTCTGTAAACCTGTTTAACCCAAGCAAAAGTCTTTTCCCTGAAATGATTGCTCTGTGATGTTTCTCCTGGTTCAGCATCATTGTTCTGGTTTGACTTGATCTTAAGACCAGCTTGGTGGTAGTGGAACAATAGACCAATACAGGACTTTTAAAATTTCTGTTATGAATTAGCAGTGTGGTCCACATCAGCTTGTCAGGGAGCATATGAATCCAGAACAATGCCAGATGCCTTCAACTACGCGTCCTAATGCTGCAGCTTAGGCAGCTGAGGTGCCTGTGGCTTAAGGTCTAGAGATATTTGTCTTTGAGGTCATCAAAGTAGGAAAAAAAGTGAAAAAAATTGAATGAAAGATTGTGGCTTGCTGCAGTGATAGGCATGAAATTCTGGGCCCATCATATATATCTTCTTTTTTCTGTGTTGTTGATGCCTCTCAAACCTTTTATTTCCCAGTTAATTTCCCGTGAATGTTTGCAGCATGATTGGAACAGAAGGATAATCTTCAGTATTAGAGAATGTTTAAAGGGCATGCTTTTTAGGGTTGATTTCTTTCATGTATTAATGGGGGAACTCAAGGGTGAGTCTCATCTGCATGGAACAGACCTCAAAGTGGACAAAAGCTGAAATGCTTTGACAGCTCACACAGCTTTCTCTCAGCAGAGTAAGTAGGACGGGGAGGATTTTCAGAAGTGCTCATCAGTAGCTTGATTTTCTTCCCACTTAAATGTGTTGTTTGTTTTGGAGGTTTTTGTTGTTGTTTTTTTTTCTGCTGACTTCTCTGGGAGTGGATGTGAACCAAACTGATGTAAATGTTACTTTTCTAATGTAGTGGCCATGTTTCTTGCAGAGCACTGAAGCCCTGTGTCTCCTGTTCTCTCTGTACCTTCACAGGTGTGCATGTGTGCGTGTACTGCAAGTGTGGGTTTTCTTGTGACCTGTCCCTGTAGTCTTCCCTCATTGAAGCAAAGTACTGCTTTAGCCCCAGCACGATTTGTACGTGGGGTTTGTGTTTTAAATTTCTCTGAATAATAAGTGGTTTTAATTCCTGCTAAATGTTGTTTACTTCCTGCCTCTGAATGGTAAAACCTCAGTGTCTGTTTTTCATATGCTGTTTCAGGAACCTCATGTGATCCTACATGTTGCGCCCTAGGGAACAGCAGATGAGGTCAGCCCTGCTGCTTACTTATCTTGGGATTCAGCCCTTCCGCCCTTGCTCTTCAATAGTCACATTCTTGGTTCCAAGCCACTATTGAAAGGTGAAGATCTCCTGGAGAACCCTTATGGTTCACCTGGAGCTGATGGTGTTGCTGTGGCGTTATTTCAGAGGGGCAGCCATCCTCCTCACGGGCATTTGGTAACTTGTTGCACTCTAGTAAGGGTGAGGAGCTTTTTACTTTGATGAGGATCAGACGGAATTTCAAACACCTCTCTCAGGTTATATATTAACCTGTATCTTCGTCCTTGATGGATAGCATCTTGACAGAGCTGAGGGGTAAGACAGGCAGTACTTTGAAGAGCATAATGTCTGAGCAAGCTCTGAGAGAAGAGGGCACTCAGCCACCCTTTGAAATAATTGCTTATGTTTCTATGCGAGATCTGCCTGACTTTTTCTGATCAGTAACTTTTGAAAATTTTCCTCATGTGGTGACTTCATTGTTCTCTATTTATTGCATATCTTAACTGTTTTTTTAAAAGAACTTGAGCTGATGCCAGCATCAACATGTCTGAGCAGTTTTGATGCAACTTAGGTAGCTTTAGGCCTGAGGTCATATGAAAAATATTGCTTTGGGGACTAAAGTCTTAAATATTATACCAGCAGGAGTTTCTGTAGAAATTTCAAGACAACTGGGCAAGTAATTTTTGGGAGTTGAGTGCAATAGCTTTTGTTTTCTGCTTTATCAACTTTGGGATTAAATATAGTGGGCTTTTTGGAACACATATGTTGGGGATGGGATAGGGAGATGAACTTGGGATGGAGGTTAACATTTTGTAGAATATTAATTCAACACAAAGCTGAATAACAGGCTGCTTAAATTACATTATCACTAGGAGAATATGTTCTGACCTCATTTGCAAATAAAAATACTAGTGGTAGTAAAAAGCCACTGTCAAATTTTCCACCTAATGCCCATGTTTGTGCTCCCTTATTTTTTCTCTTGAATACTTATCTTATGGCTGTTGGCAATTTTCAGATACCAGTTGGAAGGAAATAACTGACTTTTAGAAGTGCAGTATCTTGTCTTCAGATAAGATAGGATACTGACTCCTTCTGTAATGGCAGAGCTGTAGGTTTGTTGGCACATCCATTAAGAACAGTCATGCCTCCAAAAGCTTTGCTCTTCATTGAATGTTTGAAAGACCTGCTCCCAATCTAGATGAGTGAGGAGCAGCCTTGCTTGGAACAGAGTCTCATCCACAGCTTCCTCCCTCCAGCCGGTTATAAATGCCATGGGTGCCTTTCAAAGTGTCTGACCTTTCTGGGTAGGGAAGTCAAAGGAATTGTTTCCCTGTGCCATGTTGGCTGCACACATTTCTGTGCCACACTGCCCCAGGGCATCACCTCGCTCTGGACCTCAGGGCTTTGAACTTCTTTCATTCCTCTGACCCACTGGATGTCAGAGAAATTTGATGCTGTAGGTTTTAATCATGCAAGATCACAGCAGTTTTTCTGAGCAATTCTAGCATTATCAACTTATAATAACAAAGCCTAATGCTGTAAACAAGTGCTTTGTGGTGTGTTACTGAAATTCTGATTTGTTGGACTATCCTCTTCTACTCTCATATTTTTAAAGCACAGAAGGTGCAGAGGGGAACAGAACTCACTAGAAAACAAATTAATTTTTGGGGAGAGAAAAAAATATTAGAAGGATTCTTGGTTTTTTTCATCTTTTTCTTTTTTCTTTATTTGAACTGATTTTTATTAACTCCAGCCAGCAATTAAGCACCATCCAGCCACTTGCTAGCTCACCCCATGGCAGGACAGGGGAGAGAACTGGAAGATTAGAAGTGAGAAAACTCTTGAGTTGAGATAAAGACGGTTCAATAGGTAAAGCAAACCCCCACATGCAGACAAAGCAAACCAAGAAATTCATTCACCACTTCCCATGGGCAGGCAGGTGCTCAACCATCCCCAGGACAGCTGGGCTCCATCACATGTAACAATGACTTGGGAAGACAAACACCATGACTCTGAACATCCCACTTTTTCCCCCAGCTTTCTATGCTGAACATGATGCCATATGATCTGGAATATCCCTATGGTCAGTTGGGGTCAGCTGTCCCATCTGTGTTCCATCACAACTCCTTGTGCACCCCCAGCCCACTCACTGATGGGGCAGTGTGAGAGGCAGAAAAGGCCTTGGCTCTGTGCAAGCACTGCTCAGCAGTAACAAAAAAAATCCCAGCGTTATCAGTGCTGTTTCCAGCAGAAATCCAAACCACAGCCCCATACAAAGTACTATGAAGAAAATGAGCCCTATCCCAGTCAAAACCAGCACACTTGAGTAGTTCTACCTTGTTGCAAAAAAGAAAACAGACCCAAAAAACCAGAAGCCTCTGGGAGCTTTAGCACAATTGTTAATTATTTTTAAAAAATTATTAGAAAGTCTAATGTGCCATGAAAAACCACTTCTGGATACAGAAAATATCTAACTTGATGTTCTTGCAGTGTTCAGCCTAGTCCAGTTCCCAGTAGAATGTTTTCATCATCCACATGTTGCTCTCGCTTTAGCTTTTTAATGTCTTGCACAGTGGGATAAGGTGGAGGCGCCGACGCTGTGTTTGGATTGACTGTGGTAATGAAAAGCATGTCCTGAACACTTCTTTTAAAGTGTCACTGTTGTGTTGTGGTTGGCTGCCAACAAGTTTGCTCGACACAGTCAGGTAAGGTGTAAATGACATCAACTCCTCTGGTGTTTTCCCCTGAAGGGAATGGCTGAGCTGTCCAGGTGGTCTTGGCTGTGACACTCTGAGCTGCACACCAGCTCTGGTAAGGCACCACTTGGAGGAGGTTGATGGACTGCAGTCAGGACCATTGTGTAATGTAGGTAGGAATGATAATCTCTCTCAGTCCAAAAAGTGCAAGTGCAATTGAGTCCACTTGTGAAGCCAAAATCCATTGCTCTCTGTGCTGATTCACAGTGGGAGCTGACTTGAAATATCAAGGAGGGATTAGCGTGCACAGCGTGCTGTGATTAAGGGCTTGTGCCACTTGGTCAGACCACGGCGTGAAGCTGTGGTGAGTGTTGAGTTGCTAATCTCTCCTCAGGTTGCTCGACTTCGGTTTGTGTGCAAGCAGAGCAAGGTGGCTGATTGGCAGGCTCCTTTCAGAGCCAGGGGTTTTAGAGCACTGCTGAAGAATAGGTCTGAAATGTCACCACTCCCAGTCCCTCACTAACAGGAGCAACTACACTAAAGCCTTACCGAGGAGGGAGAACTGGTCTGGATTTCAATTAATGTTTTAAAAATATTTTGCTGCTTTTTTCTTTCACATAGGTTCCCATGTACTGGTGAGCTAACAAGACTCTCCTGTGCTAAGAGAAATTTAAACATTTTATTGAGCTTCCCACTCAGGAGTCTCATGTTGCTATGCAGGAGTCCATTCATGGAGGAGGGGTTCTTTAGAAAAAGATGTTTCAGCCTGTGCCTTTCTTAATGCCCAACTTCAGCCTTTCCAAGTTCTCAGTATTAGTGGGGGGAAGTGTTCTCCCATTCTCTTGCCTCACACATGTCTTTCTGGCCCACTTTTTCTCACATCAGGGGTCTGACCTGCTTGGGAGTTCTCTGTAGCCCAGGTTCTCTGACAGTATCATGACCCAGCCCTGACAGAGCAATTTTGCTGAAATGGTTTTCCCACTGCGTGCTGTGAAAGAGGTGCACTGTGCCTGTTCTGGTGGTGGCAGACATGCCTGAAGTCCAGCAACTTAGAATATTCTGAGCTAGAAGGGACCCGCAAGAATTATCAGGTCCAACTCTTAAGTGAATGGCCCATACAGGGATCCAGCCCACAACCCTGGCATTATTAGCACCATGCTCTACCCAACAGAGCCAATCTGTGAGAACTGGTACGAAATGCATGTTCATCCCAAACTCCAAAAATTAAAAGTTGCTATCGACTTGGGGAGTGTGAAGCAACAGAAAACCAGGGCAGAAAGATTAAACTGAGATCCTTGCCTGATTGTCTATTACAGGTTTCACAGATGTGTAGGAAGTGTGGTATTTTGGTCCCTTCTCTAGACCTCAGGCACCAGATCTTTGTGGCAGGTCCCAGGCGCAGATGAAGGCGAGCGAATCAAACTGTGCTGAAGTAACCAGATCAAAACAGTGTAGGAGATAACGGTGAAGGATCTGCTCCTAAAGCTTTTTCTTATGCTGGAGTCTTTGTGGAGGAAAGGATGCAATTGTGCTAGTGTATTATTGTTGAGTATCTGAGCACCCCCTCCCTGTTACTGGCTCTCAGATACTTTGTTATTGCCAATTCACTGACCTCTCCTATGCTAATTGCACAAGACCAGGTTGAAGGTCTGTCATGTCATCACCTGGGAAACTAGAAAATAAGTGGAATAAAACCCATTAAAGTATTTATAAATAGAGTCATGGAGGGTTGGAGTAGAGATAGGTATATTTAGTGCAATTGGAAAGCTTTTTAAAAACAATTTTTTAAAGAGGGATGTAAGAATTCTATCAATGTTGGTAATTTCTAGTTGTGAAAAATAACATTCAGAGTTTCATGGAGGGAAGAAAGAAAGCTAACTGTGGGGTGGAGAGAGGATGATGGTACTAAGTAGCAAGATTCGATGCAGTTGTGGTAGGTGGACAGAGTTGTAGGGAGTCCACAGCTCTCCTGCCATACTGTGTTCAGTTTCTGGGAGGATCAAGGTTCAAGATAAAATGTGTCAAAGCTCCGTTCCCACTAACCAGTGAGACCCTCTGGGCAGTGCAGCCACATGTCTGACTCTCCTGTCCTCTGTGGAGTGCTGCCTGAATTGTGACCCCTGCTGCTGTGGTGACAATGTGATATGTGCCTGGCCAGATCCGAACTCCTTAAGAGTGTGCTTGTGTGGTCTGGCACAACTGTTTTAGCCTGGAAACTCATGCGTCCTTTTGTACTGAGGCTACATCCTCACACAGTAAACTGTGGTGGGAAAGAGTTTCCCCGTGCGTTATTATGCCAGTGGGGAAGTTTTATGTCTCATGATAAGGTTTGTACAAGCACTGTCTTCCTGCTGTAGCTTTTGCTAGAAAAGGTCACTCACTGCCTGTTTCCTGCAATTGCCTGGAGATCTCCCAGGTGAGTGGCTTGCTTTTGCTCTGTGCTGCCTTGGATCATCACGAGCAGGGTTAGCAGTAAACAGCCTGAGTAATGGGCCTTTGCCAGGTTGGTTTGTTGTGGCTGAACTGGGCGTGGGCAACTAAAGGGACAGGAGTTGAATAGGGGTGATAATGGGGGTCAGTCTTCCGCTTTCCCCTCTTCTTTAAATGGTCACAACCAGTGCTGGTTGGGGATGTGTGATCAAAATGTCCATAATATCTGTGCTCTGATATACAGAACCTGGAAAAGTAACTTAGCTACCCCAAGACTTATCCATTGGCTCTACCCTGGTGCTTACTTCAGAACGAATGCTATTCTGTATTTGAGTGTAAGTGCATGCAAAGTATTTGAAAAGACAGGCTTAGAAACAAACAGGATCCCTTGCCACGCCCTGTCACTGGCTTTTTTCCTGTTTTAATTAGGAAAATACAAAATCTGCTTTTATAAAGATCTTTGCTGTGCTAGCAAAAATGTGTCACCCTCCAGTTTGACCTCTCCTGTTCCAATGCCGGGAAAGATTTCTTTGAAGAAAGAATGGAATAAATCATTCAAGTGACTATGTTTTGCAGTGCCTGCCTAGCCAGATGAGTAGTCTTCTGAGCTCTGGGGTTCAACATGCCTACTTTTCTATAAATTTGTGTCCAGTGGTTGACTGCGAGTCTCAATGGAAACTTTTCCCATGGTTGAGGAATTTGCTGGGATTCTCCCCTCTCTCTGGGATTGCACATGCCAGCCTCACCTTTCACAAAGTTAATTATAGAATCGCCTTCCTGCCTGTTTTCACTAAACTTGTAAGAACCTGCAGGAATTTGCTTCTCCAGCCTTTTGTCAAACCTTGGTTCAATGGCTATGGGCCAAGACAAAAACTCTGGGATCAACACATACACAGAGATATTGTGGTTGTCGTATAAAAATCTCCTTTCCCCAAGAAGCAAAGCAGAGGGAATGTGTGGTGGGAACTACATTGTGGGCTCTGTGTGGGACAAGGAGTCACCAACAATGTCCTGAGAAGCAGGGATCTTGCACATACAAAGCAGGGAGTAGGAGTACAGCAACTTCTCTTTCCCCTCTTGTTTGAGCTTCCCTGCCTATGTCCCTCCAACACTATAGGGGATGCTTGATGATTTTCTTTTTCTTTTGTGATATGACTTGTAACTCAAGTTCAGCACAGTGGGCACTTGGGGAAGCAACCTTACAAGTAGTAAGGGCCAGGGCAGATTTGCCCTATTTAACCACAAAGACTTTTCAGAATTAAGAGAAATGTGGTAATATTTCTAGTAACCATAACAGCAGTATGGTAACTGCAGTCATAAAGACACAGGGTATGAAATGAACAAGGACTATTCAAAGGTATGTTTCCCACTCTGGTGGTAATTCACTCTGTGAAAGTAACAAGTAGTTACATGTAACACTTCCCAAGTGTGGGAAAAGCATAGTTCAGTCTTGCATATTCAACATGTGAAAAATAACTAGATGTAGAGACACATACCATAAATAAGCAGAAAAGCCACACATGGGCTTGCAGATGTTTTACCACATCAGTGAGATTTGCATGCTATTGCTGGCATTGCCATTTAACTTGGCGTGTGATTTGGGAAAAGTCGTCTTACTGTTCTATGCTCTGGCATATCTGTTTTCATGAGAGACTGTGGCTGTCCTCTGAAATCTCACTCTACTTGTAGAGGAGTTGGCTTTTTTTCTGATAAGCTCTGTAGTAATGTTTCCAGTACAAATACAGAAGGTGCTGGGGAAAAGACTGTAATTTGCAATTTCGGGACATAGCCTGAGCATCCTGGGTTTTATTAGATTCTCAATCTCAGCCTTAAACCAAAATGAATAGCTAAAGGTTTAATGTTTTGGGTTTTACCTCACAGTTTAGGATGAGTTGGAGCACCAAACAAGCTTTTCAGATACAGAGGTAAACCTGAGAAAGGAGAAGAGTCAGGCATAGAAGTGCAATGGTGTTTCCCAGAAACAGCCTGACTGTCAGCACAGTGACTTGTGTCACACTGTTAAGAAACATCATCTCAGGGTCTGAAATGGAGCTCAAATTTACAGGAAGGCCTTATATGTCATTCACCTTGAGTATGGGATCTGCTTTCATGATTAGTGATAAGGTGTATGGCAGTTATAAGATGAGAGGTTTATGGGTGTAGTGATAATTTCCTCTGCTATTTACTGATAGACTCTCCTCCATTTCTGCAAATGAACTTGAAAGGGAGACCTTTTAATCATGTTAGCAACTGCTCTAGCTGAGAGCAAGTAGTAGTGTCCTTTCCTATATCTTCAGCTGCTCAACAGTTCTTGTGAGAAATTCCACTTCTGAGGCTAAAACTTCCCTGCGTATACCAGCATTTATTTATTTTTGTCTGTTCTGAGAATAGAAGGTTTCAGCCACACTTCAGTAATGAGAGAAGAATGAAATTAGATTTTCTTTGTCCCCAGAAATGTTGGGTTTACACATCCTTTCAGCTGAGTGGATGAAATTGTAAAATTGGGATGTGACAGTGGTGCTCCAGAATTCTCCAAGGGCGTTTGAGCTTGACTTCATGGCTTCATGCGGTTTTTTGTGGCTGATATGGAGCCGATGAAGCAAACTTTTCCAGTTCATTCTTTCTAAAGCACACAACAAAGGAATGATTTACTACAGAAGCATCTGCAGCTAATTTAGCAGAGTATTCCAGTGAAGTGTATTGCTGCATATTGCTACAGAGACCTGGCACGGTTGGTGGCAAGGCCAGAGAAGAACCTTTTGCATGGCTGTCAAAATGAGAGGGTACCTCAGTCTCTTGCACTTTTATTTGAACTGAAGCAGAGGCAGCACTTTTCTAGAGTTGTCCAGTAGTCTGAAATGGTAGATAATTTCTCAGCAGTGAGGTGTTTTTTCTCCTTCCCTGTTTCCTTGATCACCCCCCCAAAGTTTTTTGATCAAGGAAAGATAATTAGTGGAGCCGAGTATTTTGCCAACCACGTTTAATGCTGGTGTGACGGCCGAGTCCTCCGTGCTTTCCTCAAGCACCTCAGGCTCCAAGTGAGCAATTGGAAATGGTTGTCTGGTAAAAGTTCTGTCCAAACTGGTGAGGAGAGAAGAGTGCAGAGAGTAGTTGATGTCTGAAAAGAAGTATGAGGGTTGCTTTATGTTTTAATTTTGTTCTTAAGCTCTTTCCAAGAAAAGACCTGTCCACCACTGCCGCTCTGACTTTTCTTCTTATCTCATTCCTTCCTTTCTGCTGGCCCATGTTTGAGTGGTGAGATATGACCCCTCTTACATTACTCCTGTCTCATTTTACCATTCTAAGTTCCTCATATGTCTTTCTATTTCCTTCCTTAATTTTTGTCATGATGTTTAAAAAACCCCCAGAATTCTTTGATGGTACCACATGGGCAGAAAAATGTTTGCAGGATCATGTCATTCAGTCTACACAATGCTTGGATCTCAGCCACTCTCTGACTTCATTGCTTACATGACTTCTAAATATTTATTTTTTAAATGGGCTTATAAATTGCTATGGTTGATTAAAAGACTCCTGAAAAATATGACTTTTTCTAAAGACATGCAGAGTAGTGGTTGGTTTTAACAAAACAAGACAACAAAAAAAGCAAACAGCTTGTTTAATTTTACGTGAAGCATCAGATCTGTGCAAAACTATATGTTGTTTTATTGTTTAAATCTTGTGGCTAGTATCTGAATAGCCAGCGTGTATTCAGAATGACCATAACCTTGGCAACTCTGAACTCATATATCAATATTTCTAACATGAGAGATGTGACCATAATTTTCTTTCAACAGCCGAGTTTTGGGGGGTTTATTTTCTTTTGGTTTTTAGTGTATTCCCCTTGTGCTTTTGCTTGGACAAATACTGTGTCTTATGTGATTAAAATCAAACCCTCTTACTAGTGTATATTTAAATTGCTTTGTCCTGTATAAACAGGCAGATCTTGGCTCCAGCTCTGCATTAGTATGTGAGACATCAGATTCTTAAGAACATTGGACAGTCAGAAATCAGTTAATGGGAACTAATTGTCATTGCCTTGTGATGAAGGCTTAGTGGAAGTACCTTAATAGAAATACGTAGGTGACTGTAAGGGTCCAACCCAGATACGAGTGTGGGGAAGCCTATAAGGTAAAGCTAATTTGATGAGATATAGATGCTTATCTAGTCTTTCTTTGCTGCAATGATAAACAGTTAAAACACCTTCATAGATGCTTGCCAGGTAAATATATGAGAGCAGGTTTGCCTTGTGGAATTTGAGTATGGTTGTGTAATATTTTTCAATTTTCTACTTGGAAATCTTTATTTTTTCAAGTACTTCATACTAGGGTTTATGCTACAAAACTTGTCAGCCTGCTCCAAGAGACATAAAGAGCCCTGTCAAACACAGATTTAAAACAGATTTTTATTTGCCATGCCTGAACTTATGTGGTAAATACGGCAATGTAAAAAACACAATATTTGTGGAGGTAAACGGCTCAATCTACTAATCTTACTTTCTAAACAGTACCTGAGAGTACAGATGACTTGCTTTGCCAAAAACAAGCTTTAGGAAAAGTAACCACGACATCTTGTTTTGACAGTGTAAGTGGGTCAGGGTAATACTATTCAGCCATAGTGTTTCATTATAATTACCAATTTAAAAATAAATAACACTTGAGAACATGTTATTACACTAACATGATCCAAATCCAGCTTTCATTGGACAGCCCAACTGCATAAAAAGAGCATGGTCTTTGAAGTTAATACTCCCTTACCACACGGTGCCTCCGCACACAAAGGCAATAACATCTGTATTATGGGGCATTTCTGTTGCTTTAATCACCACTTACTACACTCTTACTGGTCATTAGTTCTATAGATTAATGACACAAATCTGGATTTATTAGTGCCGTAAACCTGTGGGAAACAGTGAGTCGAATTAGTGTCTTTTTCATAATGACAACTAATGTGCTTTTTTTTAGACCTGAACATGGTGTGTCGCTTTCTACTGTAAAAATGACTGTTTGTGATCCATTTCAGGCTACTTGAATGATCTTTCATGACTTGCTGTAAGACTTCAAATTGTAGAACACTTTCCCACTTGCTAGCAAAGTCTCAGTTCCTGATTTAGGGGATCAAAAACTGTTTGGAAATCACTTTTTACCCCAGAGTGAAATGTTTTTCTTTAAAAGTAGTGCTTCCTTACATGTAAGGACTGGTCTTACTGGTCTTACTGACCCAGTAGAGACTCCTGGGTTCCTTGGGAGTATAAGATATTCAAGATGTGTGTGTCTTAATGTGACTGTTCACTGCTGGACTGCATCCTGAAATGCAAAACTGGTCAATGAAACAAGTTTCTGATGCAAAGTTAGGCTACAGTACTTAGTGTTCTTTGGTTTTTAAGGAGTTAACCTACCTGTCAAGCCATGTGTTTGTATTGTACCAATCTATGCCATATCTCCATAACCATGAGGACATTTCTGAGATGGTTAGAGACTTTGAAAGCTCTGTAAGTCAGTAAAAATCCATGTCTTCCCCTTTTTTTTGCTGTATTTTGCCATCCAGTTGATTATGGTCACTTCTAAGAAGGGCTGATGAATATGAATCTTACCTGCTACCCTTTATGAACCAGTTCTTAAGTTCAAGGTGAAAAGTTCTTTGTCAATTTGTTTGTCTTTCAGTAGAAATTAACTTTTTTATTTACAAGCTTAGCAACTGTGTAGTCTGTCTTGGCTGTAATGCTCCACAGCTGACGAAAAGGACCATAGAAATTGTTGAACCTTAGAACCAAGAACATGAAGGACCTCCAAGAGGTATATTTTAAGGAATTGTTGAGTACAGTAGTTTTCTTTAGTGTCCATTCCTGTGCTCTGGGAGGTGTGCTGCCCTATCTTCCACTGGCTGCGAAGTCTGGGCACCTCCTTCTGTTGGTCTGATAAAGGCAGTCCTTGTGTAACCCATCCCAAAAAACCTCAAATGGGTAGCCTCTTGGGGCCAGGTCCTTGTGTGGGGAAAGTGGCACAGTCATCTTGTAAGCAGAAGATAAAGATATTGCTCCTGGGCATGCGGAGCGATGGAGTGGCATATGGATCCCAGGCAGTTGCTTTAATAGCACATAGAAAAAAGAAGGATTCCGAATCCTTAAGAAATATTTCCTCTTGGTACATGCAGCGAGTCTCTCTATTTACTTGGGCTGAGCTGGAGACAGCTGGTGTTCCTCCAGACACTGAGGAAGCTGGGCGTCAGCACTGTCTGCTTCGATAAGATTAATCATGTAGAGATTCGTGGGGAATGGAGCCTAATCTGTTGGGATGCCACTGCAAGCACTCCAGGGGAAGAGGAGTGAGGAGGAGCAGCTGCCTGCTTTGGGCCTCCTGAGAGGAACGAGAGGAACCATCTGAGACAGCTGAGGTTGACTCCTGTTTTGAGGAGGTTGACTCTGCAGGAGAGTTGCTCACACCTTGTAGCTGACCATGTTGAACACAGCAGGCAGATCTGTGGATGTGTGATCACATCCAACTCCTAGCTCTGTGCACTTCAAACTTTCTTGGAAAAATGACCACATAATTGAGCACAAGAATACCTTCTGCTGGAAGGAACTTTGTTTCACCCTTGTATGGCAGAGTCCAAGGGTACTGTGGGCTTACTGAAGAACATGCTAGCACAAGTCTTGGCCGACAATCCAGAAGAGTGGCAGTTTTTTGACTTAAAATCCTCTGCAGTCACTTCTGCTTCCCATTTTCAATTAGGAAGTTGAGAATTGTTTGATCTATTGAATGCTTTCTGTGTTGTACATAGGTTGGAGGCTTTTGATCTCTCTCTCTTTTATACCTCTTTTATCAGCCAGAGTATTGTTCAGAGCCATGGAGTGATAACTCTTTGTAGGCTCAAGCTCTTTCAGGCTCCCTTCAGAGGTCCTGGCTAGAATCTGCCCAAGTTTGCAGTTTTGAAGCAGATTTTAGGGTCAGCCCAAGGTAAAGTGCACCATGTTATTTACCTTTCCACATCCTTGAATGCAATTAAAAGGTATGTCATAAGTGAAGAATAGAAAATTAGGAGGGGAGTTCTAGATCACCGGAGGCTGCAGCACACGAGTGCTGGTGCTTTCACATATTCCTAGTGTGGGGTTCCTGGTGCTGGTGCTTAACCTGAGGCAGGGAGAGCAAGAGCAGCTGCTCCTTTCCTTCTGGCTTGAACACAGTGTAAGTGGTGATGTACCCAGTGGGTGTTAAATACATCACTCTGGCACTTCTGTAACCTGAACTAAATACTCAGTTGCTTGCCCAGCGTGAAAAGAAAATGCATTCAAATGATTGAGGCTTGCAAATCTGTGCAGAGACTGCCTCTCCAAATCAAAAGTTTTTGTGCCCTGGTCTGTGGTAATAATTTCATGCTTTTTCCTTTTTGAGGTTTTCAGTCCAAACTCTCCAAGCATTAGTTTCACAAACAATTACTGCTAGTCATGAATGACTGGTTTCCAGCCTGGAATAATTTTACATGCTCCAGAGAAAGCCATTGCCTTTACCCAATTCTGTGATTATTTACTGTAACAAATTATTCCTGTAATAGTTGGGGTAATGGCAGCTGTAAAACAGAATATCTGTGATACTGTTGGGTTAGCAGAAGCACACAGAAAACAGTGATTTCTGAACTAGATGCCTCGCCAGAGGTGTGAGCATTGGCCTGTAGCTTTCCTGTTGTCAAAGGGAATCCATTCTCATTCTTTTAAATCGCATTTGCTGCACTGCTTCTACACAGAAGTGAGATGTGCTTTTTCATCCTACACAGAACAGTTTCACCCTAGAAAACTAATTCATATTTGATTCTAATTGGGTTGGGTTTTGACAGATTTATGGATACACTGGGTTAAGGGACTAAGGAACCATTTGAGTTTACTTCTCTTTCTTGCCCCCAGCCTCTTTAGTGCCTGTCTTCTCAAAAGATTTAGGTAACTACAGTGGACAGCTGGGCTGCATTTGGCCTGGTGGTGTAACATTGAGGGGCTTGGTACCCCTTAGCAGGGGTAGGAGCTGCCAGGATCAAGTGTTTCTACACCTGTGTGACAGTGCCTCTAGCAAGGACTAAGGAACCACAGCTGTCCAGACACTGAGCAGGGGGTGCAGCAGCTCACCCTACTGAGGAGGGGAGAGGGTTGGGTTTTGCAGAAAACAAAGCATTTTCAACATGGCAACATGGAGCAGTGTACTGGCTCAGAACTAGAGCTCCATGTCTCTTGCCCTCATTCCCTTTCCTGCCAGCACTGCCACTGGCATCAGTGGTGTTTGCTGTCTGCCCTTCTCTTGGGTTTAGCCCTTTCTTCTTGACTACTGTCTTCAGGTTATTTTTCCTGGTCCTTTCTCATTGTCTGGATCTCTTTCTGGTTTTTACATCCCACTTGGAGGAAGATTTGGTATTTACTACTGCTGCTGGACAGGGACAGTGTACAGCCACCTCTGCAGGTCACATTTAGCTGGTGCTGGGGACTGCAGTGTCTCAGTAGAAGCAGGGAGAGTCCTGGGCTTGGTAACATTTTCATTTCCTCATAGTAGCAAAACACTGGTGAATTCACAATGCACAGAAGAAGTCATAGGAAAGTTTATGTGCTTTGTGAACTTACAGATATAAGTGACATCATTTCATGGGTCTTATGATGTATTAGCTCAAAACTTGCATATTTGGGGATCTGGTTCTTCCTTTGCCATGTATTTCTATACATGTTTTTCAGACTTTAAGCATGACTACCTTAAGCCTGGATTATGCAGAAAATGTATGCACCATGTGTTGAACCCTGAACATCCTGCTTTTATCTTGTCATGTTATCTCATACCATTATGCTAGTTCACTGCTGAGCTTTTTAATCAAATGCTTCTGTGGCTCATCTTTATTATAATAGAGGCCAATTTTAAATTAAAATGCTTTATCAATACGAAAAATCCCCTTCTTTTGTAATTAGGAATTTCTTTATGCTTTTAATTAATACAAGTATTGAAGGGGTATTTGGTTTCTGATGCTATATCTGGATTCCACAGCCACATGATTTTAGTGATATATAGTTGAAATGTCTATTGAAAGCCTCTACAATAAAAATAGAAAAGAAATTAGATTACCTCTGAGACTTGAAAGAATTGTTGAAGAATTTATTAGAGCAATGTTAAAGTATGCTGTAAAACGAGTCATGTTAGTCTGCAAATTGATATGGGATATCTGGGGATTCAGAGTGCTGTACTACTCGGTTTAATTAAAATGTAGTCAGCTGAAACCTCCACTATAATCAAAATTGTTCCCCAGGGTTATACCTTCATTACAGTCCTGGTGTACCCTTCCAGTGCTGACCATTGCTGAGCTAAGTAATTAGTTCAGTTGAAAAAAAACCAAACAAAAACCCCCCAAACAACTAAAGGATAAAATTCCTGGGACAGTATTTAGGTTTATTGTTTGGGGTTTTTTATTGCTATGCTGGATTCCTTTTGATATCATTAATTGTATATAGCTATTCTTCCTGCTCCCAAAGACTAACAGTGAGAGACAAAGTAACTCTGATGTGAGGGTTATGCTGTTTTCCATATTGTAAGACTTGGAACATTTTGCAGTTGCTGTTTTCTGTAACTTTGGCTAAGCCACTGATCTCCCCTCTGCAGATGTGCTGCCTATCTCGTCCCTGTCGTGCTGTGGGTACACAGGGGTTTCCTTATCAACAGTTCTGCAGTAAATCAACAAGGAGGAGACTGCATTTCCTAACAGGGTCTCAAAGGAAGAATTCACATCATGAGAATTCGTGCAGGATACCAGAGGACATCTGCCTTACGAGGCTGTCCCCAGAGTTCAGACTTCAGGAGCCAGATAAAGCACTGCTTCTGTCTCTCCCACCCGTTGTGTATTCTGAGCCCAGCTTTACACAGTCTGTCATCAGTTTGTCCTCGAGCTGGATGTGGTAGTGAAACCCTTTGGATAAGGCTAACCCTTATCACTCTCTTGTGTCACATCAGGGCACTCTCCCAGGAGCTGCTGAATAGCAAAGACATGACCAAGAAGCCTTTGATTGTGACTGTCAATACTGGGACCTGCAGAATTGTAACTCAGAATTAAAAGGCATCCTATTGAGTTGTGTCTTTGACAGAGTGAGTCCCAAGTTTGTTCTTTATAATGATGATCGGAATGCAACTGCTTTGGATTCTCAAAAATACTTTAAAAAACACTCATGCTTTTTCAAGGGTTAAAGAAAGGGATTTCACGTCCTTTCTCTCAGAAGATAATGAACTATAAAATAAATATAATAAATAATATAATAAATACAGTAAATTGTATTCTCCTCTAGCACATCCAGAATCCCATAGAGCTTTACATATGTTATTTAGGCTCCAACACATGCCATTAAGGGATATTTCTACTTTTTTTTTTTTCAGTAAGACAAACTGAGATGGAAGAAGTGCTAGTAGTTTGCTAAAGGCTAAGCAGTCCCTCCCAGATGTAGAAATGCATACTCCCAAGCTCTTTACTATAACAAAGCACATAACATGTGCCTGACTTCCATCCGTATAAATCCTCTAGGAGTCCCTCCTCTGACCACGTGCAGTGGGCATTTACACAAAGGAAACACAGTGTATCAACTCATACATGTAGTACGTCATCAAAAATTGTAATGTAGAATATTAACTGCTTAGTACACACCATAACTTTGCACTTTTAATAATAAAAATGTCTTCAATATTAACAGCTCTATTTAATGACATGTCACTGGAAAGGGCAGTAGAGAAGAGTCTAGCTGTGCCTTCTGCAGTGATCACTCCATCTCCTGCACTGCTTGATGAAGCCTGGCATTCCTTCCTTTTGTTGCAGTGTCGAGGAGCAAACTTGATGGGAAACCTGCCTTGTACATTTACAATAGGGCAGTCTAAAATGGAGGAATATCTGTGCTCCAAAAGACATTTGTGAGATTCTTTGCCCACGTAAGGAGACAATCTCTGGAAGACTCAATAAACCTATAATTAGACTACATGTTGTCCACCTCAGACAGCTGGAGGTCAGATGTAAGTTGGTGTGAGGGGGAACAAGGCTCTGTTTTCCCCCTTCAAGGGCCCCAAGTTGCAAAAAAGGTCATATAATTTCACCCTCTTGGAGTCTTCTTATCTGGGCTGAGAAAGTCCATCGCAGCCCGAGTTGTCTCACCATCTGAGGGGGTTGGTGCTGGTGAGAGGGTGAACGTGCAGCAGGGACTGTGCAGCCCACTGGCTTGGCTGTGTGAGATGAAATGGCACTGCAACAGCAGGTGCTGGAGCACATGAGTCCTGAGCATCATCTCAACCTTTTGTTTTTCTCCAATACTCACAAGCTCATCCTGTACAGTCCCACTTTCTTTCCAAGTGGGACTTCCTTGTCTTTGCCCTCTTTTAGGCAGGTGTTGCGATAGTGGGCATACCTCAGGTTGTATTGGATGACATCTCTGAGTATTGTGTTAGCAGAATAAAACACAGTAACAGGAAGAGTGACTGCTTGTCATTTGCTATTTCAATTGAGTGTTCTTAAAGGCAGACAAGATGATATAAAATGCCTATTTTTACTGTACTTTGCACATGATTTTTAAATTGTCTCTTTAGAGAGAGTATCTAAAACATTTGACATCCACTTGGGAATTTTTTTCTTTTCTTCCTTCACTCTTATATTCTTCTGCAATATTATTCGTGGTTAAGAAAATTACATGAGTACTGTGCTAAAGTACAACCATATTGTAAATACTGGTTTGGTTTTTTTTTTTTGTAATGTTATTTGCATGCTAGGTGTTAGACACTGTTCTCCTGTTCAAGTGAATGCCTGCAGATCAGATTGGTATACTAAAAAGCTGGTTATGAGTGAAAGGTGGAAAAGTTCACCTTCAAGGATTTCTACTAACAGGACTATGTTTCATTTTATGTAAAATTGTAATTTACATTTTTGCAACTGTGCCTATGCACTTTAACTCTCTGATGTTTGAGACTAAAGAACTCAGTGTTGTTGGATTACTTTCTGTGGGATTTTAGCATCAGAAGTGGTCACTGTGAATTTACTGGGATTGAAAGAATTTATGTAATTGAAGATAAGAAATTTGTGTTAGTTTTCTATAATTTCAGTTTTAACAGTTTCTTCCTGCATAGCTTCCTGCCACATTGTATAGGTGGGATTTTCATTGGAAATCGTTTTAAAGTTGACCACCTTTATTTTCTCACATGAATGAGTTGTGTACCAATCCTAATAATCATCATAGTCAGGACTGAGGCTGTACTGAGTGGGACCACAAAGATGTCTGGGCGAGAAGTAGGGCACTGAGTGTAGCAAACTGACGTCTGCCTGCGGCTTCCCTGAGTTTACAGCTGGCAATTGCAGCTGCAAGGCAGTGTGGTACTGCAGACATCAAGAGTACCTCGATGTGCCAGTGCACGTCTTATTCTGTGCCTTACTGTGCTTAGTTGCGAGCATGAAGCTTTGTTGTGCTTTGAGTAGACAAGAGTCAATTTGCCACAGTAAAAGTAGTATTTTGTACTGCAAAATGTGCAAACCAGCCTTGGAGATCTTTCTGTCAGTCCCAACACTGTATCCGACTGTCAGAAAATTTAGATGATGAGTCTATCCCTCACCTCAGGGCAGACTGTCTTCTGCAACAAGGTATCACTCTACCACTGGTGCACAGAGATGCAGCAGGGCATCCTATGGAAAAGTGATATTGTTGGGTTTTTTCCTTCCTTTTTTTTGAGAGATGGATTTGTGAAAGCAGATCAGACAAAGCTTGGGGCTATGTGGCTGGTTGTGAGTATGAACTTTGATTTCATTCCCTGTCCGTGTTACAAGTAAGTCTCAGGGAAAAGCACTGTTTAGCAGAATGACTATAATTATTTAATTGTTTGCTTAACTATAGCTTTGTGCTTCTTCTGTGCCTATAAGTATCTTTTTCTCCTATAGAGCATGTATTGTATGTCATCTGTCCCTTCCTGGAAAGGGTATTCAGAAGTCATGGCAGTAGTCACCAAAGTTTTTGAAAGAAAATTTCTATGCAGGAGTTGAGGTAGAGCTCCTTCAGCAGTTCTGGCATTCTGTTTTCATGCCAAATGCTGTGTTCCTTCCTTATGCAGGTACACACACAGAACTGCGCCCAAGTACTCACAGACTGACCCTCTCGATGCCACCTTTACCCTTCTCACACTCTTCCACTCCCCTTTTGGATGTCCCTGCCTGGATGCTGGCTGCAGCACCAGCTTTGCAATGATGGTGGTGGATGGAGGTGATCTTGGGTCCTGCTGGTGGACTGCAGAGCCGTGTAGCAATGGTGCTGTAGCATCCCACAGGGCCTCCTGCGAAAGGTCCTTGTTTCAGTATGAGTTAAGGTATGCTTTGACTCTCCGCAAAATCCCGGCTTGTTTCTATCTGTTCAGCTCGGCAGAGAGGGAGGAAAATCCCAGGGTTGTTTGTTGTTTGGTTGCACCACAAGAAGCCCCCAAGCCAGAACATAAATACAGGGACTAGAGTGGGGGATCTGACTGTCGAGGGACTTATCCCCCCTGGCGCTGTTTGGATTTACCCATTTGGCTCTGGCCCTGCTTACACCTGTCAGCTGAGGGGGACAGTGCCAAAGCAAGGAGTTTGTGAATGTCCCCTTGGAGCTTTGCCTGGCCAGCTGGCAGCATGCATCATCAGCCAAACCTTCCCTTCCCTTCCTCCTCTTCCACAACCTTGGACATGTCCTCCCACCACAAGGGAAGAAAGTGGGTTTCAGCCCCTCAGCCCCCCTAATAGAAACGGAGGGATTCAGTCTTTCTTTCTTGCATGAGAAGACAAAAGAATACATTTCTTCCTTTCCTTTTCTCCCCCCGCCCCCTCTCCTTCTATGGTGGTCTCCACTTGGATGGACATATTGTGCCCATTGGAGATCACAGCTGAGCAAGACAAATTTGGTTCATGGTGCTGGAATTTTATAGTGGAGCTTTCTGAGGAGAGAATAGGAAGAGGAGGATCCTACCAAGTAGGATCGATCTCAGCCAGAAAGAGATTAGATGCAGATTGAGGTTTGTCTATGTTAGAATGAGGCCTGTTCACTCAGATATGCTTCTTTCTAGCTTCTTCTAGTAATGCCATGCTCATATATATCTTCAAAGTGATACTTCCATTTTCCTATGCTGTCATCTTTTCATCCCTGTGTCAACAAACCTCCCACCAGTTTGGGTGACAGACACATTTTAGGCTCAGCTCCTGTCAGGAAGGTGTGATGACCCTCCCTTCAAGACAAGCCAGTCCCTGTCTGCCACTGTGATGCAGCAGTGCTCCTGTCCATCTGCCAGGGGGGTCTTTGTGAATGCTCTGTTAGTAAGGTCAGTCACATTCCTACTGCTTTATTTTTAAGCCAGCCCTACATCCCTGATGTCTTTCATATTGATGGAGGAGTAATATTTTCCCACAGGCAAATGGAGAATAGATACCACAAAGTGTCACGAAAACTGAGTTGATTCATTAAGCAATAACTTTAGGCAAAACCTGAACATTTAAAAATTTATGAAGGCATATTTTTCTTCTTTTCTATCAGTGTATAACAAGTCTTTATAAAAGATTGTTGCCAATCTTAGACTGCACTAGTTATTTTATACTGTGAAGATTTTTACTTGCTGATTAATTTGATGAATGCATTTGCAGTACTTCAGTAACCCTCCTTTAACAGCCTCTTCTTCAAGTTCTTGCAATATAAACCTCCTGGATTAATCTGAATTATCACATGCAACACAGACCAAGTTGGTTCCATGGCATGCTACCATAATTTTCAATTGTTAAAGAGTCTTAGGACTGCTAGGAAAGTATTTTGTGTGAAATGGATGATGTTTATTACATCCTGCAAATAAACTTAACACTCAAGACTCCAAACATAAATCACTAAGCAAAATCAGAAGCAAAGAATGATGAGATGGTCTTATACATAGTTGAGAGTAACCAAAATCAGAAGTTTATTCTGCAGATAGGACTTCTGCCAACTTACAATCTTTCATAGCCTGATGCATGGCATTGTTTAACCAGCAGCTATATTAAGAAAAAACAACCTGAAATAGGTACAGGAGTTCACCCAGTCACCCTGACTTAGCTGAACTCCCAGTGACTTGCTGACCTCTTTTGCCCTTTTCTTACTTTTAATTCAGGATCTATCTGCCTTTCTCCAGTTGCTTCTGCTAAGACTTTTATGTAGCGATTATGAACTTCTTGGAGCTGTCACATTAGTGTTTTGGACCCTTCTACCCAATTTCAGGTTACCATTCCTGTGTGTTTGCTGTGGTCGTGTTGCATTAGAAAGTGTGTGTGTGTGCCAGTGCTAAATCCGTGGCTCCAGGGTGTCTTTACATGATAACATTCTGCTCATGTTGGATCCACAGTACAGTATCATGATGTCCATGTGACCTGAAGTGTGTTAGGATCTCTTTACAGCCAGGTATGTGATGATGTATTCTGTCCAGGTCTTTTTTCTCTTAAGAATCACAACAGTCTAAAATGGTGCTGAGGAAAATTGTTGAGCCATATGTGTTTTTAAAAGGAGAAGCCATGCTGAACCAGTGCATACAATATGATCTGTAACACTGCCTGTACTCTGGAGCTGAGCAACTTCTTTGGAACTATAAAGGGATTTGAGCATGTGGTCATTTATTATTTGTTTGCTTATGTCCATGCCGTTTGCAGCAAGCCCTGTATTGCAAACTTGATGCCATGCTTTCTCATATTGTACAAAATAACGTGGATAAAACATCACTCAGCACATCTAAATGCATGCCTGTGTATGTAATCAATGTGCAAATAGTCACACATTTGGTTTTTTCTCATTTTCAGAACGATACAGTATTGGCATGGCTGTGTGCTTTTTACATTAATTTAAACAGGTAAAAATTAGATAGTGTATATTCTATTGCCCACGCTGATATCCTTTTATTTTCCCATTTCCCATAGGCAGTGAGAATGAGAATTGATATTTTTACATGAAGAATTTCATTATCCAAAAATACCCTTAATGCTGACATGCAGAACTGGTGTAGCAGAAAAAGCATATCTGATCCAAGTCATCAATTGCTCTGTAATTACAATGAAAATACAAAAATGAAACAACCTTACCTTAGCTCAGGAGAGTCTTTTTGCTCTATCCCAGGCAGTTTCCTCTCCTTATTCAATTGAAAGGGGAAAATCCACTTAAATAAAGACCAATAAATACTAGAAGAGTGAGGGATTTAAGGAGTTCTCGTCTGAACTGCTGATCCACTTGTTTTTAGCAAATTGCAAAAAACCTCGAGCCAGCAGTAGCTCAGAGCGACTTTCCTATCCTCGTGTATGCTGTGGGCTGAGAATCTGCAAGAATAAACCTGAGACGGTGCTGCAAGAGAGAGACGGCGGGGGGGACCTTGGCACGGAGTTGGACCAAACTCTAAATATAGCCCAACCCACTTTCTGTGCAATTCTCTTCATACTCTGAAGGCAGATGACCTTGTCAGAAAACTGACCTCCTGGTATGTCCCTTTCTTAGTACAGAGGATCTAAGGGAACAGGACTGCAGTGTAAAAGGACAGAAAAGCAATCAACCATCTGCATGCAGCAAATGAATGTAGGTATGAGCTCTTATTTTCATGGTACTTAGAATGGATTGACTCATAACGTGCTTTATTTGATCATTTAGACAAATGAGCTGCATGTCAGCTAACAAAAGGACTGTACAGATAAGAGATTGCACTGTAATTATTACTCTTAAATAGAGAGCACTGACATGATGACATGAAAGCCTGGTGCCTTTCCTCCTCTCAAAAACCTTCATGCATCAGAGTGTGCAGTATTTCGCTAAATGCTTCAGACTGTAACAAATTATCCTTCCTTTCACAAGCTCTTATAATAAGTAAGACTTTTTGGAAAAGTGAGCTAAATCCACAAATATATATTCTAGTACTGTATAAATTTGAGATGCTAGGATAGCTTGAAAGGGCATTAGAACTTGCAATATCAGAAACCAAACTGCAGAGAAATGTATAGTATACGCAGAGGAGCAAGCAAAGAATAAGAGGCATAGAAACATAACCCTTGTGCCTTAGATAGGGAACTGGTTTTCAACAGATGTTTTATAATCCGGGGAATTTGCCACTCTAACTCTATGTGGCAACATGTCGGGGTATTTTGTTCTTAGCCTGAAGGAGAGTTTAACTTGATATGAGTCAACCTGATACTCTGTCAAATGGGGACCTGATACTGCTATGTCATATGAAGGCTTCTAAATAAAAAAAAAGCTGCAGAAATTGGAGCAGCTCAAAATGTCAACTCTCATGTTCTGTGTAAAGATGGGCAGGAGAGTTGGGATAAAAGATAGTTTGTAGTATTGTTCTTCAGTGGTATATTTTATTTGGTGGTGACATCTGCCTGAGTGTGTGCTACATTATATGCATGCATGCAATTTTCCATATTCAGAGAAAACGAGAAGAATCAGGACTGTGATAACTGCCTACTATAGATGTGTCTGCAAATATCCATGAGCCAAAAAGATGGGAATGGTACCAGTAGTCAGAAAGTAGCAACGTGTGTCTATGAACAATAATTTGTGCTGTTAAGTTTTTGTGAAGTGTGCTATATATCTTTTTTAATTGCAGCCTACTATTTTTGGCAAGTTCCACTGTATAATTTTATCATGATCTATAGACTTGAAGTGCACAGGATCAGCCAGACTCTCAGTGTTACCCTCACAGCACGAACTACAGCTGTGAGCCACAGCTGCATCCCAATATAGAGAACAGTAAAAAATTGCGAATCACTGGCAATATTAAGGGAGACACCACATCTGGGACCATACAACATTCCTGTCTAAAACTTCCTCACAGTCAGACCTTGTCTAGAGCCCACCCACTAAGTAGTTTTATGGAGTTATCCAAGTTCACCTTGCCTCCCACTTTACCTATTTCTTCCCCATTAACAAGACTAAATGTTTATCAGGAGTGACTGTTAAAACAAATGAAGAATGCTGGTGTTTGATTTTGAAGAGAGGACCTGAAAAAGGAACAAGTCAACCTCCAGAGAGGTGTAAATTAAATAACACACTAGCACTGTGTAAGTAATGTAATTCTGAATGTGCTGGTCACCAGCATCATTAAACATGGACAGCATTGTGCTATCTGTGCTCCAGGGTGCTATCCTCATGAGATCCAGACCAACCCTACCAATTCCAGCTCCACAGCGCTACTGCCAATTCTACCCCTCTCTCTGGTGCTGGGATATTGGAAGCACCACGGATCCCTTCATTCAGACCATGAAGGTGATGAGGTTAAGGGAGGGAATATATCCTCCCTAGCATGAGGAGTATACTTTTCACCCTCTTTTTCACCAGCTTTTCACCCTCTGCAACAAACAGCAGCTTCCATACATGATAAATGGGTAGTTCTTAGGAAAAGAAAGAATCACAGTGCTTGGTGGGTCCTAAAGCACAGGAATAGTCATACTTTGCCTGGAACTGACAGGCACTTCTCCCATGTGAATGTTGTGGAGAAGGAGTGATTTCTTGCTCATACAAATAATATACTGGTTGGCTTTGGGCAGGGAGTTAATCTTTGGGAAGACCTTCATAGAGTCGTGTAATTCATGTGTGCAGGGCTCTAAATGGTGCATGACCAACCCCAGTGATGCAAAGTTCCTGAGAGAAGGGGAAAGGGCTTTAAGAGTGGCTGAATGTGTTTGTCAAGATGGATGAAAAAGTGTGTTGTTGGACAGCTGTATACACTAAAGTTTTCTTTAGGATGACTTGCTTAATTTTCCTATCCACACCAGGAAGAGGGCAATGTAGTAGAGAGTCAGGCCCTAGTTTCTGCCTACCCTTTCCTGGGCTCTTGTGTTTCCTTACGATGCTGAACTTCTTTCCGCTTCTTTGTAGACAATTTCTTTCCTCAACCGCCCAGCTTTCTTCAGGAGCATTTCCTCTGGAATGAGTTGGGTCTGGCTTTTGCAGAGCCCACGCTGTTTCCTCTCTCAGATGCCTGTGTTGGGGTTGAGACTTATTTCAAGCCAGACTTGTGGGATCTCCCTCACTGCAGTTATACATTCTGTAACCAGTATGTGTGAACTGATTTTTCTTTTGATTAACCCCAAATTCCTAGACATTTGTAGTTGTTTAAAAATCCCTTGGAGCATTTACAAGGTGAGATTGTGAACGATAATGGCTCAGCCAGTTTCCAATGTGGTCAACTGTATCCTGGCTTGCCCTATTTCTCTGCTTTTCAGAGTTGGATAGCATTCTCTAACAAGCGCAAACTGTTGCACAGTATTGCTGGCACCCTTTTGAGTGGTTTCTAAACTGACTGTATGGTGTGTAATGTGTGGCATCTATCAAGAAGAGAAGCCCTTTTTACAAGGTTAACATTTATAATATTCGTCCTCTAGATTTGAAAATTACCAAAACCCTATGGTATTTACAAACATACCAACCAGTCTTCCACTTCCCCTTTCTCTAGAAATACACTTTTAAATTTAATTTGGAGTTATAATGAGATTATTGGAAGTTTCAGCATAAAGGATAGTTTTTGAGGCAACAAAAGAAAAAGAGTAGACTGAAGTGATTTGTGGAGGTTGTCTCAGCCTTGACTCACGATACCATTGGCAAAGGGTACAAACAACAGGACTGATTTGTACCCTGTGCTGAAACATTCTTGTCTCTTCAGGCTCCAGTCGCTCTTGTTTGGCAAGACTGTAATGAAGAAATTAAATTGGATGGCAAACAGTAAAAGGGCCTGTCATGTTTCTAATGTGTCAAATCCTTGTGTGTGTCCTTTGCTTACCATGGGTTTTAAAACTACAGTGACTAATGAATGTTGGGTTCTCACTGCTTACCTTGGTGACGCTGTTTTTCACTGTGCGAGGCAGCAGTAGGATATCGAATTCAACCCTTACCTAGCAGGTGAAAAAGTTATTTTTGTTAGAAGAGGGGTGGCCCACTACTTCTACCTCTGATCAGTCTTGTTCTGTGGCTTTTCTACCATGTTTCTCTCTTAAAGGCAAAATATAAAAATGAAGAAGTCAAATGATGAATAGGGCTAGGTTGTAGCTATGCTACAAGCTGGACCTAACCTTGATCATATAAAGTTTATTCTTCTGTGCTTACCTGTGTACAACAGAGGATTTCCTCTGGTCTTATTCTTTGATATGCCCTCTATTTTATCTTTTAGTTCACTCCTAGTCAGCAAGTCAAGATATGTCAAAGATTAGTTTGGAAGTATCTATTTTGAATATTAAAGGAAAAGCATTAAAAATAAGGGGAAAGGGGGAGGAAGTTATTAGAAATGTGTTGTGGGAGATCCTTTGCATCACAGATATGTTTGTGAGCTAAAAATTTTGTATCTTCTCAGTGTACAGTGAGAATTAACTTGGTATTATTCCACTAAGACCAGTTCTGTTTTGCTTGAATGGGCAGTGATTTTAATTTAAATTGTCCTTCCGGGTAAGAAAGAAGAACCTAAACTGAATATCCTGTCACAGGATTTATTAGGCAAAAATAATGGTTTGTGTTAGATGTGCCTTTTGAACTGCCCCAGGAAGGGGGTTGCATTTTTAGAAGAATATTGTCTTTGTCTTTGTAGTACAAGCTTTTGCCAGTACTTAGAAACTATTACAGGGAATTCCTACAGAATGATGAAGTTGACAGAGGAAGGTAATTAACTGGCACCAACCTGCAAAAGAGCTTTCTGTGCAGCTTTGTACTTTCTAGTAACAATAGCAGGTACCAGCTCATTCACAGTGTTCCCTCTTTAGTTCCAAGTGGTCAAAACAACCAAAGATTTTAAGGCCTTATGAATGAAGGCACTTCATTTGATTCATGTGCCAAGTTTGCAAAAGCTAAACTGCAAAAATTGCATCAAAGATTTCCATTAAGCTGTAATATTATGCCTTTTGATGCAATTAAATACTAATTTTGCATTTCTTGTGAGTATGTGTTCTTGTACTGATTTCTAAGACTAAATCTTGTTTTACTCTACTGTTTTAGATGATTTAGCTAATCCTTATTCAAGGAGGTAGGGAGAAGTTTTGGTTTGGTTTTTTTCTGTAATCTGTCGTCTAGATTTCTCAATTGTGCCACTCACTGCACGTGATGCATGCCTGTGATGGGGAGAATTATTTATTTTTCTGGGGGTGCCAAGGGACCCTTTCTAATTTAGTCCAAGCAATTTAAGAAATGAAAAGGGTACTGACACTGTTGTAGCTATTTTTGATGAAATGGTTATGTGGTGATCTTCCCCAAGGACAGATTACTTTTGTGTCTAGTATTTTTACCTCATTTACAAGCAATTTCTAAAGTATTGTCATGGTAAATAGCCAGTAACTGGTCTGAAAAACCATATTCACAATAAAATTTGCATTCTTAGCTATTCCGTGGTCTGGAAGTCCCCAAAAGGTTGTCATAGCTATTGCTTGGCCAGTTGGCTTTAGACCATGGGGTCCAGGGTATCTGAGCTATTGTTAGGCTTCTCAACAGGAAAATTCAAAGCTGTCCATTGCCTACAGAGAGGGAACTTAGAGAGGATTGACCTGGTAGACATGAAAGAGATCCTCCTTTTGGGGTTAGCTGGGCTGGTGACACACAGCTGAATAATTTGGGATTTGTCCAGGAGCCAGTTTGGGCTGCTGTGAACCACTGAATTCTCTACCTCCTTCTCCCACTGCTATGCAGAGCCTTTCCCTTTTGTCAGACTTGTATTTTAATCCTTTTTTTCTTCATTAACCAGCCCACCAGCCAGGCCTGTTTCATTTAAAAGAGCTCATCTGTTGTTTGGATCCTGGTGGGCAGCATGGCAGGACCCTCCTGAGCCTTGTGTTTTCTGCTGCCTTCAGGAGTGATGCCGTAGGGTGTGTTCAAGTGCTGTCATCGCCACTTTTAGCCCAGCTACTGTGATCAGCACAACTCTGCTGGCAACAGGAGCCCTCTCAGCTGAGCAAGGATGAACAGGGACTTGGGAGCCAATTTTGCTGACTGCTGTTACATTTTACAGAAAATTAATTGACCTTGCACTGTGTGTACCTGATGGGACAGGCAGGAGAGATGCAGTGAGAAAAATTCTAAGTAGTGCATTGACATTAAGATTATTTAATCTGATCCACTGAAGATTTAGGCCAGTTTTTAATAGCAAAATCATGACAATAATAAGGAAGTCTCAGATTTTTTTTTTCTCTGACCTCATCTCTGTCCCTCTCTGCCCTTCCCCCCAAAGAAAAATGGCAGTTAAGAAAAGTCACAAGATACACCCAACACACTTGGCATTTTAATTGGCGTCAAATATTTTTCAATCTACTGACTTTAAAGCTGGGAGCCCTGAGAAATATTTCCCCCCAGATTAATGAACACAGATCAGTACGGTTTAATCAACCAATAAATAAAAATATCACTTCCAAAGCACCCTGAAATTAATCCATCGTAGCACACGCAAATTGAGTGAAGTGTGCCCACCCACAGAGTAGTGACAAGCACATAATTTCCTGTAACATATCTGAAACTAGAAAGAAAGCATAACAAATATAAAACCTGTTTCCACAGTGTACTGGTCTTTTTGTTAAAATTCAGCCAGGCTTTATTTAAAATCTGGTTTCAGATATGAGACAATTTTAGAACAGTCAGAGGAGGATGGAAATCGGGAAGGGAAAAAGGTAGGGGGTTCAATAATAAATTTTGTACAAATTTTGTTTTCAAGTTATTCTAGTTTATTACTGATACATAGCCCCACTGAGAGTATAAGGGAAAAAGCAGGGATTTCTGACCCAGAGTGTGTCTCTGATTGTGGGCAGTCCAGGTAAGTCAAATAAAAGTTGAGGGATTCTTTCTTGTGGGCATGTAAAACAAGTTCCCTCCAAATTACGTTACAGAGATTAATTTGCAGTAAGAAGTGAACTTGTCCTCTACTGGCCTGTGTCACTGGGGGCTTTTTGGACACCAAATAGATACCTGATTTCGCTTAGCTTCCAGATCAAAAAACCACCCCAAAACAAAAAACCACCTAGTGGATTTTATTCTCTCACTTATCTTTGGGTATGTACACAAAACAATGCATTTCGGTTCCAAGCTTTCTTTTAAATTACATGTTCATTGTTCCTACATTATGAGGTGACTCCTTTCTCTCTCAAAAAGCTCCTTTTGTTTTCTTCATGTTCTCTTCCTGTGATGAGCTTCCCATGGCTGCCATAATTTCTGTGAGCTGCCTTTATCTTTATTTCAGTCATAGGCTGGCTTGAACAACAAGTTGCGTTTTCCAAAGAATTTTAAGATTATTTTCAGTTGTAACTTTTTCTTTATTTTGGGACATTTAGAGGTGTCCTGGCTGGAAGAGTTTCACTTTTTCAGTCAGCCTTTGTTCTTACAGGAATTAATTATTGATGTTGTAGTCACTATAACTCCTATGTTAATAATTTCAGAGTAGAAAAGTGGCATGTGAAGGTCAGAAGTAATGGTGAATCAGCTTAGCAAATGCAAATTTGTATGTACTAGCTATTTTGTATGAACAAAATTGCATTCACATCAAAGCACATGTCATTACATCCTATATCATTAAGGTCTTGTTTGCCTTTAAAAATACTACTATAAATAATAAAGAAAATATGCATTCTCTGTGAATATATTAGTTAATAAAGGTGATTATTAAAGGGAACCTGTTAAATTATCTAAATATCTCTATGCTTTTTTATGTGAATGCAGATGTGTATGTGTTTATATAGGTGTGTTTATATGTATCTAATTAGTACACATACTGATATACTTAGACATATATGCATATCTTAATATTAATTTGAAAGAAGTTAAAAACCATTGCACTGAATGATTTTAAATAGTGGTCAGTATAAATGAGAAAAGCTTTGTGTGAGAGTGTGTGTGTGTATGTGTTAACCAGAAATGGCTTTTTCCATTTTTGCATGGTTCAAAATAAGATCAAATATAAATACATAATGACTGGGAAGCCTATTAGTATGTACCGTGCTGCTGATATAATAGCAAAGCAAAGCACATGAAGAGTTGTGGAATTCCCACTTACTTTTCTGTATTGAGAGCATTTGGTGACTGTTCTGATGCCTTTGACGACCTTGTGGTTGTGTAAATGCCGTAAGTCGCAGGAAAGCAGACGCAGAGGATTGCTGTGCTGAACATCACCACCCTCCAAGCAGTGTGTCCTGTCAGCGCCTGCCTGCCTGCTCCTTTGCACCTCCAGCAAGGTGAAAGTCAACTTTGTATTAATCAATTAGGTTCTGCTTTTGCGCCAGCTTATTATTAAGGAAGGATTTGTGAATTCTCCTGTTCTGGCAGCAAGGAGTCTCCTGGGAAGCTCGGCACCACAAAGCAGAGCAAACAGAGCTGGTCTGTGACAGACATGTTTGTGATCTGTGAGCTTCTGCTTTTATTTGCATCAAGTTGTGATTTATTTTGTGAATAACCCCGCTGACATCAGGGTAACTACTTGCAGAGAAAGGTACATGGTTTAATGTGAGCCTGGCTGGCAGAATCTGGCCTGTGGTACTTTGATGCCTGCAACAAAATGCTCCTCTGATGACATGGTGTCACAAACTATTACAGCTTGAAAAGAGCTGCTGTCCTGACTGGGACAGGGGTGATTGTTTCCAGAATAGATAAAAAGTTCTCCAGTTGTATGAAATAAAGATACTCAGGTACTGCAGAAAGATGCTCAAATTTGAACTGTTTTCACTGATGTTTGTTGAGTCTGAGTCTGTGCCCCCTTCTCTCACTTCTTACTGCGAGCAGAGGACGTTGCATCATGAAGTCCTGTCCAAAACTCAAACGAGCTGTGAACAGGTGGTACATTGTCAGGCTATTTCAGATCATGGAAACCATTTGTCCAGTTTTAGATTGCTATTGCTAGCAGTGTATCTTTTAGTTGTGAGAGCGAGAAGAGGTTATTTAAAACTTACATGACTCCTGTTTGCCTTTCAGAGCATGCCAAGGGGGATTTAAGAAGGAATGCTTACAGATCACAGGCAGCTTCCCCTGAATCTATTTGATGCAATTCTCATTTATTTTCAATGTGAAGCATTGGAAAGAGCTCACACAGCAATTCAGTTCAGTGAGACACACTCAGATACACTTTGGAATGGGTGTTTGGGGCAACACAGTGAGCAAGAGGGACAAAGAGGTGATTCTGATTTATTTGATGTTCTTCATTTGTATCACCTCTCCACAGACTGCTTCAATGTAGTGTGTCCAAGACCCCAGGGGTGTGGAGCTGGTGCGTGTTAAAGCTGGTCAGTCCAGTATCTCTGGAGTCAGGGCAAGTGAGACAGAAGTCAGTGATGGGTCCCAAAACACAGAAGCTGCCCTACGAAAATATAGCACAATAAATTTGCCAGTGGAAGGACAACACAGAGGGAAACAAGCCCATGGTAATGGCCAGTGGTTCTGAGTTATCAAGACACCTTTTAAGTTTCCTGGAGCATGCTGAATGTGATTTTTCAGTTTCTTCTAATGAAGTATTATATCTGAGATTCCAAAGTAACTGTAAGTGGTGAGTGACTTCAGAGAGGAATAGGGGAGGGAAAGATCAGTTGCTGTGCAGGGACAGACGTATGGTACAGCAGCACTTGGACATCCTCAGGAGAACAGAAAGATATTTGGTCTGTAATAAGATCAAAAGAAAGGAAAAAAATTTTTCTCACAAACCTTCAGCTTTCTTTCTTGCCCTGTTCACCTGCTGCCATGGGCTATATAGGACTAGCTGCATAATATCTACATCCTCTCTAGCACTCATGTCGCCACAGCCTATTCAGCTGCCAGTTTCATGGCCATGCCTGCAAAGAGAATGAAGCAAAGAGGCAACTGAGCTGCAGTGTTCACTTCCTGCACACATTTCTGCTTTTCCTGTAGATCTGAACAATGAGGACTTTTCCTGGTGGATTCCTATTTAAGATTTCAGAATATGTCTTCATCCTATGTTGAGATGCAAACAAGTGCTGTCACTTCTTCCATGGCATTCATTTTGGTCTTAATTAAGTTCATTAACATATTTATCTAACCTCTTCACTTAGGAGTCTCTTAGTTGTGCTGAACAGAAAACAAATTCTCAGTTTCTGCTCTTTCCAAAGCTCTTGTGGTTTTGCCACAAGAATCTAATCTACATCAAGTAAGATTTCATGGCAAATGGCATCCAATATGGTAAAGCATTCACTGATATTCTTTACTATCTTTCAACTTCCCAAGCTTCCTTGAACTCCTAACAGCTGTCAGAACCCAACTTTATGGTGATGACTGTTACACAGCCTTTTCAAAGTGGGAAAAGGAGTGGAGATTATGAGATGGTATCTTTCCAGGAATGAATATTTACCCATTTTGTTACCCATTCTGTCACGTTAGGATTTTCAAAGCAACTGCCTTATTGCCACATAATATATAATGTTGCATCTGTGTATTAATAGAGATTCCTTTTCCCCCACTTTCATCCCTTTACTTACCGTTCACTTAAATTCTTTCACATATCTTTCACATATCATTTCACTTACCTTGTTCCAGTAGGTACCTATTTCAACATAGAATTTGTAAATACCAGCTCTAGCTGATTTTCTCTCTCTCTCTCATGTTCTCTGGCCATCAGTTTACTCTGCTCATACATTTATACTTGGGGTGATGCTTAAGAAATCTGTTCATCTTTTTTCAAAATAATTAACCTAATCTTGAAGCTGTAAATTTACAACTTTAGTATACAGGAGATTGTAATAATGACAATATACCTGTTGGGCAGAAATATTTCAGATACAGAAATGAAATTAATTCAGTTTGATGGATGATAATGCTGCTCGCAGTGATCAGGGAAGTAATTCAGCCCCAGCAGAAACATCTGTGTTTGAGTACATCTTAAGCACTATTATATTACTATTAGAAAGAGATGTTGCTGTGCATTTATTTTTTCCCCAAAGTCTGTCTGTAGATAAAAGAGATGAAGAAGAGAATGGATAGAGACATCTGAATTGAAATACTTGTCTTTCTAAGCATAAGTCTATTTTAGTCTAGTGGACATTCTGCTTAAACTTTGGGAATGGTGCCTTTGTCTAATTATTACTGAAGAGACACACAAAATGTACATACAGGAAATATGTGCCTATATTTTTATACAATGGGACATTATACCTATCTTGTAATTTTTCCTCTTTGTTGTGTGTCAGCATTTGGGAGTTTGGGATGGGGGTTTTGTACATTTTTGTATGTGTTTGCTAGTTTGGGGGTTTTTTTCCCTTCATCTGCAAGAGTTGTTTTAGTAGGAGGAGATGACTTTATTTTGAAAGAAGTATCAGCAAAATTAGCAAGAAGAATGCATTTGTTACAGCTGTATTTATTGCCAATTTTGAGATTGTGTTATTGTGGCAACCTTTCAGCTGAAGATTTTATCCCTATTTTTGAATGTAAAGATAGATGGATTTGTAAAACAGTACAAAAACTCTGCTTTTTTTTCTCTTTAGATCCTTCAGATGATGAAGCTATTGAAAAAGCAAGTGATAACAGGACAGCAACACATCAAGATTCAGATTCCAAACCTAGTGTGAAAAAGAAAAGAAAGCAGGTTTGTAAATGTAGCAATTGTTTAGAATGAAAAAATGATAATGCGTAGGGAAATGTAATCTCCTTTCGTTCAGTAAAGGGACAGTTTTCTTCATCCTTTATCTGGTCTGTTCATATAATAAGATGATTTTTTAAAAATTATTATTTTGCCTTAGTTGGAAGTGCTCATGTCCAAGTACATTTCAGTAATAACTTCACTCTTGTTTTGTGTGAGTTGAGATTGCCAGGTCTGTCCTGCAAAGTGACTGTCTAGTGGTAGAAGCCTGGACGGTTCTACCCCGTGTCCTCCCCTGTAATCTTTTCCCTTTCCCTGCACACACAGTCTGGAAAGCTATATTTAACTGTTGTACCGATCCTCTATCCAAGCATGTCCCCAGTGCAAGGTCCAAGTGAAAAAGAATTTAGGTCTACATGGATTGATGTTTTCTTACCCTTGCACTGCTGAAAGCTTCATTTATTGACCGTAGGAACTGTGTTGTTCAGCATTAGATGGAGTAAGCCAAGGAACATGCAGCATCACCCCAATTTGAGAAAAAAAAGTCATCTAGAGGTCAGCTGATTTTAAGAAGTTTCTTGTTTGAAGTTAAATTTGTTCTGCCTTCCTGATACCACCCAGGAGAATCGACTGAGTGGATGTCAGAGAGCTAAAATTACATTGGAAGCTCTCTCTCTCCTTGAGGTTATGGATATTAATTTTGCCCCCTAGGTCAATAGTAAATTCACTCTGTAATGCCTAGGCAAGTGCCCAAGTGAAAACCATTTGCAGGGATGTTCTTTTTTTGTCACAGAGAAGTGTAAACAACATAGTGGCAATTACTATGCTTTTGGGTGTCTTTCCAAAGAGACCAAAGGTGAAGTGATCCAAATATCTGAAATAGATCAACATTTTTATTAGGAAAGAGAACTAAGCAATACAGGAGAAAGCTGTATTGCCTTTATATATGATCTGCCAGGGGGTCAAATGCTGAGGAGTGAGAATTCTTATGGAGCCACTTTTTATCACCATTTTCACTTAAACATTTAGAAGTAGATTAAGACACTTTGTTTGCAAGAGTTGCTTGACTCTTTTTATGAGAATATTAGAAAGGATAGCCAACACAAGTTACTTGACAAGCTAGCCTGGGACTGCTCAGCTGTAGCAGAACACCTGCCACTGGCCTTTCTGTCATAAAGAATATCAGCCTGCATGTTGAAATCAGGTAATTTGGTGTTTAGACAGGAAACTACAAAAGGGAAATGTTTTATGGGAACTCAAAGTCATGGATGGGTTATTGCACGTCTTTTAGATATACAGAAACAGAAGTATTTATGGAAAGCTGGTAGTTTTGTAGTGCTGGTCCAAAAAGCCCATTTTACTCATCCTTCCCTTATTGACAGGCTGGAAGCTGTTCTGCAATGGACTTGGCACCTTAAAGCCAGTCACGAGACAACCAAATAGAATGATGAACATTTATGTTTCTGGTCTGCAGGCCGTCCTCAGGCTTACAATGAAATGAATAATTTGTCTCTAATCCGAGTGATGCATTGATGTGTTTACTTTGTCACAAACTCCAAAAGTCAGAGTATATGGCTGACCTGGAATGTAAACTTTCACACACAGGCAGGAATGTTTTCACTGTACATTTGAATTTCCCATAACTTTGGCAACATGTAAAGAAAAAAAGCATGTTAGAAACATAATACAGGAAATATTTTCTGGTTTTTGTATGATGAACAAACATGGAATTTATGACATTTTAGTTCATAAATCAGTGGTCTCGGCACAAATTTCCTGTTTTCTGCATTTTAAGAATTTCCATGTAAAAATAGCATAAAAACACAGAGCACAAGGGAGCCATGTCAAAAAACAGTTGGTTGTCTGCTTTGTGTCTTGCATAAGAAAAGCATGCAAATAACATTTTCTGAAGGGTGGCATTCAAAGAGCTATTGCATGAGTAGGTAGGCAACTAATGCTTGGCTAAGGGTCAGAAGTTCAGGCTAGATCAGATGCTGAAATATTTTAGACTGCAGATCATCAAAGATGTGTAAATTTACACCCATTCGCCATCATGAAGTTTCTCTTTTTTTTATGGCATTATTCTTAATGTCTGAATAAAGTGGATTTTCTATTGCTGGGCTAATAATATACTATGTCTAAATATCTATATGCAGTGTAAAGGAGGTAACTTTAAGTCTCAATATGCTTCTCTAAGGAAGCAAGGCTTTGACTACAAGCCTGCTGTGTACTTGTGTTGCCTGCTGTGTGTTTCCATGGCTGTTGAAAGGAAGAGTTACACACTGCCTTCAGAAAAGAAGCCATGGTATTTAGTGATAAACATCTGAATGAAGGGTTAGCAGTGAGAAGTTTTTCTTTTAGAGAAAAATTTTTCAGCTCTGTGGCACGTTCCACTCTTTTCTCATACAGATACCAGTTGGGAGTGTTTTGCAGAGTTATGTAAAACAGTTCACAATGTATAAGAAGGGAGAAATGGGCCTGAAGTGAATGAGTGACATTTTTCAATATGCTGAAAGAGTGGTAGCACCACTGGGCTAGGGAACCATCATACTCTACTGGAGGACAGAGATTCAGGTTGGCCCCTTTCTGACTTTTTGATTGCTTGTATGTATCCCTTGACTAATGCCATCCAAAGGCTTGTTCTCTGCATAAAATATGATGTTGAATATAGAATTTATGATTAAAACACCTGGTAAGTGGTCTTTAAGTATCTATGGACAGCTGGGATGCATAAGAGTAGAGCAGAGGGTAGCTCTGTTTCACTCTCAGTGTCTGGGAATGCTAATGGTAGGGATAGGAATGAAGAAACGTGTGGTGGTGTTTTAAAAACATTTGAATTAGAGTCAGGATGGAGATTTTTAAAATAGAAACAAACCAAAAATAAAACCAAAAAACTTATGTTAACTCTGGAAGAATTTTATTAATTGAAGTGACTTTCTACTTCCAATTATTCCCTTGATTTCTAGGGAAGATAATCTCTGTTTATACCTGAGAAAATTACCGGGACAGATCTCTGTTGTTGAGGCAAGGTATGGTCACTATCACGACTTCTCATGAGTATTGATCCAGGCTGTGTAACATTCCAGCCATAGCTGTAAAGTGCTTTGCTGGCTGTAGCAAGCCTCCACCCAAATCTTCTCTGGTAATTCCGAAGTTTCATTTCAATCCTCAATAGTTTCAGAGCCGCTCCTGAACAGTACTACTGCCTTTGCAAGGGCAATGACTTTGGCTGTGTCACAGCACAGAAAGCAGTAGGTCATTTATTTGTGTTGAGCGTGGTGGTTGCCTGTTTTTATAGCTAATTTACCCAAGGGGGTGGGGAGAAAAAGGGAAATGTGGATAGAATAGGAAAAATTAAACTTCAAAAAAGGCTTCTGATAAGGATGTGAGAGTGAGTTTGGAAAGGCAGGAATGTGTTGGCTGGGGTCATTTAGTACCAGTAGCCATGAAGTGTCCTCCTGTTAAGGTGGAGCAGTGCAAGGAGGGATCAGAAAGGCCCAGATACTGTGAACTGCTCTTTGCTTTCCTTTGGCCCTCATGGTCTGGTTGAAACTGCCTTCCCAAGGGAATAAAGGAACAGCTTCTCTGCCTTTAAGCTGGGCTCCCTTTCCTGCTGATACTTTTCTTCCAGGCTTTCCCCAGGGAGTAGCCCTGGATTCGCTGTTCCTGAGCTTTTTAATGCTCCGTGTGATGAATCTTCTCCACATTTTCTCACAAGAGCAGATTTTTCCAGCCAAATGCATCCTAGTAGCAAGGAACTTTTTTCTGCAGCTCAGCCTAGTTGCCTATTACTCTTCATCAAGTCATTATTAAGCTCTAAAGCCTTGCCTTTGTAGATAAATTTGCATTTCCATGAGGTAGAAGGCCCTAAGGAGGCAAAAGGAAAGAGAATTGAAATGCTCAGAGTGAGGAAAGTCTGTGCCTTACTTCCTTTGTTTTGGACAATTTTAGGTGACTAAGGACAAATCCTACCCCTGGATTACGTGACCAGGATCTGTGGTACAAATGGACCAATTCAGTGTGTTCACTCAGGCACAAAAGAGGGTTGACGATAGCAGCACATGCTGGATTATTCTGAAATGCACCATGTATTTTTCTTGTGTGTATTTGACCCTGCCTGCTATGAGGAGACAAAGCAAGAATAGTGTAGGACAAATTTGAAACATGTTTTCCTTAATTTTGTGTTACAAGTGTAAAAGGAAATCCAGAGCATGATTGTTTCCAATTAATCTTGCCCAGTTCCATGCTATTTTTTACCATCTGGATGCTCACCTTAGACCCAGTTATTTTAGAACACTACTGGCAAAGTTTAGAAAAACTATCATACACCATAATAGAGATAAAAAACATAAAGTTAGTGATAGATTTTGTTCTTATTTTCCTCCTGATGTTCTTTTCTAAAGTATCAAAACCTGCTTTTCACCATTTTATGGAATTATGACTGTACCCTGAAGGTTTCAACTTTCTGTTCTTTTATTCCCCTCTTGGTTGAGGGGAATGATCTCAATTCTAAAATGACTTTATATACATGTAACTGTAAGAATTTGATTCCTTCCACAGGTGGGGAAGGTTTATTTGTTTTTCCTAACCCAGCATTATAATTTCTATATCTCCTCTTATCTCCCCTACCTCCCTTTGGTGACTTTTTTTTTTCTTTTCAATGTGTTTTGCAGCCTACAGAGTGTTTTCTAAGTCGGCCTGAAGAAAAACAAGAGAGCACTGTAAAGGCAAAGAAGAGAAAGAAGGTGTGAATGTCCTAGAGTCTGTTTGGGGACTGGGCAGTGAATTTATATGCTACTACAAGATTCAGAACTGGGACAACCCTGTGACCATGAGAATATGGTCATAATGTTGCAACCTCTTTTAGAGAAGAACAGAAATTCCTAATTTTTGGACCTCACTCAAAATACCTGTTCCCAACGTGAACTGTGTCATTGTATCTGTATTCCACTCAAGAGTTGTACATATCTACACCCCATTGGCAAGTGTTGCACACGGGTATAGTATGACTGCATCAAAGAAAGGTGGAACTTCAGTTGCTGCAGAATGTGACCCATTTCAGCAGTGTGGTCATTCTCCAGCTGCTGTTACACCTCTGGAGCCAAGAACTGTCCTTGTTTGCTCTTCTCCTCATAGCATAAGTATATAAATAAATACTCTGTATTGTCCCTCTGGCCATGCTCCATCCTCACCCACAACAACAAACACACTCTGCAGTCTAGATGGAGATTATATGGCACCAGCCTAGTTCATTGTCTTTCAGGACAGACTGTAAATAGTTGGCTCCCTCACAAGGCTGAGGGGTGGCCTTTCTATGTTATGTTAGCCCTCTTAATCATCTAGGGAATGGGAAGCAGGAAGAGTGGGATTCTGCTTTAAATGTGGCTCTGGCAGAGTCAGTGCTCTGCTCCACCGGAGCCAGAGCAAAGGAATCCCATGGCAGAGGTTGGGGAGCTGACCTAACAAGAAGAGCCCATTCTCAGGCAAGCAGCAGCTGCTTAGTTACACCTTTGCTTTCAGTGGGCCACTAAGCTGATATACACAGCTTGTCAAAAAATCCCATTAGGAAACATTTATTAGGTTGATCTATAGGTTTCAAACAAAGTGTTGTCTCCAAAAACAAGAAAAAAGGGGGGAAGGGGGGAAAGCCCTTTTGCTTTTAAGCATCTGGAATGAATTGGAAGAAAAATAATAAAACTTCCTTCACGACAAACATTTCCCCACAGCTCTCCTTGAAGGAGGAGAGTTTGCTCAGGTGCCCTTGCTCTTGCTCTTACCGAATTTTTCATTAGGATCAGGCTTCTCCCCTCCAGAGGGCCATAATTTTCCTGAAGGAACCAAGTGGCCCAATGAATGATGTAATGGTCCCGTGGAACAGCATTTTATGCTGAATTACAGAGTAAAATGAGCCTGATAGTTCTGTCTTGCTGTCTGCTAAATCAGAGGTTCCCAAACGTGAGTCACTTCAGAGGCAGCTTGTGAGGCAGGGACTGGGGAAAAGCATTTATGGTTGTTAGGAAGAACAATGAAGAGGTTTGTTTGTGGGCTTCACACAGCGGCTGGCTGTGGGCATTCTTTGGGAAGACAGTTGTTACATGGCAGAAAAAGAGCGGTGGTAAATGAAGGTGAATCTTGGGAAGGAATGCTACAGATTTGAGCACTTCAGAAACCTGCAGAATAGCCAGATGTCCTCTGGAAAGTCTTCCAGAGACTGCAGAGGGCTTTGGATCAGGCCAGGGACAGACTGAGAGGAAGGCATAAACACTTCATCTCCACATGTCCTACTGTCAAACGTTCAGTTGGGGACCTGCAGCCCCACAGGTGTCTCTCAGCAGAGGTGAAACAGGCAGTGGCCCAAGTGGCAATGCTGGGGGACGCAGCTGCCTGCTTTGCCTTTGCTGTTTCACAGCCCCCCCATGGCTCTTCCCTGTTCAGCATTCTGCCCCTTACGCTGCTGTTACCAGAGTGTTTGGGGTGAAGGAGAGACAGAGTGCTGGGGAATGGAAGAGAGGAGGGAGTGAGTGCTGAAATGGAGTGAGGGAAAATATGGATGGAAGAAGGTCTCTCCCCTGCATTAAAATTCTTGCCATACCTGTCTTCCAAATTTCCATTGATCTTTGCTGCCCCGGAACTTATCCTGCCAAACTGAAGGTACCCACATCCCTCCAAAGCTGCCCAAAATGCTTCCAGACCCACCTCATCTCTGTGAAATCCCACTTTGCCTCAAGAATAAGCACCCTATTGCTGCATCCTAACCACACCTCTCTGCTCCTTTTCACTTCTAGGCTTATGCTGCCTTATGTCCTCATGATGACAAATTCAGTTTAGCTTACACAGCTGAGAAACCTTAAGCTGGCCTTTTAAAAACTAATCACATCTCAGTGAAAACAAGAGAGGCTTCACGTTCTTGTCATTCTCTCCAGGCTGTCTCTATCCTTGAAAATTTGCTGTTATCTTAAATGCTGGCAGATCATTCAGATAATGGGAACCTTGGGCTATTCTACCTCCGTGATCCATTTAATTATGGGGAAAAATAAAGCAACACTTTCACTTCAGTGAGAATTCAGACCTGTTACTTGGTAACATTCCTAAGATGTAAAACACAGTCATTATGAGCTCATGTTCAGGCTCTAAACATTAGTAGTTTGGTTTAAAAATTTTACAGTGTGGAAGAACAAAGCAGCTTCTGAACTCTTGCTGCTTGACCTGTGGTTTTGTTGTTTTAACTTAGTTTCATCACCCTTGTGTGGTATTCTGTGAATATACCTAATCATCTTTCCTTCCAGAATAGATAGATAGTTACCCTGTTTGAACCAAAATACAACCAAGTCGTATGTTATCACTTGATTGCTGTTGTTATGCTCTAAGAATAATAAATTAAAACAAATTATGAAAAAATCCCTAAATTTTCAAACTGATACTCGTGTAGCAATAGCAAAACTCAAAAAAAACAGCTTTCAGTTATGTTTTTGTTACAGCATCATTTCATGTGATTGTATAAGATTTTTCATGTTTAGGCTCACAGACCATCTTGCCAAAGTGTCTCAACTTCTTTCTGAAGTCTGCATTCCTACTAAAAACAAAGGGAATCTTGTCCCATTGTAAGGTGTTTCTCCAATTAAGCCTTAATTAAGCTAATATACCTGTATAAACATGTGGAGGATCACTTATTTACAGTGCTGTCTAGCTGAAAAGCTATATAGAAATACCATACTTAACCCATTTTGCTTGGTTTTTTTAGAAGAAAATTTCGGATGTTCTGCAAAAATCTGCTCCAAAACCTGGTGTCCCTGCAGATCTACAAAATCTGCTTACTCAACATTTTGGTGAAAACCGTTCTGTGATTGAAATAGAGGAATTAAAGCTGTCAGGTAACTTATCCTTTATTTAACATATAAATAATGTTTTTTTCATGATAATAATGAGTTCTTTTCCTGCAGAAGAAGGAAGGTTTTTGGGACATGTCTTGAGTTGTACATTTTAATGAAAATATTTTCGTACAAAATTTATATTAATTTGCTGGTTAAGTTGAAATGTTAGTTTCATTGGAATGAATGTGAGGTTTGTTGGAGTTATGGAAATGAAACATTGTCCAAATGTGTCTTTTTATTGTTAAGTATTAATTTCTGAAGTTCACTTTTCTAACAGAAATTATATGATTCTTAATGGTAGCTTCCAATATGCTATGAGAGATGTATTTTGTTTCTGGGATTATCTGAGTCAATCCAGATACATAATAGGGGACTCACAGAAGAAGACAAAGAAATAATGAGGCATCATTCTGATATGATTATGACATGTTGAATGCAGTAGTTTTTCAGGGAGTGGCATGAATGGAGGTGATAATTTTGGTCCACGTGTGACGTGACCAAGTTTTAACCATGAGGACCCTCTTTGTTCCCTGTATTCTGCCTCCAGTTAAAAGCCAGTGATAGAAAAGGCAAAAAGCAGGACAGAGAGGGATTAGCTTCTGTCAATTGGATGTTGCATAGGGGATGAAGGCAACACTGAACTTCTCTGCCTCTTGTTTTGCAGACAGAGACACTGTCCATTATTTGTTAGTAGTGCTCATGAAGAGAATCAGCCTGGTAACTAACCTGCAGTCACCTTTAGGATTTCTTGAACTACCAGTGACCTATGCCCAATGTAAAAGCCTTCTGTTTCAGCAGTGCTTTTTCCCTTTTAATGCATGAGCCCGTCTTTCTGGTAAATACGCTCTTCCATAACCCCCATGATTCTAGGTTGAGCCTTCTGTATTTCTAAGAGGTAGGTTCAGCTTTCTGATTGAATCAAGAACACCTGGAGACATCCCATATAGATTGCTTTGAAAAGCTTATGTTAAGTATTTTTGGGCATATAAGGCTTTTAGCAAATAATAAATTGCTTTGGTTTCTTTCTTACTAAAAGAGTCCTTTGGGCTACTGAAGTGACTCTTTTCCATATGGATTGGATAGAGATATTTTTGTCTTAATTTTTGTGCTGGGAATTGAAGGCTTAGAGTGGCAAGGAGTTTACGAACTCGTATAGCTGTTGAGTCATTCATGTCAGAGCACTGAGTAACAAACAACTGCTTTGGAGTTGTGTGTTCCTGTTAACTGACAAGGTGCAGAACGTCAGGTTTGCAGGCAGCATGGTCTCTGGTTTCAGTCTGGAGCTGTGTGTTTCTTCCCTCCCTTTCTGGAACTTCCACTTAAAATTGTTGTAAATACTGCAGCATTGCTGGACTGTTGGTGAGGAGTCTGTGACTGAAGCTATGTCCTTCAGAAACCATCTCTTGAATTGCTCTGTCATTAAGGAGATGATGCGTTCAGAAGAATCAGCCCCTGCCCTTCCCCACCAGCATCAAGTGCACCTTTTACATGTGATTTTTAAAGTCAATCAGCTGCTGATCTTTCAATTGTACATATTCATTTCCTTTTAAACTCAAGTCCCAGTAAATGTCAGTCTTTGGATTTAATAGGAATCAGTGCAAAATAAAAGTTTCTAGCAAGACAACACCCATTAAATGAAAGATACAATAGTGGAGAGTAGCTGTGCTCAAGAAAGTGCACAGACAGGACGTCAGCCAGGCATTAGCTACACACCAAGTTTGTCACACTGTCTGTTCCAATGAAAATCATGGCTTGATGCTCTCAACATTAGCACAGTACACCATCCATGTGAACATGAATAACATCTTCAAAGAAACCTCCTTAGTTTAGTTAAAATATATCAGCAAACATCCATGGACACCCTGAGCCTCTGTGCTTCATGCAAAATGATGACAAATGTGTAAGTCCTTGAAGACAGAATTGTTAATGCTCTGCAGAAACATATTGTTCCATCAGGCAAAGAGCCCTTAACAACAGTGGCAAGTTTTCAGGCCATGTAATTTTAATCACCTTTTTAAGAACTTAGACTTTCTACATAGACATGAGAAAGGACCTTCCAAAGAACCTGTTAGGACCGTCATTGCCATTATATGAAGCTTGAAGTTAAATGGCATGTCTGCCACAGAGTGCTATTAAAAGACTTTCTAGGGAAGGAAGTCAGCAGGAAATGAAGGGAGAGAAAGGCCCTAAAATGCAGTATAGTATAGGTGTTACCATTAGGGTTGATATAGTTAAGTAGATTCCCACAATATGAAAGGCCAGAAAGTGGAACAAACTCACTGACAAGTGGGCTATTGGTAGCTTCTTGCATTTACACGGGGTGAATTGTTTGGGGGATGTACAAACATATTTCATTGTAGGTACTCTGGAGGAACAGCCTAGCAGTGTAAGGCCTTTGACTAAGACTGGATTCATTGTGGCAAAGACATATGAAAAGACTTTTTATAAAGCATGTGATCACACCTGTGCAGCACTGTATTCAAGATTTCACGGTAGGAGAAAAGACAGGAATTGCAACTGAGTTGAGAAGATGTTACCTTCATTGATTTAGCCAATATAAAGTTTCTTTTATACGAGGTGTACATTAATTTTTGTTTCAGAAATTATAATTTATTGATGATGGATTTTACAAAGTTAGGATTTCATCAGTATACTTAGTGGTTATGCTGAAAATGTGTATTCTCCCTTTGCTGCTAAAATACATCAACAAAAATATTTTTCCTTTATGTTTTCAGATTCCTGTTTTTTGCCAGCCAATGATCTCACCCACAGTTTTTCTTCATACCTGAAGGAAAGTGAGTTAAAATGTTGGTCTGGGTGAGATGAAAGCTGTATGAAAAATACTATTAAGATAATATCACTGCATTTTTAATCTGTAGCTCCAAATAATGTTTATTATGAAATATTAATCTCTTTAGGGCTTTTTAAAAGTTTTTTTAATGACAGGTCTTGTTTTTCTTACTCTTTTTACTCTATTGCCTTTCGGTATCAAAATGTTCTAGGCTTTCTTTTAATTGCTAAGGATTATTTGTCAGTAATTTATTGTGGCTTCATAAGTAGGTATATGTATTACCCTACCATAAAAATCCTGCAGCTCTCTGCAGACGTGAACCAAGAGAATTTTTATTCTCTTGTATATTTATGTAGAACTTCTGATTTGGTAAATGTTTCTTTTCAGTTGATTTGCTCTGATACAAATTGCCATATGTGGCAAATGAAGACAATGGGCTCATCACCTTACAAGCTGTTGGTTATTACTGCTTATCTAAGTTATGTGATATTTCTCTATTTTATTTATTTTGGGCATTTCATTTTCCAGTTTCTCAGCCATGACTAAATGTAGAAGCATTGCCAAAGCTCCAGACCTCATAGGAGTCAGCATGTGTGTTCTTGCTGCTGGCTACCATTCATCATGTACTCTAGTAATTTAAAATTGTGGCATGTGGTACTTTCCTCTGTGTGTGTACAAGGGCTTTTTCATTGCAGTCTGTCCGAAGTGGGCAAAACTCCGTAAAAGCCATAAGGAGAAGAAGTCAGTGGTGATGCTGGTTATCTGCAGTTCTGCCCTTCGTTGCTTGGAACTCATCAAGTATGTCGATAGCAAATGTTATGTTGAGGTTGGCAGTCAGTCAGAAGTTTTGTCTTGGAACCACAGACAAAAAGGCAAAACTGGGACACTGTCCTCTGCTAGCCAGCAAATTCACTGACTCAAACTGATGCAATATCCCTTGCTTTTTTAAACTCCGGGAGTGTGCCGCTCGGTTTTAGACTAAGTAACGCTCAGTACTGCAGTTGCCTGGCAAGTGTTACTTTTGTTAAAAACCAAAAATTAAGTGTAACCAATTTGGGGAAAACATGCAAAGTTACACTTGGGAACAGAGTAAACCCAGAAACCATCCTAATCCACCGCTGGAAATCATGACTTTGCACCAAAGGCAATGAGGACATGGCATTTCAGGGCCTCAAGTGCCAATGTGTGTGTCTGGCCTGAGGGCCTCCAGGTCTGTGTCAGTGTTCTCACCTGGCTCAGGCTGGCAAAACTGCTGGGCAGAGATGGCAATTTTCAGTGTGCCCTGTCCTCTTTTTTCTCCCCCTTCTCTGTCCTCCCCGTTCTCATTCCAGAAGTTTTGGTGACTTTGATTAATTAATGTATCCTTCACAAATTTCATGGTTATCTTCTGTGTCTTGACCCCACTTCCTGTGATTATTTGTCACTACAAAATGAAGTGGAGAGTTGGGAAGTTTGATTCCATGACACAGATACAAGTACAGATAAGGCAGATGTGCCAGTAGTGCATAGCCCTTGCATGCAGAGACCAGCAGCTGAGACTTGGGTGGTTGAGATGTATGCTTGTTGAGAAACCTTTAGCTTTGCAAACTGAAATTTCAGTGCCCTGAAAAAAGCATGCAGGGAAAACTGTCTTAAATGACATTCAGTAAATACTGAATATGCTGTCTCCTGTTTGATGAATACAGAATATAGCGTTATTACTGTGTGCCAAAATGGACTGTCAAAAAAACGAGCAAGGGTTTCTAGCAAATAAGTTGTGGTTAACTGGAATTTGGGCAATCTCTGCAGTAAAGACTGTGGCAGCCTAGGTTTTCCCAGCAGCCACACTGCAAGAATACTGTAAAATGTAGAGTGGTCCATACACAGATCCTTCCTTTTGTGCACACACACACATATCCATATCCATTCATGGCTCTGTCCCAGTAACTGAGTTATTTTTTAATTAGGATGTGGTGATTAATCAGTTTTGAATTAAGCTGTGAAAGCACAGGCCATAATTATTAAATATGATCTGAAAAGCTATCTAAACAATATTGCCCCCTACTGATGTCTTCCAGTTGTTGACCACTGTTGATAAGTAGCACACAAGAATGTACACAGTGTTCAGAGGACAAGCAGGGTTCACTGGGGGACTGTGTGTCTCAAGCATATTGAGAAATGCCAGTTAGTTTTTCTTTCCTCATGTGTGGTCTTAATCCCAGCCCTGATTCTTGCATTTCATTGTTCTTTTTTTTTTGTTTGCTAGGTCAATGACAGCCTTTAAAGGAGATTGCAAAGTTCTCAAGCTGTTTGCCAAACACATAAAGGTAGGGAATTTTAATAGAGCAAGTAAACAGCTAAATACTGTCATACCATTTTCTTTTAAAATCATTTGGCAGTAGTGCCTTCATTATAGTGTTCGTTTGAAGATCCTTCCTTTAGATAACCCTTTGCTTCAGTGTGAGGAATCTAGCTAAACACCATCTCCAACAGCTCTGGTGCAACCCTATGCAGAATGTAGATGCTTGTGCACGTGCTATGTTTTAATGTTCCACATTCCCATGCAGTTCTCATTCAAATGCCCTTTGTCTGTTGAAATAGAAGGCTCTCACACCTAGGTCTGTGGAAGCAAACTGTACCAGCACCCACATTTGGATTCTACAGTTGAATGCCTGGATACCCGATATCCATACCTGTTAGAAAGCACAAACTATGAGGGTGTTGGGAGTACTAAGTGGACACTTGGCCTTTGATATGAATGCTGTCAAACACACAAATGTTATTTGCTTATTTCACCTTTTTCCCGTATTTTCATCTTGAAGAACTTCAGAGTTAATTCAAGTTTTTCAGTTTTCCAGAGAATTTGTTTAAATGCTGAAGGAATCCTACTGTTCTCGCCTCCAAAAATAGTTGGTGTGATAGCAGATTTCAAAGTTAAAAAAGACTGAACTTCTAGAGAAGTGTGATGCCCAGCTGGCTTGTTATGTATATCTTAAACTTTCTTCCAGATATAATTGTCTGACAGTTTGAAAGGCTAATATCATTTATTACTTGATGGTATTCTAGAAGTAAATACTATGACATCTTGAATTTATTTCTTTGAGAAGAGATTTTAAAGCAGTTGTGGGTTTACTGTGGTTTTTCCTTCTCTCTTCAAATTAGATAAAGGAACAGATGAATATGTTGGAGAAAGGTGTGTTTCACATTGGAGTTGGAACTCCTGGGAGAGTAAAAGCGCTAGTGGAGCAAGGTAGGAGAACAAGGAGGGTTTCCTCCCTAGGAATCTTATATTTGGTCTCATGAGAAGTGAAACTTCAACTATTTTTTTTGATTGACATGAAAACGTAGATTTGGGTACTAAACTGTGCAGTTCTGTTTCTCCACTTGTGCTGTGTCAGTCAAAATAAGGTCAAGGTTCTAGCAGTTGTTTTTATGATCACTTTAAGCTGGTATAAGGCAGTATTAGCAGAGAAAAGCTGAGTAAAACTTCCTCACACTCACCAGTCAATGCTCATTTATTCCTTCTTCCTGCTCCTTGTGCTAGGCCAAGAGTCTGCTTGGCAGCTCAGTGAACTGACCCCAATTAAAATAAAAACAGTGTGCACACAAAATCAGGTAATGAGCAGGCAGAGGTGGGGGACTTCCTCTTTTGGCAGGAATACTGATTTATGCTGAGTTGAAAGTGATTGCAAAACCATAGTGTAAGATTTAAAGCTCCAGGAAACCAAACACTGCAAGTGGATCAAAAGGAAATAATAGCAGAAGTCACTGTATCATATGTCACTCTGAGCTCAGTGTAAACTTTTGTGAGGGGTGGATGAAAGATCAGCCTGCTGATTTGATCTTATTTCTGTTTGCCTATAATAAAATTAATTATTCTACATAAATCACCTTTTCTCTTCCCAAATTTTGACTACTTTTACTTACTCAGTAGAGAGTATATACACAAAGAGAAAGAAACTACAAAATTCCAAAATGATAAGGCAATTCTTTCCATTCCTCTTACCACTGTCTTGCTCTGACTATGGTCTCTTGCTCAGGGACATGCTGTGGATTGAGACTCTACTGCTCCTTCCAAAAAAGTACAGGAGTAACAAAATTTTGTTTCTTCATGTGACATCCACCAACACTAAATTGTTAATGCTCAGCACATCAGCACATTGCCAGGAGGGTGGTGAGGCACTAGCACTGGTTGTCCAGAGAAACTGTGGATGCCCCATCCCTGGAGTTGTTCCAGGCCAGGCTGGATGGGGCTTTGAGCAATCTGGTCTAGTGGAAGGTATCTCTGCCCATGGCAGGGGGTTGAAACAAGATGATCTTTCAGGTTCCTTCCAACCCAAACAATTGTGATTATCTGTTAGGTGGAGGCAGCTTATAGCATGGACACAAAGTGTGTCATTTTACCCTAAGTTCTGGTTCTTCTTTGACAGTTTAGTGTTGCAGTGCCAGGTCACTTAGAGAATGGAGAGGAATCAAAACTTACGGAAAAAGATGGTGGGTGTCATGTAGAAGACCAGGGAAAAAAATAGGAGAACAGCTGAAAAGCAAGTTCAGAAAAGACCTTTTTTTTCCCCACCATTTATATGAAGGATAAAGGAATTCTTCAGCAGCACCACTGACCTGACTCATCTTCACAAAGCACCCAGTCCTGTAAATTGCTGAACACTGTCTGTTCCCCTTACCATCAGTTTTTGGGCTAGGGTCCTTGTAACTTACCAGTGACATCCGCTGTCTAAATTCAACTCCTGTGGTTTCATCAAGAGAAAGCTTGAGGAATTGCTTCTGGTAGGATGTTAAGCTCTTGACAAGTCCGGCAACAGTGGTTGTTCTGCTTTTGTGTGTATCTTCCAAAAAGGCATGGGATTATGTGGCTAAGGGAGTTTGCAGTGTCAGTGCATTAGTTTTCCAACCAGCAAATGTAGTACTTAAGTGTCCAAAGATTAGCTTTCTTGGAAACAGACAGCAAAAGATGTAATAGCCAAAAATCAGATTGGTAAGCACGTGTCATATTATCTTGGTAGTGAAATTTGTGTTGCCTTTTTAGATGGCCTGTGCTTGAACTCCACAAAATATATGATTCTGGATTGGAACTGGAGAGATCAGAAACTAAGGAGAATGATGGACATCCCTGAGGTATTGTATAAGCACCTGTATATATTATATTAATTACTTTTGATTCTAGTTCTCAGGTCTTGGTCAGTAAAGTTTTCCTTCTGTAAAGGTGTCTTCAGTGGTATAAAAACATGAAGAAGTCAACAATGACTGATAAGTCTGTACTTTCAGGTGTCAAAATTACCTCCTTAAAAAGAATTTTTCCTGTATTGTTGCAAGTCACAGCTGTGACTTCTATGGTTGTGCTGTAAATTTCCCCTATTTATGCTAGATGGCTGTTCTACCTGTTCCCAGGAAGTTCTCTCAGTAAGAGGACTTTGTACAAAGTCCTAGAACTTGACAAATTAGAGAGATGGGCAGTCACCAACCACATGAACTTTAGCAGGGGCAAGTGCCAGATTCTGCAGCTGGGTTGGGGCAACCCTGGATGTATGGTCAGACTGGGGAATGAGAGGCTGGAGAGCAGTGCTGTGGAAAGGGACGGGGGTCCCGGTCAATGGCGAGTTGAACATGAGCCAGCAGTGCCCTGGCAGCCAGGAGGGCCCAGTGTGTCCTGGGGGCAGCAGGCCCAGCATCGCCAGCCGGGCAAGGGAGGGGATTGTCCTGCTCTGCTCTGCTCTGGGGCGACCTCAGCTCCAGTGCTGGGGGCAGTTTTGGCACCACCATGTAAGAAAGATATAAAGGTATTAGAGAGCATCCAAAGGAGGGTAACAAAGATGGAGAAGTGCCTTGAGGGGAAGCCGTGTGAGGAGCGGCTGAGGTCCCTTGGTCTGTTCAGCCTGGAGGAGACTGAGGGGAGACCTCCTTGCAGTTACAACTTCCTCGTGAGGGGAAGAGGAGGGGCAGGCACTGATCTCTACTCTGTGGTGACCAGTGGCAGAACCCGAGGGAATGGCCTGGAGTTGTGTCAGGGGAGGTTTAGGTTGGATATTAGAAAAAGATTCTTCACCCAGGGGGTGGTTGGGCACTGGAACAGCTCCCCAGGGAAGTGCTCACAGCACCAAGCCTGACAGAGCTCAAGAAGCGTTTGGACAGTGCTCTCAGGTGCACAGTGTGACTCTGGGATGTCCTGTGCAGGGCCAGGAGTTGGACTTGATGATCTTTGTCAGTGCCTTCCAACTCAGCTTTTTTTTGTGATTCTGTGAAGTTTCCTCAAAAACTAAATAAAACTATGGACGTGCATTTATTTTTCTCTGTCTGAGAATAAGATAACATCTTGTGAGTCAATCTACACTCAGTTCTCCTGTTTTTTTCTTTTCTATTTTTTTCTTTTCTTTTTTTTGACAAGAGGTAGGGTACAAACTATTTAGATCCATCCATCATTTGTAGACTCCTTCTAAGATAATTCCTAGTTCTTTTCTGTTCTGTAATCCAGCTTTTATATTTATTGCTGTGAAAGGTATATTTACAGTATGTATGGGCATCACCTATTATCTAGCCAGATGAAGAGGCAGATTCCTCCACTAGTGGTTGTTATAAAGCTCCCAGTTCCCTGCACAGTGCCTTCAGGTTTTTGTACATTTAGAGCAGGACCATAAGCAGAATTTCCAGGGAAAATAACTTTTTTTGCATATAGACATTAAGCTGTTTCACAAGTGAAACAAATTATCAGCCATTAATCCATCTAGGTACTTGTCAATGTACTTGAATGTCCTTTATTTTACAACCTCACATACACAAAATGAAAAAAATACATTGCAGAAATGAAGTAGTAAAAAAACCTGGCTTTGCCTTTTTGGAGGCAAGGAGGCTCCCTCTTGTGGTAAACACAGAAGGCTTTTTTATATGGTGCTTGCACTTACCTGTCAGTTTTTTAAAGAACAGAAAATCCAAACCACAGACATAGCAGTACAAAAGGTGCTGTTTGCAGTGGGATGGATTTTTAAGTCCTCTGAAGTCAATATCCATACAGTAGACTATAGGGTCATCCACCTCAAAAAAATGAAGATTATGTTGCTAATATTTTATTTTGAGCTATTACAAACCTGAACTATACCTTTCAGCTCACTGTAGCAGCACCATGGCATTTTTGTGTGTCTGTCTAGGAATATAGGCCAAAAATTGTGACTCCAAGTGTATTTTATTAAGGCAAAGTCCTAAGGTTATCTTAGCATAAAAAGTTAAGGCTTAGTTCAAATTAAATACAAGTAAGCACAGAAGAAAATAATCCTGAGAGAAAACTTGCAAATAAGTTATTCTAAGTGGTAAGAGGGAGCTATAAGGAAACTCTGAACTAACCATGATGATAAAGAATCTTGTGTTCCCTCTGAAATATGTAGTCAATATTTACTCTGTAATACATTTGTCTTTTATCTTTAGATAAGCAATACGCTCCAGCAATATCAGTGCCATAAACCAGGGTACTTGTCATGCAGCACATACAGACCTGACCTTCACGCTCTCTTTCATTCAGGTGTCTCAGACACAGACAATGCTGTGCCTGTTGCACTGCCCTTGATCTACTTGATACCAGTTGTTACTCTGGAAAGTTCTGTGGGGATTTTGTAGCCCAGGATGGACCTTTTGCTGTGACACGCTTTATCAACTCTTTGCCAATGACAACCTTTCTGTAGCCATGGTATGTGAGACTTCAGGGCTGCAGAACAAATGCTAGGTCTTTTATGAAATAGAAGCTTTCTAGAGGACCTTGGATGGGAACTTCTTTAATTTCTAGTCCTATAGTAAGGTGCCTGAGTAAATAAATAATGGTATAATTATCGGTAACTTTTTATGCTTTCTTTGATTTCTGTTTTCTTCAGATAAAGAAAGAAATTATTGACCTGCTGGAGAAGAGTATTATAAAGCTGTGCAGAGATGGATCTTTGAAGCTGGGACTCTTTTAATGAGTTTTCCAACAAGGAAGTAATTTGCAAAAGCAGCATTTTCCTATTATCCTGTCCGCAATTGAATTTTGGTACTTTTCAGAGGTCTCTCGATACAGAATGCACATTGCAACTTTTTCTGAGCTTTCTTTTAATAGAAAAATGGAAGGTTTGTTTGTAGTTCTAGTATCATTTTTATTGCAGGAACAATGTCATACTGAAATTAGAGTTACATTGCTTTCTCCTGCTAGATTTGCTACTATATGTCACTAGTAAGACTTTGGAGATGAGCAAACATGGATGTGAAAAGTCTGTGTACAACTCAATTTTCTGTTCTCTCCCTCTGCTGTCCTAAAGGAAACATGTATTTCTCTCATGAGTTGAAATCTAGTTCTTGCCCTTGAGGGTCTTTGAAAAAACTGTATGAATTTCAGTAGTAGGTCAAAAAGGTATTTTTCACCTATCTGTTCTAGAGCTGGCCAAATGATATTTTTTGCTTTTACATGATAAATTATCCGTATATTATATTGAGATTTTATTTTGGTTAAACTCTTGAAGTGTGCAAAAAATATTCTTCTGTTTGTCCATTTAAATTAAAAGAAGATGATCTCTGTGTGATTCTTTTGTCATTGCTGATAGTAGGGAAAGGATGGATTCTTTTCCAGAGAACAAGATGAATAGAGATGAGCAAATCATTGGTGTCTTGGAAAGCCATTGATCCAAATAGGATATTTTAAATATGGGTTGTCCTTCTGTGATACAGAACACGTAACACTTTTAACAACTTTTAATTGCCTCTCTATCAATAGCAGTGAATGTAATAGGGTAAGAAAGTTGATTTTGTCTTCTAAAACAATGTTTTCTGTCCACTGCTGTCTCAGCACCTGCAGTTCTCCCCAGTGGAATCCAGTGCAATTAGAGCAGAATTCCTTTCATTGTATGCCATGCCTGTTAGCCGGGCAGCTATGGAAGAGAAGGGAGAAGAAATAATGCATCTGAAATTACACAGAAATTCCAGTATAGCTCACAGTATCCCTACAAATGAAAAAGACGTAACAAATCCTACTGAGTTGTGGGAAAGGAAAAATATATCTAAGCTTTTCCTGGAGGCATGAATTGGACACTGTTCAAAGTACACAATCACTTGATTGGTGCAAGCAGATCATGGGGATCCAGGCACAAATGCAGAAATGGAGGAAGAGAGAGATCTAGTTAATAAGTAATTCGTCACCATAATGCAGGTTTGAACAAACAATACAGTCTCCCAACAATAAAGACAACATCTCAGCATAAACACTCTCCAGCACAAGGATATTAGTCCTTCCTCTCACCAAGAACAAAATGGAAAACAAGACAAGTTTTCTTCCCCAAGAAGGAGAAGCACATCCTTCCAGGTGTCCAGATAACAGTGCCTTCAAACAACAGAGGCTGCCAGCTTGGAAGCCCCAGCTCACCATTGGGAGTGTGCTCTCCAGCTTCTTTCTCACAGGTGCTTTCTGCCTTACTGTAGGAGTCTGCCTCGTACTGTCTGCAAACAGCGTCAGAGAAATCCAGGTTTGTTTGGGGGTGGTGTTCTCAGATATTCTGTAAAGAAGAAACTGGGCTGGGTTTGGAGGGAAAAGATTCTGAAATTTTGCTTCTGAATTAAGGTGATGGCAATGGCTTCGTGCCTTGGACATGTGTCCAACAGCTGGTATTCCCGTGAAAATCTTCAGAGGTAGTTGGTCATCCATAAAATCAGAGCACTGGGTGGTTGATGGGGTGGTAATATCTGAAATATGGGTGATAATTACTGCCACTGGCTAGCAATACCAAAATGTGTCATTATTTCCTGGGTTTTTGAAGGGAAATAAGCAAATCACTCTGATAGTGTTTGGTACTAGAAGAATATACGTGTTTGCTGGGGCAAAATCTTGAAATACAGGGAGACCTAATGTTTAAATCCCTCCTGCAGACGAGGTTGTTCAGACCTGTGGTGTTGTGAATAGACTCCTGATTGGAGCCAACACTCAGCACTACATCCAGGCTGTTCAGCAGGGGTGGGCCATGACATATGTGGGGATTTGTCAAGCATTACTTGATCAGCCAGACCAAGGTGCAGAAGTGTTCTTCACTCAGCACTCCTTTGCCAAGGAGCAGATGTGACAGTTCTGCAACAGTCATCAAAAGGCTCTAAAAAAGCTTTAAACTAGGGATAAATTTTGTGAATGTTCATTGAGGCCAAGCCCTGACTCTCTGCCTCTTCATTTTTAACAATGTTTTTGTCAGTCCACAGTCACTTAGAAGAGAACTGCTCTGAGAAGTCTTGGAGCTAAAACCAACCTTTTCGTATGAGCATGTCCTTTATTACAAGATATTTACTTGTTCTCTGACAGATAGATTATTCAGATAAATGCTCACATTGTTCAAAACTCCGTGAAAACTCCTCTAACTGGAATAAGGAATGCCATTGTTCTGTTAATTTCACGCTAAAGGAAGATATATTGGTAAGTGGATGCAAGAAACCAACCCAAGTTGCTTAGTACCACCTGTTACTTATATCCCTATGTGATAAAACACGCTAATTCTGTTCCGTAGAGCTCCTGACTAAATTTGCTTTGTAGTTTTTCAAAACATGTAATACTCCAAATTTTACAGCTTTGCCTTTGCTATTCATTTTATTTATGCTCAAGACCAGGCTACCTCTGTCCTTGGTTGGGAGGTACCCAAGGAGAAGATGGGGGTGGAGGAAGTGGCGTTTGATTGTGGAGGTGGCTTCTCTCTGTATCTCCCTCTGAGTCAGTAGCAAACCCTTGCCCTTGGTCAGGGGTTGGTTGTTGCTGCCCTGCTAAGCTCTCCAGTGAGAAGGAAATCTGAAGCTCTGACTGCTTTACATAAGTAAACCCCTGTAGTCTTTTTAAAAAAGGGTTGTGCTGCTAATCCCCAAGGTTCTTGAAATAATTCAGGTCTAGCAATGTGATTCTGAAGTTTCATTTGGAAAAAGTATCCTTCGTTTCCTGTCCTAAACTACCTGGTCATGTTGTTGAGACTGTTAAAATGGTTCATGTTCAGCCAAGGAGATCTTACACTTAGTACTGAATAAATGGTCCCTTAAAATTACAGTGCAATTTAAAGTCACTTCAGGATTCTTCAGTATTGAAGGGGCTGTTAAAATACTTTGCAATTCTTCAGATTACAGTGATGTTTGAGATGAGAAGTTAATTTAACTGAATAATGGGTTTTTTATAGTTGAATCATTATCTTCCATGCTTGATTTGCCTGCCTAGCATTTTCCTTTTAATGTGAAGGATTTTGTGCACCTTCTTTCACAGAAAATGAATGCCTGTCTCTACAGAATTATTCATAGTCATTGCAAGTTTGTGACCAGCCTTGCCATCTTGAGTAAAATAATTGTCAGGCATCTTTGGTTTAGGTTTCTTTTGGTGATTTAAAGGATGTTTAATTTTATGTCAAAATGTAAAAACTTACAGTTAGGGTAAAGACTAGATTCTAGCCCGTGTCTGCTGAATTGCTTAGAGTGTAGCTACCAACACTCTAATATGAATTGAGCACTCTCTTCCCCTCTCTTCTTTACAAAGTAATAGGATTTCTCATTGCCTTCATGAACTCTCCTTATTGAAGGGATTTATCTTTGAATTCCAGGGTGATGTTTTTATGTACTATGGGCTGGAAAACTTCTATCAAAACCATCGTCGATACGTGATATCAAGAAGTGATGCACAATTGTTGGGCCGAAATGTAAATGTGAGTTTTCTTTTCATATGATGAACTCACCAGTATTTCCAGCAGGTGCGCCTTTGACCATGTGGAGAGCTAACTAGGCAGAACCATAAGTGTGTTTAGGTGGCTCTAGGGAATAATAAAGTACAGATTTTCAGTGTTTGGTCTCTGCTTTTATGATTGTTGGGGCCATTATGGCTAATAAGTTAATAAGAGAGGAAGATTAAGGGAGATGAATAAAAGATGTCAGTCCAGTGTTGCAGTTCTCAAACCTGCACCTTGTAGTGCTGATTTAAAATACATTGTCTTTTCTAAATAAATATACAGAAAGCTATTCCTTCTCATGTGTTCAGTCTTCTTAGCCAGTAGTGTTTTAAGCTGTGCTTTTATTATAGGGCTAGGGGATTAAGTAAGTTATTCTAAGTCTTTAATTTTGCCATCTGGCCTTGGAAACAGACAAGGGGTAGGAAAAGGTTTATTCTGAAATAAGTGGTCATGTAGCATTCTAAGTATGCAATTTAGAGGTCTAAAGAGGGAGCTAGACAGCATCACCTGCAGCAGACCTGCATAAGGAAATTGGAGAATGCAATCATGGCATTCAGGTTTTTTTGCTTACAAATCTAAAGCATATTTTCTTTGGCTTAAAAGTAGCATTTCTTAATATACACACAGTCCACATTCTGTCCTTTTAGTATGTATGATGGCTGTGCCATTATAATCTGTTGTTTCTAAAAATGCTTATTATAACTCTCCAGATTTGTTCCTCATATATCTGCTTTTCCAGGTGTCCTGTTAGATTGATTGTTTGCATCCAGATGCAGCTGCTTTTGGCTTTTATGCCAATCAAGATACACAGCTCATTGGAGTTACTTGAAAATGTTTCTGTGTTTAAACCTGAAGATCTATAGTTTCCTATGAACTGGAATAGGAGAGATGTGGTAAATTTAAGGTGGACTTTTGTTTTTCATTGTGTATCTTCACACATCAAGATTTCCCCAAGTTGAACTGCAGTAATGTGGCTAACTCCATCTACTATTCTCCAGCACTAACACAGTCTGGGTCAGAATTTAAAAGAAAGAAAAATAAGATGTTCTAGGGAAAGCCAAGGCTTCACTGGAACATTTTCAATTGTAGCCATTTTACAGTAGCAGATCCCCAAATCTGTTTTTGTAGTCTGGATCTTGCAAGTCCGCAGCAGAATTTGGTGAAGACCTTAAGTTTACGTACGTAGATATGGAAGGTGTTCCTGAGCTACAGACTCGTTCATTTGGATGTCTCTCTAATGTGACCTAAAGGTACTGGAGACTTAATTGTTCAGTGGCTTTTCAGAAGAAGGAACGGGAGGACACCAGCAAATTAAAACAACCCCAGGGGTGTGCCTGACTGTTCTGTGACCTTGAATGCAGATTCACAAGAGCTACTGCGCGCCCTTCAGCACCTACAGAAACGGGACCCCCATGGCGCCGTGCGGGGCCATTGCCAACAGCATGTTCAATGGTACGTAGGCACCTTCCACACCCTCCCACTGATTTCCACTGGGGACTATTCCGTTACCCCAGTCCACGTGAGTCCTGCTGTTGAAGGCCTCTGCCTTTCTCCCACAAAAGCTTTTGTTTGGTGGTGCTACTGTGGTGAATGTGGGGCTCTGTTTCCTACTGTTTAGTAACTTGCCCCTTGTCTTGACACTGAGGGAGATTTTTCATTTTCTAAGGCCCTCTTCCATGGGAGTATACAGCAGGGGTGAGGGATTGAGGCCCTGTTGAAACAAGGAATGAGGATGCAACATTTAGTGTACTTCCTTGCTAAAAAGTACATTCTTGTACAGTGATGAAAAAGACCAGATTCTGCCTTCCCACGGTTGTGTGCTTAGATGGAGGGATTCTCCGTGTTCTCCACGTTGGTTTGGACCTTTGGATCTATGTGATTTCAATTTTGTTCTTTGAATGCTGAAAGCATACATAGTCTGAATTTGATCCTGGGTTTGATATTCTTCACAGTAACCTCGTGGGCATAATCTGCTTATGAGTACATTTGGGAGATTTCAGAATGTATTTCTTTGGAAGTAAAGGAGACAAAAAACCTGTGTGGACTTTTCTCCCCTACCCCACATTTTTTGTCTTCCAATCTCTGCCCCTCCCCGTCCCCCACCCTTTTCTTTAACCTCTTCCTTGCAGCAGGTTTTGGCAAGGCAGCAGCTGTTTCCAAGCCGCTGAGCCACCCACACCAGGGGACTTGTAAAGGCCAGCTGCATTCAGTAACTTCTAGATCCATTTGCTTTTCGTCCACCTATGCTCCCAGCTGCTACCCTGGGAGTGTGATTGAGTGGGTTGGGCTCAGACCCAGGCCAGCAGAGCCTCGGTGTGCAGCCCACGCCTTCTGGAGCGTGTGGGGGAGAGACAAGACAAGCAGTTAAGCAGACCGAGCTCAGAGCATCGCAACTCCTGTTAATGAACTAGTGACAAATAGCTGGGGAGGTGGGGGCCACAGAATGATCACTTCCTCAGAAGAGTGTGTCTGAGCTTTAAGGAGCTGTGTGAACACATGTTTTGTAGCAGGATTTTTTTTTTAAAAAGGTATGTTTTAATTGATGCTCATGCAGCTGTGTTTTTCGTGTCTCCTAAAAGGCAGTCCCTCCCCATCTGTATCATCCAACTACCCCTGCCCGTCATCCCATTGGCTGCTTAGGCATTTACAGAGATGTTAATGAGACCTATCATGTTTTTGCCTTATGTTAAACTAATCTAAGTAGGAAAATATAATGGATAAAAACAAGTACTCTTCACTCACTGAAACTGGATGGCATGGTTAAGCACAATATTAACTAAATATTTTTTGATTGAATAATGTTGGTGTTCAAGTTGGTAGACAAGCTCTAATTGGCATAAAAGTAAAGCAGAATTTTCTCCAGAGGATCGTGGATTCCCTTGATTGTGGTTTTACCTCTACCCTATTCTCTGAAAACAAGTCATATATAGCAAAGCAATCAGTTTTCGACAACTGTAAGGGAAATACTGGGGAAAGCTAACAGGAGACAGCTAGGACAGTAACTTCTGTAACTACATAGGGAGCTCAAAAAGTGATTTGCAAAGAAGTTAGTCCCACAGGAGTTGATGGACATTAGAAATGTGCACAACATACACAGGGACTGGTAGGATGTGCTCAGTCTTTAAAACATCAGAAGATCTAAGGCTCTGGTACCTTAATTCCTCTTGTGAAATGTACAGTGCTCCATACACAGTAATGATGAAACCTTTCCCAGGACTTTTTTGATTTTCTATTAATTTGAAAGATGCTCCAATGTGACATTTTTTTGTTAGTCATGCTGGAAATTAGAATGACTGTCTTTTACTCACAGGTGTTGCTTATTGTATTCCCTGCAGATACTATTGATCTGTTTTACAATCGTAACTCATCTGTGATTCAAGTGCCACTGCTGAAGACTGGAAACAGTTGGTGGACAGATAAAAATGTGAAATTTCGCAATCCCGAATCATACAATCTCTCTTCTGCATTTGCAGGTAAGAATTGTTCTGCTGGTGTTCCTTATTTTTCAATGGCTTCCCTATCTCTCCCTTCATTGTGTCTCCCATTCTGAGAAAAATCACCTTTGGGAGAAATACCTCCTATAGCAGGTTGAAGAAGCAGCTTTAGAGGGTGACTGAGAGCAAAAGACACATGTAGCCAAAATATCATCTTTTTACTTCTTTGATCAGTGACCACAGAAACTGGGAGAAAAAAGTTTTGGAACACTGAATTTATCCCACATGGACACTCCTCTGTATTGTTTCTTGTGATGCTTAATGCCCAGAGAAAGCAAGGATGCAGTAGCTTTTTTTCCTTACTGAAAACTTCAGTGAAGGAGAATTGCATGTCACATCTTCCCTTCAAGCCTTTACAAATCCTTGGGCAGCTGTGAGACCCGAGACACTGCCTTTGTCACCAGTTCTTTCAGACCTGCTTCCTAGGGCAGTTTCCTTGCTGTGGTTGATCTGTATTGAAGTGGATCTAAAAGCTGCCTAATCTGGATCAGTGCTGTGCTAGATGCAATATGCAAGAGTTAATTATCTAAGTAGTTTTCATGTGACAGATTCTAAATGTCATAGGCTGTGCCACTAGACTGCAAAAAGGTGCCCTTCTGGTTGTACAGGAATAAATTAATGTCTAAAAATGAAGGCAAGCTCCTCGTTACGCAGAACATGTTGCTTGCTGAAGAGATAAGAGTCCAGAATAAACAGTATTGTCATTTGTGCAAGCCACTTTGTTTTTCCTGTGCTCGAAGTTTCTAATGTCTCGCAACCGCTGGGGACTGTTAAACTGTTCATTCGTGTTTGAGGTGAGTGGAGATGCTTGGGTGGCAGCTGTTACCTGGCATATGTAATTTTGGACAGTGTCTTGTGTCTCTTCCATGTCTCGTATTCTGTGTTGGTTGTGTGTAGGCCTAGAATTTAGTCAGTAGCCACTGTTTTTACTGACAGTCTGTCTTTTCCTGCTTCGTTTATTTTTCATCAGGTACAGCAAGACCTCCTTACTGGCAGAAACCAGTGTATTTGTTAGATGAGGAAGATGAAAGGAATAATGGTTATGTAAATGATGACTTCATTATCTGGATGCGAGTGTCGGCCTTTGCTACATTCAGGAATCTTTACCGTCGGGTCAGACGGATAAGGCACTTTGTGGATGGCTTGCCAGCAGGGAATTACACCTTCCATATTTCCTACAGTATCCTTTCATATAACCTAAGACTATTAGAAAGTTACAATGAGATGGAAGTGAATAGGATTTGTATGGTCAGCTGGCAAAGAAACTGTGCAGGACACCCCGGTGCGAGCAGAGCCGTCTGACGGATTTGGGCCATGTCCCGACTGACAGGAGCTTTTGTGCCGGTGCAAATGCCCTCTCACACCCAGCAGTGGGAACTTTGCTGACTAAAGCACTCCTTTTGTCAGCAGCAGTTATGTCAGGATGACTGTAAATTCCTCTTCTTTCTCAGCTGATAGAACTGTGGTTTTAAATGTGTCACGGTTCTATTCTGAAAGCTTCCATGAGAGAGATGACAGGTAAACTCATATAACCTTCTGCATACAACATATTAGGTAGAGGTGAGCCCTTATCCTCACTGACTGTGTGGAGGATCATGATAAGCTGCCCAAAAGGCTCATTTTCAACTGAGTTTTTGTAGCAAACTAATGCAGTAGCAGTTCTATAAATTATTAATCTGAAATTTACAGTGTTTAAAAAAAGGAAGTATTTCCATGTGCACACCAAGACTGTATCTAAAATAACTGGATTTCTTACCACCAGCTGCTACAGGGTTTTTGATCCAGAACAGGAGAGACATCACAGATCAGTTAAAGGAATTTTGGCAGCAAATGCAGACCTCAAGACTCTTTGTGCCTTGGAAAGCTTTTTGAGCATTTAACCACTACTTTCTCTTCTCTTGGAAATAATGTACACTTCGTTAGTGAAATCTTAACATCCTTCTCTCAGATTTCCCTGTTACCAAATTCAAGGGGAGGAAGCATGTGATTCTTTCAACCGTGGTGTGGAGCGGAGGAAGTAACCCATTCCTGGGAATTGCCTACGTGGTTTCTGGCACAGCAGCAACCCTGACAGGTTTTGTCATAACTGCCATCCACTTAAAGCTCAGGAAAAAGAAAACATATTTTCAGAAGCAATAGGGTTCCCTGACTTTCTGAACAAAGGCAAAGGTGTGAAGTGAACAAAGAAGGTGCAGCACAGACCTTTCATTTTCTTTCCCCTGAGCTCTGGACCATTTTCAGTATCAGGTTTGGTGAATGTAAACAAACTGAGGGGCAGTGCTACTCCATCATCTGAAACCAGACTTACCTGAGGTGCCACTCTTATTTATGTATGTGTGCTCCTAAGTTTGTTTCCTAGAAAACCTGTAGTGATATGAGCTTCCAACAACAGATAGCACAGTGATTAGAATTGCAATGGCAAAGAAATTACATGGTACTAATGGCTGATCCATATTAATTTCTTACCCAGCCCATAATTCAGACATTTCTCTTGACTTAGATGGAGCTTTGGATATGTAAAAAGTGAGGTCGTGACCCAACAAAAAGTTTGAGCAGGTAGAACTTATTTCTAAACTCTGCTTGTGGGCCACATACATCTGCTGAATGGCTTGGCTTAGGTTTTATATACCTTTCTCAGCTGTTCTGAAAAAGTAAAAAATTTAGTGCAGCGTATTCATTCCAGTCGATCCTCAATTTCTGACTGAATACAGGGCATTTATTAAGAGTTTGGAGTTTGTTTAGACCAAATTTATTAGTTTTATCTAGGTACTGAGAGCTGGAGGGCATCCAATCACTGATTTACAATTTTTTAAATTCAGGTTTAATAGAAAGCTTAAATTAAAAGCTCTTTTAATGCTAAATATTTTAGCAGAAACACCTACCTAATATAACTGTTAGACCACAATTACACTCGTACTTACCCAACCCTTCCATGTGAAAGTTCACAAATTCTTACATGACATAGAATGATGACTTATTGTCAATAGAAAACAAAGCACCAGAAAATCTGTCAGCTTAATTTTGAGAAGCAAACACTGCAGCTCATGAATAGGTTCATCCATTTCCATGTTTCATGTTCAAAATTTTACACATTTAGGAGTTATTTCTAGTCTCACAAAAAGAAGGAACAGCACTGAGGAATTTAGGTCAAGCATACCATGGTACATCTGAATTTTTAAAAATAATTTTTCTGTTGCAAAATTGCATGTGGAATAAAACACTTTAAATCCTTTGATACATATTTTGTGTGCCTTGCCTCTCCCTCTCCTAAAAACCCTTCACACTAGAACAAGAAAGAAGCCACAACTGGAGCAAGAAAAGGGAATGTGGCACAGGGAGGCTGCATGCCACTGTCAAGGTACCCACATCTGCTTTTAAGGGTGTCTGGGGCTGAGGGTCTTGTGACCTTTGACAGATGGCCCCTGGTGTCGGGGCTTGCAGCCACAGACATTTCCTTGAAGCTCTGCTTCGTAGCTGAGCCATCCATGAGCAGCAGAAGCTGCTCTTTCACAGCCCAGCCTGGGAGTGAAGCCCTGCTGCACTGATGGTTTGTGCTGACCTGGGAAAGGTGTCTGTCCCCTCTACTCCTCCTGCCTGGGGCCAGTCACCTCCATCCTGAAGCTCTGAGAAATGAAACTAATGCAAGAGTAATGTCAGAGATGGCAGCTCAGGCAAAGGAGGGCTTTGTAAGCTTTGATAATATGAAGAGAGGTTGCATAGCAATTTGGATTTGAGTTTAGATCTAAAACAGGGGAAAGCATTTGCTTGTCACTTGATAGAAGGTGCTGTCATCCTCACTGGGAGCAGCAGGGTTTGAAATAGCTGATTTAAGAAAAATCTGTAACTGCACAATGAGGGGAATGGTGGAAGTGGGAGAAGTAATATTTCTGCTCTGGGGTGTGGAGGCAAAGAAATTTGGCTGAGCTGCTCAGGATGAGAGTGTATCCTGATATGTGATCTGGAAAGCCCATATGATTTTGGGGAGCAGCCAAGTTAAGAAAAAAGGTTTCTTGGTTTTCAGTGCAGTCTGAACTACAGTGCATAGTTTTTGAGCTAAGGTGTTTTGACTGGGTTCTCTGTAATTGCATTATTCCTTAGAATGCCAAGAACCATTTTGTTATGAGCTGGGAGTGCCTTGGGCAGCTGTCTTCAATTTGGTGGCCTCTTGTTTCCAAAACAGGAATTGTGGAGCAGTTGTTTTTGTTCTGAGTACTGCTTTTTCCTCAGATTATGGGAAGCCAGGCAGGGGAAGAAGAAAGGGGATGAAAAAAGTTTTCTCCCTTTCCCCATGTAGCTGTCTAGGAAAGGAAAAGGACTATGGGGCTGATTCTGGTCCAGTGCAAGTAGACCAATATTTAGGTGATATCAAATGGTAATTACCATAGGTGAAGATATCAAAATAGCTCATACCCTGGCAAGCTTATATTTCAGAGAGCTCTAACCAAAATATCTGTGTATTTAGTGAGTATGTACTCTGTGAACAAAAACATGCAGCATGAAGCAAGATGTAAAAAGGTAATCGGTTATACTCCTACACAATTGCAGCTATTGTCACTTGCATTAAAGTGCCTAAAATGATCCCTTTCAAACCTAAAAGATTTTAAAAGCTTGTGAAAAAAATTGGGTTTTCTACTGTGTCAAACCTAGCCACCCAAAGTTATTTGCCTTTTTCCTGTCTGTAACGAAAACTGATGCATTACCAGTTATAATACTGGAGGATTCAGAGTTTAAGATTAGGTTAAAAATTCTTGAGATTTTTCAGGTAATTTATAAGAATCCCTGGGCTATTTCTGGACTGTATAATTAGTGACAATGAGCCTGGAAAGACTGGATAATGAAATGTGTCCAAAACCACTGGGCCGGTTACCAGAAGGCAGGAGGGAAGTAGCACCTGCCCGTAGCCCTGGTTGTCACGACCGGTTAACGGGGGAGCCACTGGCCCGCCCCTGAGGTGAAGTGTGGCACTGACTTGAGCAGCGCAGAGAGAGGCGCCACCCCAGCTCGGGACACTGCACCACCTGCAGTTAATAACACTGCTCCCCACAGAGGGTGTGCCGAGAAGTCTGCCGCCGTGGCAGGGGCAGCGGGGCCGTGTCCCCAGCGCTGGGCTCAAGGAGGGATTCACGGCTGGGCGCCAAGGAAACGCTCCAAGGAAACGAGCTGGGGCTGCTTCATCCCGGTGGGTGGCAGGGTGTGCTTCCAAGTTGTGCAATTCGATGACAGTCCCTGCATGGGCTGGCTTTTGCTGGCCTGTGTGGTGCCATCCCAATGTGGGACATCCAGAAGTTAAAATTAAAATGAAAATCACTAAAACTAATAAAAGAATAACCAATGAGTCATCATCTACACCTTACACCAATGCTGATAGTCAGATTTCTGTGTTTTAAGCTTCTTGTTGACATGAAACCCAGCAGTGAACATAGAAAGCCTTTGAGCAGCCTTTCTTCATGCACTGTCGTCTCTGGCTTTGCAGTTAATAATAAAAGAAAGCATTGATCCTGAATGAAGTTGGTGAGCTAAGAAGAAAAGCTGCGGATAAGATTTTATCTCTGCATGTTTTTTGTTACTTATAAAATGAATTAAGTACAATAACTGCTTAACATATGTATAAACTATAATTGTGCCAACGGATTTTAAGCTGTAGCTTGAGGAATTTATCATTCAGATTTCTAAGTTCGTAACTTCACTTCAGGCAACCAGTGGAAAGCCAAGTCTTAACAAAAAGGTCAAGAGTTGCTTTTGAAAGGGAGGTAAGAAAATGAGAACACAGAACACAAGCCTGTTGGGCATTTTCATATTTCTTTGCTTTTTGGGTGTTTTGATTGAAATGGAATGTCTCACACAGAGTAAGTAAATAGGCTAAGTTTTGTAATTTGGGATTTGCCCTAAAACATACTTGTTCCGTCAGCAGTTCTCCTATCAACCTAACAGGTGATAGTGATCATGTCATGGAAATATACGAAGTATGAACTAGTCCAGTGTAATTTTAAGTGTTCTCAGCTGTTGAAAGATTATTTTCCATAATTACTTCAATTTGATAATGCTGAGCTCTGGGGCAAAATATGTTCTTTTCCTGTGGGGAGGGGATATAATTTTAAAGTTTCAGGAGCATACCAGAATTAATTAAGTTGTCCCTCTTTTGGATCCTGGGCTTTATTTGTTTTGCAAGAGCTGGCGCAGGAGCTCTTAAGCAGTTTCTATAGAGATCGCCCGAGCTGTGGATTTGTAACATTGTCTGCACTCACTCTTGGTCACTGGTGGTTTCATAAAACTCCAAACAACTGTAACATCATCAGCATGTTGGCAAGTTTTCATAGAGTAAACTCAGTTGGAAGGGCTCTCCTGGCCCTGCACTGCACCACTCCACGGTGCTCTCACACCATGTGCCTGAGAGCTTTGTCCAAGCGCTTCCTGAACTCTGCCAGGCTTGGTGCTGTGAGCACTTCCCTGGGGAGCTGTTCCAGTGGCCAGCCACCCTCTGGGTGAAAAACCTTTGCCTGATATCCAACCTAAACCTTCCCTGACTCAGCTTCAGCCATTCCCTCTGCTCCTGTCACTGATCACGAGTGAAGGGATCTGTATCTGCCCCTCCGCTCCCCATTGTGAGGATTCCTCATCCAAACATTACTCAAAACTTACTGGTGGGGCATAGAGGCAGGCAGAGCTTGATTTCCTTAGAAACTGATGGAAAAGGCAAGCCTTGTGTATTCAAGTCTGTAGCATATTTGTTCTTTAGGTTCTTTGTGCTAAGAGTCGGAACAGTCGCTCATGTACTGGGAGGAGGTGGTTGGCTGATCCTGGCCTAGTCCAAGGCTTACACCTCTTCAGGAATGGACGTAGCAGTGGAGAAGAGACTGGGATCTCCTCATCCCCCGCCTGCAAGGTCGGTTTGTCAGGTGGGAGACCTGGGAAAGCCGGGAGCTGTCGGCACGTGCTGCTCGTTCCCGTCGCCGTGCCGCAGCCCGGAGCGGGGTGTGCCGTGGCACTGGAGGCGCTCCCGGGGCCACCCGTGTGTGGGGACACCGGCTCGCCCTGCCGGCTCCATCAGGCTGCTGCTTCGGGGCTGCTGTCCCCACGTGTGCCCCGGCCCCGGCTGGGGCCCACCCAGCCCGCAGCGCTGTCCGTGCGCGGCCCTGCACCGGGGCTCAGTCTCCCACACCCGAACGTGGGGTGGTCACAGCCCCAGGAGAGACCCCGTGTTGGATCAAACCTGCTTCGGCACTATGTCTCTGTGACCAGACACAGACCTTTTCTCTTCTATTATTTTTTCTTTTTTGAATTAGTGTGGTGAGGCAGTAACTTCTTTTAGCCTTCTGTGCATGAAAGGCCACTGAAAGCAAGCCCAGAGGCTCCCAAATCGCAGGGAGCACTGGGCAAAACTAATGACATCGGAACATCCTTGAGTGGGTCCATCTGGCATGGTGCTGCCTCCCAGTGCCTCTACGAGCCGGGAAAAAAAGTAAAACAGGACAAGAGGATGTGACAGCTGCATCCCAACCTCTTCCCCGCATCTCATTTTTCATCCTCCAGGTTGAGATTTACACCACGGCATTAACCTGGCTGCCTGTGAAAGAGGTACATTTGGACACACAGTATTTTTTGCTAGAACAGAATCAGGGAAATTTTTTTTTGGTTTTGTTTCTTTTAAGCATGAAAAGAATTATGCTTCCAATTTGGTTCACATGTAACATGTGTGATCCTCACTGATTAATTAATTGCCTGCGAGGAAAACACTGGATTGATGCTCAGATTTTACAGGCATTAGCACTCTTCTTCTCTAGTAGCAAGAGTAGGAAGTCTGTGGTGTGCTTATTTTTGAGGCCTTTTAAATATAGTTTTAACCTGAAAATAGTTATGTTAGTAAACAGATGTACAATAATTTCTTGTAATAATACATAATATGAAGTGCTTTTTGTATAAATAACTATGTTTTGAGCTGAATTATACCTCACTTGTTATGAAAGCAATTTTTTTTTTTTTAAGCTGCGATAACCCACATTCAGAATTCAGGAAATTTTTGATTCAGTAGTGTTTTTTATAAGTATTTATCATTGCATATTTAGATCATAGAGTCAAGGTCTTACTTTGCTAATCAACCTCCAAGTAGCTGGTAACAGAATCCACTTGTTTCCATGGAATTGTCAATGCTATGAAAAAAATAAACTTCAGTTTGTGGTAAAACTGGCTTGCAGGTGTACTAGAGAAAAGCTGATTAAGACAGCTGATTAAGTGGTATTTTAATGTAATTGGTTTGTGGAAAAAACGAGGTTTCCCATGCTGTTTTTCCTCAAGTTTTGTGAGCATAAGATGTGGCTTTGTTTTGCAAAACTTTGTGATGCTATCTTGAAATGGAGCTACGTACAGCATCTCACTACATCTAACTAACTATATGTAGCTATATTTGCTGTGTAATTATAGAAGTATTGTAAATACATTCTTTGTGCATGTGTTCATAGATAAATGATCAGTTACGGAAAATTAACTTCTTTTTTTTAATGTTAAATATCTGGTTCTATATGCAGCCTCATGGTTAGAAGACATGCAAACCACCTGAGGTCAGGTCTGAAGACACAGAGAAAGGAAGGCCAGGTAAGCAATTTTTTTTTAACTATGTGAATGAAGATCTGAAAATATTTGTGTTTGAACTGCAGAACTTGAAAACAGTGAATTTGTCAAATACATCTTACCATGCAAAATGAAAGGGAAAAAAACTTAACTGAAATAATGTAAAATTATATATCCAGCTCCTTAGAACTCTGAAGTGTCAGTCTGCTGGCTCTGAGTTGCTCTGCATCCAAGATCCTGAAAAAATATGGTGTCTCATAACTAGTTATTTAAAAAAAAAAATATAATTGCATTCTCACAGGAAAACAGCTTCCTTGTACCCCTCTCTGCTTGTACCAACAAAGTAATTCCTCACTAGAGTTTTTAAACTGTCTCATTTATGAAGGAGGATTCAACTGGTATGCAGTGGATCATCTTGGAAACCATTCTCGCAGGCAGCTGTATTAATACTGGATATCATGTGGCTGTCCCATTGTCATGTGTGTTTAAAATCTGATACAGATGCAAAGAAATTAAAACTTTTAAAATAATAGTGGTTTCAGTCTCTTCATACTGATAAATTTAGTATCTGCCAGTGTTGGGAGTGGGAATGCTGCCAGTGGAGGTGTAGTTTCATGAGAGACATTTGGCTTAATAATCACCATTCACTTTTGTTTGCTTTATGCAGAAGACCAGTTCTTCATGTGTATGGTTTCATCTTCCTCTCCTGTGTTGGGAGAAATGCTATAAAATATGCATAGAAGCATAAACTATTTGTATTTTGCTGAGAAAACGTAATTGAAATATCATTGGTTATAATCTCCTGCTAGGAACTGGAATTTTCTTAGGATGTTGGGGTTTTTTTCCTTCACATCAAAGTACTGAATTTTGATCCCATTTAAATTTGACACACAAAGATAGCTGTCAAAGTGACCCTGCCTTGTGGTTTGCTGTCATTACCCAACAGCTGAGCTGGAAGACAGCTCTGAATATTCTGGAAGCCCGTGGTACTGAGGAGTTTTTGCCATGTTTGGTGGCAGGTGCCCCGTGGTGTATTTCAGCTGTGTAATAGGTGCTTGTAAACACCTTCAGGAATGTAAAATAATGAATTAGGCAGAGGCCACCAAGGCAGAAGGATTGATGTGAGGTAGGTGTAAAACAAGGAGTGATAACAAAAAACCAACCAGGGCTTAACAAGCACTCACATACAAAAAACAAAAAAAAAAAAATCCCTTTTGGAAGTGACAGCAGAGCTTCCTTGGAGCCTGTGGTGTGTCCAGCCCCTGCTGAACAGCTTCTGGGCAAATTCTCAAACCTCATTATTCCAGTGGTGTGCTGGTGCTTGCCCCATCCAAGTGTACATGGAAGCTGTCCTGCATTAACCTGGTTGCAAAACTGGGGATGTGGCTGCTGCTGGGAGAGAGAATGACCTCTTCAGAAGTGTCACTTATTTGAAGCCTTAGAAACTGGGGATGGGAATGCTGGGGAAGAGGGAGCTTGCTTTTTGCATGTTTGTCAGTTTTGGAAAGCTGCTCTTCACTAGTGATTAATGAGCTATTATATGTGTTTGAATCTCTAAAATAATTCTGTCTTGAGTAATTTAGACTTCTTAGATGGGGATGTGTTTTAGTAAATTATTTTTCCTCTCCTGTGCAAGCACTAGGTATGTTGGTAAAGTTGGCATAACTCCTAGCTTTAGGCAGGAAAAAGCTTGCCCTGCCCAAAGATGAGCAAGACATGAGGAACTGTTCAATACTTCTGCATACCTCCTTATCAGAAAGAAGATCCCAATCTTGGATATCCTTTCAGTGGAGAGGCAGCTACTCACCTGAACTGCAGGTGACTTTATTGGATGCTCCAGTCCCTTCCTGTCCCACGTTCACAGCCTGGTGGTTGTGAGCTGTGTGACACGTTCCTACAAAATTCAGGTTTCAGTGGTGCAGCAACTTCCCTTGGTGTTGCTGTGAGTATTGCTGGCACTCTCCTGCAGGCTGTACAGGTAGCACTGAGCCCTAAGGTGTGATTTCGTGGGTTTTTTTTTCCTTAAAGCAAATAATTTCATGTTTCTCCACTGACAAAACTAAAGCTGGTAACTTTATGTTGACTGTGGAGGGGCTTGGTTGTGTGGGACAAAAATGCATTTAACTAACAAAGGGCTCAAAAATACATATCCCAGTATCAGTACATCTGCTCTGGTGGCCCATTTACTTTCTCAGCATAGTCATGGATTTCTGGGGAAACAAAAAAATCAGCTGCTTTCTAGAAAAGAACGGCTCAAATTCCACACACTCTAGTTTTCATTCTTTGAAATGTTTATACCTACAGATTACTTTGTGCATATTAGATCTTGGTATCTTACATGTTAGGAGCTAATGTTTTCTCACAGGCAGAATACAGTCTTCACTAAACTGGAATTTTTCCACACAACTCCTTCCACAGGCAGCTCCTCCTCTACAGAGGGAGCTAATACCAGGACTAATATTCTGTACAGCAGGCAATGGTGCTTCCAGTAGAACAGACCAAAAAACTGCAAGAACTTGTAGCAACAGTAAAAAAAGTAATTCCCAGTGTATGAGAGGCAATGACTGCTCAAAGTTGTTTTTTTCTTAATATAAAGTAGTTATTAGTGCAAGATCTTCAACAGATTATTGGTAGTGGGTTTTTTTAGTACTTCTGAGGCCATTGTGGGAACAAATGAAACCTTTTCCACGATTCCCCAGATCAGTGTGTGGCAGTGCCAAGTGGCTGCTTTGGTGCTGCCCTCCAGCCCTCACATCCCTGGGCCTGGAGATGGTGCAGCAGGATTCCAGCAGTTCCCAGAGCAGACAGTGGGTCACTGCCAGCTGTGGAAGTACCAATACCCCTCAGCAGGTGGTGGGCAGTGGTGCTGCTGGACATCCTGCTTTCCAGGTGAGACACTGAAAGCCTGGCCGTTCTTCCTTGCAAGAGCTCTGTGAACTCCATTACTAAATCCTCTTTTCTGATCATCTCTCCTAATGATGAATGTGACACATAAATGTCAGTGGTGAGGTCTCCTCCAGCGGTGGGTGAAGGGACAAAGCACTGTTGTTCGCAGTAGCAAGGCTGCCTTTGGTTTTTTTGATGGAGGGAAAAAAACCAAAATCACAATTACTGAAGGTACAGCAGTACAGATCCTGTATTTGAATCTACTGTTGAGAGATTATAAAGTAAATCTATAGAAGGGCTAAAGATAAACCTATTTCTGTGACTTCTCAAGGAATGTGTTAATTAATCATCCACACCTTTTTATCAGCTGGTTTAGATATGGAGCAGTGTACACAGCATGGATTCTTTAACCTAATAAAACTCAACTTTTTTGCCTTTGTTTCAGAAAGATTCATGTACTAGAACAGACCAGAATGAAAGAGCCCTCTCAAGCAGAATGGATTCTGGCACTCAGCCTGTTGTTGCCAGAAGCTGGTTTTGGAGAGCTAAAATCTTGTGAAGTTGCAGCAGTTGCAGGAACAAGGCAAGTAAACCACAGGCACTTAGAAAATCATGTAAGACTTCATAGTCCATAAATAACTTTTATGTATTGTGGCATTGCATTAGTGTGTGAAACCTGTAAGCTTTCACTTTCTCCTTCAGCTGCATTGTGACCCATCTGGACTGCCTTGCATCAAGCCACACCCAAAGGTAAAAAAGCTAAACAAATCACATTATTTGAGTTTGGTTTTAGGTAGACTGTGGTTCTGCTGTAATTTGACCATCCAGGTGTGGGTGTGCTCACTCTAGTTCAGGTCAGCTTGTAGACAGTACACTTAAAAGCTGTTCTGGTCTTCTGCTATTTAAACATGAATGTAGGTATGAGTCTTTTTTCCAAGTCATGTGCAGAATATTAGTGTTTCTTTTCCATCTGCAAGGCAGCCATGGTATGAACTTCTGGTTATGCTGAAAACTGACACCAGTTTCAAGTTTTATATCCCTTTTATAGATCAGAATTTGGTTACTGATCATGTGGTTTCATAAAAGTGATCGTTGTGCATCTCTCAAAAGTTGAACCACAGTATATTTGATTGCATTATCAATTTTTGGTTTAAGACTTACCTGAGGAACAGAAAACTTATAAAGCTGGCTGGCACTGGAGTATCACGGGCAGTAGAATTCCTTAGTGCTCATCTCCCCACAGGTCAGTGTCACATTTTGTGTGCATTTCTTTGGCATATTAAGAGACATCTGAAGTGCCTGGTAGAGCAACAGGAGTTTCTTCCAGCTTGCAAGAAGACCCTGTGAACTCAAACCACCTTTCACTTGTAAAAGCAGAGTAATTAGGACTGACTGTTTTGTATGAGGCACTGCAGTGCTGGAATTCGTATGAAGGGGAAAAAGCAAAAGCAGCATCAGCTCTTCTCAGTCACTGGAAAATAGCCACGGTCTAGTTGAAGACTGAAGGAGCAGCTCCTCCAGAAGGGGAGGGGTGTTGCGCGGACTGGGTCAGGGACCACCCATCCACTCCGGGTGGTGACTGTGTGTCCCTACTGCCAGGAAGCTCTGGGAGGCAGGGCATGACCCCGTGTAACTCACAAATAACCCTTGCATTTCCAGACTACAAATGCATTAGGTGTAAGGTGGGTGTTAATTGCAAACATACTGAGTAATATGTATGTACAATTTATTTAAAATACTTTTTAACATATAAAACCCCCTCACTATTTATACAGTCTAAGTCCTAGCAACATATACAAATACTGAGCAACTACAATACATGCTGAGGTAAGAACATACATTCTGGGAGAATACTCAAGCCAAACAAGATTGAAATACATTTTATATACATGTCTTCACATATAAGAGAGACCCATGAAATGTACCTTTGCTTTATTGAACACAGGCGAATTCTAGTCTTAAGTGTCTCATGCAACTTACATTTGGAATTCAATGCTTAACACTTTGTAGCATACATTTTAAACCCAACTGTTACATATTCAAACTTATCCTAGCCCTAAGAGATAACATGTTCAAAGTCTGAAGCAGGGAGCAAAGCTTGGGACCAAATTCCTCCAGAAAAGGGGCTTAAATTCTTAAAAACATCCATTCCTTTAACAGCTCATGCTCCTCAGATAATGAAGTTGCATTATGGTTGCTTAAGAAATAACCCACTATAGAGAAACTGTTTAATTCTTACACCACCTTAGCCTACAGCTATCCACAGTTCTACCATTCTTGGTCTGCAGTAAAAATTAAATCCAGGTGTGTTATTTTTGCTGACTTGAATACATCAATTAATTTTTATGGTAGATTACCTTTTTTAAACCTAAACTGGTCCAGATTGAGAATGGAGAGGATTCTTAACTTGGCTGGAGTTGTATTGTTGCATCTTGGTGGAAACTACTAACTTCCCACTCCTTTCAAATAAAATCAGCTCAGATACTTTCAGTCATAGTTGCTGCTGATAACTAAGAGAAAATACCTGTTAAGCAAAACTACAAAGATTGCAGACTGGCTTTGTCAGGCAGAAAAAGTTGCAATAACATCAAAAGCACAATTATAGGCAGGAATTTGTTTTTCACAAATGGGTCTTATTTATCATCCTTACTTACATTCACATTTAGGCTTAGACACCCAATTCTTAAACAAGTAATTTTTAAAAAGTCATTCTCAATGAATGAGAATGAATGATCAGAAACTGCAGAATTGGGCTTTACGGTAGCACAGACTCTGTTCAGCATCTTTGTTGGCACAGAACAGGGGGACTCAGCACCCCCTCAGCAAGTGTGCCACCAACACCGAGCCGTGTGGTGCACCCAGCACGCTGCAGGGAAGGGATGCCAGCCAGAGGGACCGGCACAGGCTTGGGAGCTGGGACCTCATGAGGTCAACAAGGCACTGTCCTAGCCCTGGGTCAGGGCAATCCCAGACACACCCCCAGGTCGGGTGGAGGAGTGACTGAGCAGCTCTGCAGAGAACTGGGCGTGCTGGCTGATGAAAAACTCAAGATGAGCCAGCAGTGTGCACTCACAGCCCAGAAAGCCAATGGAATCCTGGGCTGCATCAAAAGGAGTGTGGCCAGCAAGTTGAGCAAGGGGATCCTCCTCTACTCTGCTCTGGTGAGACCCCACCTCAAGTGCTGCATCCAGCTCTGGGGCCCCCATATTATAAGGAAATGGACCTGTTGGAGCAAGTCCAGAGGAGGCCACAAGGTTGGCAGGAGGACTGGAACAGCTCCTGTACAAAGACAGGCTGAGAAAGTTGGGGCTGTTCAGCCTGGAGAAGAGAAGGTTGTGTGGAAACCTTCCAGTATCTGAAAGGGCCTCCAGGGAAGGCAGAGAGGGCTGTTTTGTCAGGAACTGTAGTGACAGGACAAGGGGGAATGGGTACAAGCTGAAAGAGGGCAAGTTTAGGTTAGATATTAGGAAGAAATTCTTGACTGTGAGGGTGGTGAGGCGTCGGAACAGGTTGCCCAGGGAAGTTGTGGATGCCCTATCCCTGGAAGTGTTCAAGGCCAGGTTGGGTGGAGCTCTGAGCAACCTGGTCCAGTGGAAGGCATCCCTGCCCATGGCAGGGTGAGGTTTGAAACCAGATGATCATTAAGGTCCCTTCCAACCAAAGCCATTTTGATTCTATGCAATAACATATTTTAGATGCTGACCAGGCCACAAGAACTTCTTCATTACAGAGTTAATACAGCCCCTCTGCAAGCAGACTTTCAAGCGGTAAGTGAGGATACCATACTGGTATTAAGGCATGGTGGCAGCCCTCTTGAACAGCACAGCAGTTTCCATTTAGATGTGCTCCACGTTGTTTAAGGACCTGGGCAGTAAACAAGGCTTTGAATTACATCACAGAAACAAACAGTAACCACTGAAGTCCATAAAACTGGGCTACTGTGTTCTCATGTATGAATTAATTCATCATCCTTCTAACTGTGCTGTTAGAATGAAAATACAGCATTTTTATTGTGGGTTGGCTTTTTTCCCTACTACTTAGGTAAGAAAGCTGTGCTTTTTTTTCTAACAAGATAAAAAATGGCAAATATGGCATTCAGACTGTTTTCATTTTGTGATTACCTAGCTAAAACTAGTCTATATCACCCCAATAGATGACTGACTGCAATATTTTCATAGTACAGAACACTAGAACATTCAAAGGATACAAATTCCAATAAACACTTCTGAAATGGACACTCTTTGGAACAGTACTGGTTCTTTTGCCAAGGTTTTGGAACCTTTTATGCTTCTAATAAGAACAATCGTAAGAAAAGCCGTAAGGCTGAAGTTTGTCAGTTGTGCTAAAACGTACCATATGTGCTAAATGCAAGTCTAACACAAACTGTGCACTATTAGAATATTTGTGTGCTTCCCTTAAGCATTCGCAAAAGTATATACAGATCTTTCTTTGTGTAAACTCACACCTGAACACGGAACGATGGACATTCGGGCAGGGCCTTTATGAATCCAAGTCACCTCCAATACGTGGATGCTTCTTGCACGGACCATCAGGGAAGTCTGACCTGGAGGCAGACACTATTCAGAGTGGCCCTCCCAGGGTAGGGAAAAATGTAAAAGCAGTTGCCAGGCAGTTTTCTCATGACAATTTGTGCCTCCTGGATCCCCAAGAACGAACAAGACTGAGTGGCTAAGGAGGAGAGGCAGAAAAGAGATTGTACAGACAGCAGCTTCTGGTTTTGGAAGGCCAACCAAAAAGGCAGGAACCTTCTGAGGAACACACAGCTGACAATTCCTAATACTGTGAACAAAAGCTGAAATAATGTAATTCAGAATCAAACCTATTTTACACCACGAAGCTAAAAGGATTTTTGCCATCAGTCCTGACAGGACTTTGTAAAGTCCAAAGCTGTGCAGACATTTTTAAGGAAAGAGGAATTTTAGAAGCTGTAGTGCTTACACAGAAAGTTAGGAGCTTTGGATTTTGGGAGGGGGGGTTTTCCCCCAAGAAACAGTACCATTTGGAAGAAATGACTGGCTTTTGTACTTAACCTGTTTCTCCCAATTTATCATTCACATCTATGAATTACTGAAGCTAATCATGAAGTGTTCTTCTCTCATGTCTGACAGACAATTGTGCAGTAGTAATAAAAAACTCCATGGTTTTGCAGGAGATAAGCTGTTAATTGCACATACAGCTTAAGAAAAGGCAGAATTTTTGTTTTCCCAAACCTCCAGTACCACATCTTTTGGTTCAACATGGTATTATTCAAGACTAACAATATTTTAAAAATTGAATTAAAACCATGAAACTGTGAGCTTTATGGAACTGGCTTTTAAAAACAAGCCATCATTCTACCTCGCTCGTGAGCTAACTCTGTTCATCCTTGCTCCCAGCGGAATGGGCCAGGCTCTGTGGGACCTGGTACACGAGCTGGTCGGCAGTGCCCGGCCCCGGCTGCCCCTTTGGTATGTCGTACAGTGCCCGTGCTGAGGATGCACTGTCTGTCCTAGATAACAGTTTACTGCACGCTCCAACCAGGGCAGGAGCTTGACTCCCTGCAGCTTTGAAGGTGGAAATGGAAGGAACGCCAAGAGGTGTGCTGGGATGGCTGGACATGTCCATGATTATTGGAGTTGCGTACTCTGGGCCAGTTATGGGCAGCGGTTCGGCATAGGCGTGGTAAACTTCTTGGATGGGGGAATTGTAAGGGTCCAAATCCGCGTAACTTCCTTCTTTTCCTTCCTCTGGTTTAAAGGTGGATCTCTGGTGAAGCGTGCCCACAATTCCCCCGACCAAGGGCTGAGCATATTCTGTGTTGCAAACCCCAACAAAACAAAAGAGAAAAACACTTAATGTAATTATTTTTACAGCAGCGTCACATTAAATACAACCTGTCAATAGTCCCACAGAGATCATTATCCTGATTATTATTATCTAACCAGTGGTCCATCTCTATCCACCCATGCCAATCGCTTTGGAAAAGGATTTCTTTCCACCCAATAGTTAAAGCCTTTGGGATTGCCAGAACATCCCCACTTCTCAGGTTTATACTTCCTTCCTGGTGAGCTGCAACTTCCCATGCTGCAAACCTGTCTGAAAACAGAGCTTATTGAAATATTTTTCTCTGCAAAATTAGATTTAAATGCAATTATCCTGCCTGGCTCTGGATAAAAAGTGGTCCTTGGGGTGGAGGCTTTGTCCTTGGAGTGGGGAAGCCTGCATACAGTCAGCTGGGATGTTTTAGCTCAACAGATCTGAGTTACAAAAGCTGGAGGTGAAAAATCTGACTAGCTGGGTAAAAACAGACAATCAGTCAAAAAGAGAAAAGCAATTCTGCCTGCAGTGAAGCTATAATTCCTGCATATCTGCCCAATTCTGCCATCAGCAGGTAAGCACAGAACCAAAGGCACAGTCAGTCATCTTCCTCTTGTGCCTGGGTCACCAGGGAAAGGGCATATGTCATTATCAGTAAATCCTCCTTTTCCAGATCACAACTATGATTTAATCCATATAGTGAGTATAGAGAATCAAGTGCCACATTTCAGATTTGTGCATAAAGGTATTGTGATGACATTATTCCCAGTGCACAAAAATATAACCAAAACAATTCTTTAACCCTTTAGGAAGTTTAAGAACAAGTAAAGAAACTTTCACTTACTGCATTAACCTGGGCAAGTGTCTATCTACACCACATCGAATAATATGATGCTCAGAGAACAGATTTTAAAAAGCCTGCATTTTAAGAAATGTGCTTACCCACAGAACTATTCATATTTCCCGTTCCCCTCCAAAAACCAGGAAACTAAATGTAGCAAAATTCCTGATGTTTTTTCATTTACATATGTCATATAATATGATACATATTTATAACAGGGCCCACAAAGTACCTGCAGACTCTGTTTGCAACATTGTTGGGACTTCCCTTGGCCTCAGGTGACTGATTTCACTGCTGCTGTAGCGCACAGGAGTTTCTTCATGTTCTGCTGATTTGGTCGGGAGAAACTGCTTCATTCCTTTCCACCATCCTTTACATGGATTAAAAAAATAAAACAACTTCAGTGGAAGTGAAAAGAAAGGGAGTGTGGCCATGAATGCTTTCTTGAGAGAAAGTAGGGAGGGGTGGTTGTTGTTAGGTTCCCCCCACTCCTTCCCCTGGTAGCCAGAGTAATTCTGAATTTGCTGCCAATGCCGTATTTCATTTCACCTATAAGAGACCATCCTGCAGGTAAAGCCCAAGAAACAGGCAATTCAAAACCACAGAATATTGTTTAACAAAATCTGAGATAACCAGCGTAGGGGACAGAGAGAGGTTCCACCAAGGAGCACAGCAACATTATTTTGATGCTGCAGTTGGCCACATCCCCTTTTAAAACAGACCTGCAACCAAACTCTTGAATTTAAGCAAACAGGGGAAAAAAACCCCTCAAACTGTCATGTTCATCACTGACATTTAAACACATTTAAATACAGGATATTTTGAGTAATGCTCTAAGACAACAGAGCTGTGACCTATCAGAAACATACATGTAATAAATAAAAATAAGGTCATTAAAAGGTTTTTTGTCTACAGGGTAAGGCATACCATACTTAAGACTGCCAGTGAGCACACACACAAATGTGCAGGTTTTCAACACGAGGCCAGAGACGTGAAGCACAGTCACATCACAGTACAAATCCAACTGCTGCAGCTGCTCTTTGCACTGGGCCACAGACACTGCCAGGACAATTGCAATTGTCTGATCTTAAGTTTGTGAGGCACAAGACAGTAGGATGGAATACGTGTCTAAATCCCACATGCTTACTAGGGCAATGGAGACAAAATTTTTGACAGATCTTATATGCTAAGATGAAAAATTTTTTCCGGGACAAAAAAAGTACCAAATAAATGGTGATCAAATGTATAAAGACATTCCTTGTAAACTATTTTTCTCTCATGTTGTATAATTAAGAGGTTCTATACTTTGTTCACTTAAAAAAAAAAACTCTGAAGCTGACAGCTCTAACAGGAGACACAGAATTTTCTATTTCTGAAAAAAAAAAGAAAAAAAGAGAAAACAGCAGTTAACTTTGTCCAGCAAAGAAATTCAGTGTTCACTACACCTGCATCAGTTAGCATTAGAGAAGCTTCTGCAAGTGGAAACTGTGTTACTGCAATCTGAAAAACACATTCAGTAAAAAATGCTGAGTAAATGGTTTCATAAAACCATTCTGTTACCTGCACGATCCCAGTAAGGTAGATCATATGTGCCCTCAGTTTTTTTCTTGCTGTGAAAAAAAAGAGAAAAAAGGGGTATTTTAGCTAGTCTACTTATCAAAAGATGCATTTATTAATGCTCAGCAACTGCCACCTTGGCTGTAACTGGTCCTCAAATTTAATGTACAAGCACCAGTAACCTGGCTTGCCATCACCAGTCTGCTGCTACTGGAGAAACCAGTTTTTAGTAAAAGCACTTCTACTGAAAACAGTTACAAAAAGCTGTTTTTGTTGTACTCGCTATTCAAGTGAGTATTTTCTCAGGAAGAATACAATTGCTTCCACAAGTGCAGACCACAGAGTTCCCACAGTCACACATGCAGCATTTCATCCCCACACACCAGGCTGACATTCATCTAAAGCACTTTCATCCATCTATTCATTTACCGGTTTCTCCAATGCCACGCACAAACTAAGATAAGAATCAGAGTAGTGAAGACCATCACCAGCACTGGAACCAGAACTGCTGCCAATGCCACATCTGAAAGCCATTAAATTAAGTGGTGTCAGACAGAAAGAGCTTCTCATAAATCAGTTTTTGATTTGAAAATTACTTGGGTAAAGCACATAGTTTTCATGTATATTGTCTATCACACCAGATCCCCCAGCTAAGCTACACTGCTGGATGCTCCCACAGTGCAAATTTCAATTAACATCTGGCTCTTCTACATGCATGCACAGCTGGTGGTTTTGCAGGGTTTTTCATCATAATCAACCAGTTTAATATAAGATTTTTCTGTTAGAACAGAATGTATTTTATTATTTACACAGAAATCCATTAGAACAACCACTTGAGTTTGCACCTCCTTGAAGAAGTAAATACCGCAGTACCCTGACATTGAATCCCAATCAGCCTGTGATGGGTCTGTGTGTGATCCTGCTCCCTGCCATCCAAAGGACACTTCAGCAGTGCCCACATCTGCAGTGACCTTGCTCCCTTTCCTGACCATTGTCTTCAGTAAACAAAATTAAGATGATGTTTTTTCTAATTTCATGCCAGCAAGTCTGCTCCATACAAGATTTGCTATGTCAGAAGTGTTTTGTTCTAAGAAATTATTAAATAACAAAGCAGTTAAACCTGATTAATTCAGAAGGGACGTCCCAGTTACAACTTCTCCTTTTGACAAAATTTGTTCAGTGATTAAAAGCTGAACTCAGTTTGAACAAGTTTTGTAAGATGGAACTATTATATATATATGTATATATAATATATATATAGTATATACGTATATATATTACTTGGAAGATTGGTTTTGTTTCTGTATGCAGTATGCAACTGTACATCTTTTATCATACATGTACTTAATAATTTGTAAATATTAAAAATAAAATATTGGTAATTTGCTATAATATGTTAAGTGTTGAGAAAATTTAAATTCAGAAAGCACACTTAATATATGCCAAAGCACTACAAGGAGTTCCCAAACCCTTCTACCGTTTAACTGTGGATACCTTTGGTTACACTTGGAGTCACTGTAGTGTTTTTTATTTCAGGTGTGAAAGTTGTTTTATCTGTCTGCAACGAAGTCTTCACTGAATGAATGAAGTCATCCATGAAGTCAGCATTCTTCTCGTCGTTCTTGTTCTTAGGTGGGGGTGGCAAGGTGATTTTAGGAGCACGACCTTCAGAAGATAAGAATTTATAAGATAAGTTTTTTTAAGTGCTAGTTTTCCATGTCTCCTTTGCAAGAGAAGACAGCTGGAACAGTTTGCTATAAAAAGCTTTTGTTCATGTTATATAATGAAGAAAACTCCCACTCAATCAGTAACAAGGAAAGCAAGTGATTGGTGTCTTCTGACACACTTTATTTTCTAAATTACCTTGGGCACACCTACATTTGGTATTTTCCACATTAAGTGTAGTAACTTTTGAATACAGAAGTACCAGTTACTGAAGGATTATGCAGCCAAGAAGTACTTTAGTCTCATTGAAAATATACCTTTAACCTTAATAATTTCACTGCTTGTCTTGCACAGTTGAAAGTTTTCAGTTGTCTTACCTATACTAAACTGACATCCTAGCAACTCTACTTTCATTGCAATTTTCTGGTGCCATTTTAAGGGGTTAATTCTAAAAAAGCGTGCAATAATAGGTGGAATGAAATTATTGCGAACTTCCTGGTACAATTCGGTGTTCCCTTGAAATATCTAGAAAAGAAAAAAAAAAAGAGAGAGAAACATTATATTATAAAAATAGAATAGCAACTAAGTAACTACTACCAATTTGGATGCTTTATTAGGACAAGTAAGCAGTGCAGGATTCTATTCACCCCAGAACCGTGCTGCTGCCTGCACATCTCCACTCACTTGGCCCCATTACATATACAACTAAACAAAACAAAGAAAGGTGTGTGCACGTGTATGCACACAGTTCTATAGTTCAGAATAAAGGTACCACGTAATATCCGACTGAGGCTCCCCAGGCAGTGCCTCCTGTTGAAGACCTCTCGCATGTTTATGGCACTGAATAATTCTGACTAGGTCCTTTTTGGTATTTTGCTCTTACTCTTTAAATATACATAGATAGGAAGGAGCTGTGACACTGTGCAAGCAGGAGTTAAGCTGTGCCTTCACAAAGCCCAGCAGTTAAGCACGGTCTGTCTGAGGATGGTATTTATTAGAAAGCATTGGGAGGCACCACCGAGTGTGTAACCACACTGTCCTCTCGTGGCTGCTGTCTACAAGTGCTGAGCCACAACAAAATAAAAGAATTTGAGTTCAGGATGTGAAAGCTCTCCTCAGTCTCATACTGAGGTTCTGCAGGAGAACCACGACGTTCTGCAAGAGAAGGGCACAGACTGTGAATGAAGGATGGGCTCAAGCTGGTCCTTCACTGCCATCCTTGCACACAAAGAACTCATTAAAATGTGACAATACAGGATGAGTCTGGTTGAAATTTAAAACCAGTGAGCAGAAAGTCACTGCGAGATGCAGTGTAGGCACACTGACAAATTTACAGCCAACCATGGGTTTTTCACCCCTCAAGCTGCTTAAAACAATACAGAGCTCGGCCCAGTACTCCAACCCTCCCTCTCCTTAAGAGGACTGGTTTGGCACCATGTCTTTTGGTAGGAAGTGAGCTGTCTCTCCACATTAGTGCACAGCAGTGGGGCTTTGGCTCTGCACATGCAGCTCTGTGGTGCTGCTGCAACACAGGTCACTACTGAGGTAAAAGAGTTCTTTGTCTGCAAGCACTGATGCAGATACTGCAAATCACGTTGGATATAATGCAGAACAGAATTATGGCACTTGCCTGGAAGAAATGAATACTACAAGGAGTTTTCTGCTCACTCACACCACTTGGTAACCAATAAAGCACCCTGCCATTCTTCAGGACAAGCCCTGCATTGTGTAACAGCTGATGTGTCTGCAAACATGGAGCAGTCAAGAACTTTTTGTGCGTTTCTGATCAGTGCAAACCACTGTTCGTTCAACCTTGATACACAAGAGAGGAGAATTCTGTATTGCACTCCAGTGTTGAAGTTTTTAGTAACAAAATGACTCAAATATCCCTACAGGTTTGAAACAAAACAATTATTTCAGGACACCATCCATTCAGAAGACAAAGTCCCAAACGATCCCAGGGACCCCAAAGACCTTCAAGAGACTCACTGCTGAGCTCCCTCACGTACGTAAGGCGTCTCCACTCTCGAAAGACCAGTACTATTACCATTACCAAGCCCCAGTACTATTATGTATGCCTAAGGATTTTGGTTTGTATTTACATAGGCATTAATTCACGATTGTCTTTGTGTTTGGAAGCACTGACTGATCAAATGGACAGGAATCAATTCAGTTAGCTATGGAAAAATAAATCACTCAGTAACTTACATGCAGTACTTCATGTCTGAGTACAGTGTTTTTTCTCCACCTTGACTTACTACCCAGTATTTTCATTTTTATGTATCCAAGTGACACGACCAGACTAACTGCTAACCCACTCATGATACTAAAAATCCAGGTAGGCAAACACGAGGTATTTCCCTTGAGAATGCAGTCTCTGTTCTTCCCTGCAGTGCAGGTGGACAAGCACCTGGCTCTCAGTGATATTTATCCTGCTCTGAATTTAAGCTTATTGTTCTTAAATATACTTAGTAACAACAAATGAAGGCTGAGTAAATGCAGGGGCAAGCCTATGGTGTTATTTTGGAAATAAACAAATAATACAAACTAGTCACAGTTCATGTGTCCACAGAAGACTGGGTTCCAATTTACAGCCACTTTTCCCCTAAACAAGGACAATTTCTTTACTTTTTTTTTTTTTGACATCACAGGCTTGTAGCTGCAGATTTCACCAAGGAATTATTTCTTTTGTTAAAGATGCAAGTGAGAATCAAAATACAGAGGTGATGTCTTGAGGGGATGCACCCCGGCTGAACTGCTGTACTGTATCCTTGCTTCTGCTGTGCCTCCAGAGTCCACTTCCAAAAGAAGGCACATCTGGCTACCCAAGTGACAAATGCAGAAGTTACAGATTAGGGACACAGATGCCCAACACTGAAAGTTAAGTCTCATATCAGGTTTCTGAGGTTGGGCAAGTAACAGCAAGGACAAAAAGAATCAGTAACAACTATTACCTTCAAGAAAGGTTAACATAAAGAAGTTATTTACTGCCGGTTTTTATTAGTCAAGCTTTTGATGCCAGGTGTTGCAGAAGTAACTGAACTTTACCTGCAGCCCTGTATTTTTTGCTACTCTAATTTTTACATTAAAAAACAGCTTGCATCTGAGCTCAATACAGTACAAATTTTTTCATAAGAAATCACTTTCATAGTCTTTTTATTATCAAACTCTCTCCATTTCCCTCTGTGCTGTTAAACAAAACTTTTCCAACACTGCAGCTCTAATTTGTTATTTTTCCCCAGTTCAAGCATTTTATTCTTTTTCCATATATGGAAAGTTTAAGAAAAGTTTTTCTTGAGCAATGTATTTGCAAAAGGGACTAGAGGAAAACCTTGGAAAAGCTTCTAGGCTGCTGAACAACATTAGGCATTTCAACCATCTTTCAAAAAAACAAGGACTAGCACCTCCCAGTTGGTCTGGTGTGCAGTTATGGAAGGCTCAAAGGGAAAAGCCTGCAAGCAGATGCATCCAAAAGCAAATCTGTATCAAGTGATGTGATGGCAGATAGAGAGAAAATCTGCTATTTTTAACCAAACTGAACCATTTTTTCTGTCATTTAACTACAGCTGGCACCTCCTGGGTACGTGTGATTCTTCAGGCTCTGTCCCCCAATGACACAGAGAGTGCAAAGAAAGATCTGTTGCCTGCAATTTCAAGCTCTGCAATTTTTTTCATTTCATGAGCATTCAAGAGTAACAATATGTTCAAATTCAAGAAAACAACTGCAAAGGTTTTCTATGAAAATTACCAAACTAACCCTGACGCCTAAATCCAGGCAGCTCGCTAGCTGAGATTTTATTTTATGGCCAGAAGAGGGCATTCAAAACTAGCAAAATATGCTGGATTTTTCCTTTTTCCTTTTTCTTGAATACTTCATACCAACAGTCACTTTACTTCACACGTAGGCTCAGTCCCGACAGTGACTTCTCCTCCTCTCTGTCAAGAAAGTTGCCTACCACAATTATGTTCAGTGCTCAAAAAGCTCCTACTTTAACAAACTTCAGCCTTTTACTTCATCAACAGGATGCTACATCCTACCTTGAAACATTCTTAACCCACAGTAAATAGAAGAAAACCAAGTACAGCTAAAGAGTGACCATTCTTAAAACCCATTTCTAAAAAACCACTAGGCTGCTAGTTATAGTTACATGCATGTAATACCATGGGCCTACAGAAGTAAGGTGAATTACAGACAAGGATTTTAAGAAAAAGAAGGAAAATCTAGTTTCAGTCATGTTACCACGAATTCTGTCATTTGTTTAAGAAAATCTGATCTGAACCACTGGGATGACATGAATCTTCTCATTTTTACTGTCTATTCAATACTGCAAAGCTGTAGACACAGGGAAAATAAGATTATCTTGCTGTTAACATTAGGTACCCTTTTTTGTGTGGCAAAACATTTGCAATCTCAACATACCCCTCTGCAAGAGCTGTTCTCTCACATAAGAAACTTAACAGTATTTGGTCAAAAAGTAAGATTGACAGAAACATTATAAAGGATGAAAAATTACACAACCCATAATGTTTATTCTAGACTACAAGAGGATAAGAAAGTAAACCTTAATTTTGAAACATACAACCTATTTTAAAATAAATATAATTACTCTTGAAGCAACACAGTACCAGACAACACTGGCAGCAAAAGTTTCTTGTATACAATATTCCCAACCCAAGTAGTAATAAAAATAATATCTGAATTTCAGAACTGTTCAAATCCTGATGTATTTGCATATTGTCATATTTTCTTCTGCATATATGCTGTTTATGATTCAAAGTAACCCCACAAAGGAAAGTTATTTAATGATTCCTCACCATACCAAAATTAGTTGTATTTACGATTGTGAAATCTCCACAGAACATACCTAGAAGCATGTGGTATTTTTACCTTATCTTTATCCACGCCAGGTTCTCTGTACACTGTCCACTTCTGTGCATCATCACTGTATAAAATTCTGTAGGCTGAGACATAATAGTAGTACTCTGCTAAAGTTGATCCAGTAGTTATAATACCTGTGAAAATGAAGGTGCCCAGTTAAGACAAAAAAACTGGTACCAGTTTGTAAAAATTAATAGATCAGGTTTTGAATCCAGAGTTGCATAATTCAGAGTCTTCACAGTGCAATTTCAAGAAGTTTATCCAAGGTGCCAGGGTTTGAAATTTCAGTGACTGAAACTTCATAGTCATTTTACTTACTTTTGCATTTGAATTTTCATGATATAACCCTGCTAAGCCCTTTTCCCACATTTCTTGATGGGAACTGCCCGTTCATTTGACCACAGCCCACTCCTGTCTCCAGCGCCAAGGCAGCTCTTCCCTGCTCTTGTCCTGCCAACCACTGAAAGAACTGCAGCTTCCTAGAGCTGATGCGGCAGCCCTGCAGAACAACTCACACAGGAAAGCTGTTTTGTAAAAGCTTATTAGCACAGGAATTAGAGGAGTAATGTAAAATCCAAATAGTCCCCAGGGAGGTATTAACAAAGGCCACTGGTAAATCCAAGTTGCTTAATGACAGGAAGCCAAGCTGCTGATAGCAGGGTGTGCAGCTGAGGCTACAGAGACCAGCTCATGCATTTCAGAAAGAACCAAACCCAAACTGATCAAAGGAGGATGTTTCATAATAGCATTAAAGCCCAGGACTCTATGAAGTGCTCCACCTAAAGCCAATTTATTTTTGATTTACATCAGATGACAAACATGCCCATTAACAACAGCAAATCGCCTCTGAACAATTAAACCAGAAAACACATCAGCACTGAAGATACAAGAGCTGCACTGCTACCCTGAAGATTAAACCCAAAACATCAAGTCCTCAGTGCTTCACCACTCGGAATGGGCAACACCGCGGTCAAGGGGAATCGGTAACCATGAGCTGGCTGCTCAACTACCAGAACAGGTGGTTTGTTAACCATCCAGAGCAGCTGGGAGACAGCACCTCCAGCTCTCTCTCCAGATCAATACAGCTACTAAAATCACCACCTCTGGGAAGGAAGAGGGCCTAACCCATAGCCTGGCTGCTTAAGCCTGCACTGTGTGGCCTGACTGCTGAGGGAAGGCCCAGCAGAGACTGCTGAGGGGTTGCAGTCCCCAAGCTCTGGGCCCAAGCTCCTCTCAAGGTGAAGAGGTGAAGGGGAGGCTGCCAGCTGGCTTCCTCTGTCTGCTGCTTCCCTCACTTTGCACTGCAACTACTCCTATCTGTGCCACTGGATTCAGTGCAGCCATGACGGGCAGTTTGGAAAACCTAGGAACACAAGTCAGTACACCTGCATCAGAGCTACCAGTGCTCTGGTACCTGGATTTCTGGTAGCAGACTGGATTTCGATTCACACCTCCAAGGAGACAATGAACAGGAAAAGGGAAGCATCAAGGATCCAAGAAAACCACAGGAAATACTCCAATAAATTCTGATGGAAGAGGTGTCTTCTACAATGAAACGACATCTCTTCATCTCGAAGCTCCTCAGTGTATTAGCTAGGATATGGAACCAAATTAACTGTAATGATAATTAAGTGTCACCTGAGCTCTATCTAAGGCTCAGCACTGGGAAAAAGGATGTCCATAACCAAACGTTTTGAATGCTGCTGAGAAGACACATCAGATTCACTTACCTGTTATTTTCTTTTCTTTATTCAAGTCAATCTGCAACCACTGATGCTCATCACTGATAAAAGCAGCCCAAGGAGGTCCAACTCTTTTTAGTCTGGCATTTTCAGGTTTCCAAATGTTTACTTGTCCTGTTTGGTTAGGCCACTCAAGAATAGATGATGACGTGATCTGTGAATCAGGAATCGCCCCAGATTCCATCCCCAGTGTCCCATAGCAACCTGAACAACAGAAAACATGAGGATTGATAATTAAAACTGAAGTTACACTGCTTGGATTTTAAGACTTTACATGCAAATACTAAACTATCACCTAAATTTATTCTATAACAATACTAACAAAACACGCCATCTTCTGCTTTCTAACACAGATGCTGGAACCAAACTTAGCAGTCATGAGAATACCATGTTTATGCCTGTTCCAAGAGTAATGTGGATATTCTCTCAGTCACCACTCATACAGAGCACTCAATGAGAAGCACTGGGGAACTTGCATGGTTTAAGAGTACCTACGGTTGATGCAGCAATGGGAAACAGACTACTGGTTCATTTGTTCCTTTTTTGTGTCTACACAGCTTCTTGGTTTTTTAAACCCATGCCAGTATCACAATGTTAATTGAACAAAACACCAAAGCATGTAGGAAGTCATGTTATAATCCTGGCCTTGAGCTCAAACACATCCTTGAAATTAATTGCAATTTTTTTGGTCACAATTCTTACTAAAAGTTTCTTCACATGTTGCATTCTGCTGACGGCTAAAAACTTTTTGCTCTGTGATGCTTCAGGTAATTTCTATCAAGTCTCAAAGTCAGTCAGTTCTTCCTGTACAAGCAGTTTCATCTTCCTCTGCACTGACCACATCTCTAGCACATGCCTCTATCTTGTACCAAGTCATGAAACTAACTATAACAGAAGAAACACACCAGGACCTTCACCACAGTCTGACAAACCTCACTTGAGCATAGTACAGGAGTCTTCTTTTTCCTTCAGCTAACTCCTAGGCCACCCAACTACATACATTTTAAATATCATCTCTAGCTTATTCCATAATTTCCCACATTTGTCACTGAAATCCACAGAGTCTAGATCAGCATTTTGTCCTATCTCTTCCAATTTGCAGGCCATTTAAATACTTTCATACATGCTATCAGATCACATTTTGAAAGAAAAAAAAAAAACCTCAGCAAGCCCTGCCCAGATCACTGTGTTTAATATTCTTTACGCATAAGGACACCAGACATGTAATTCCTTCCTTTAGCTCTTGCAGAGGTCTGGGAGAGAAATCATTGCAATATTACATGGATTATATTTTCTAATTTTTGCTTGTTTGTATACATTTCTATCACCAAAGAGTCCTGCCCATCAGATTCCGATCTTTACATCCCCATTCATCATCTCTTATTTATGTATTAGGAAAAGTATTTGTTTACTTTTGAGGAGTATGTGCATGATTTCCACCCTCTCTTTCTTTTTTTAACTTTATCCTTATGAAAAACAGACGTGGTGGTTTTATAGTTTTTATATTGTTATTAAAACAGTTAAAGAGACTAAGGAAAGACTACTGTCTTCATAGTACTTGCAACATTCACTCAAAGACGGCACTTAAACTGACTTACAGAAAGACTGGCTTCCATTTAGAAAACTACAGCTAATTTATTCAAAACCCAGGTAAGATGGAAAGTAAAAACATGCAAAGCAGTAAAGCTTCAAAATGAGGCAACACTTGCAACAACAATCATTGACGTGGCACACATGGACAAAACAAAACACAGCAGCCAAGAAGGGTCACAACTTAGACATGGAGCAAGGCCCAAGATACCCTTCCAGAGCGAGAGAGACGGTCATTTATCACACAGCATTCAGTTGCAAGAAAATGGGAGGGAAAAAAACCCAAAAAGGGGTGGACAAAGGTGAGGAATCATTTTAAGATTTCTTCCAGTTTTCCTAACAGACAGCCAGGAAAGCGTAAGGAATTAACCTGGAAGAAAACTAGAAGGTACAGTTTTTACATATAAAGACCAACTTTCAAGTGCCCAGGGCTGCTTTAGCAGTGTGCTTGAAGTATGAGTCAAGTCACTTTAAGCCAGACTACAGTAGGGAATGTAACCTGAAAGAATTTCTTTCTGCAGATAAGCAAGGCTTAAACTTCACCATACCTATAAATGTAGTGATGATTAATCATCAAATTGAGACAGTAGAACAATTCAAAAACATACATTATTGAGGAATACAGTAAAAAAGTCTCACTAATGAGAACAAAATTAAGAAATAAAATACCTGCACACTTATTTCTACTCACAAAGTTTGTATGAGAGTATGAACATGTAATACATGTGATAACACTTACCGCTCGTCTTAAAGGTGAAGAGACTTGTAGACAAGGGTCCCCTGCAGAGAACAGAAGATGACGTTTTGCAGTACTCAGTGAGGAAAATTGAAACAAACTGTCTTTGACTTATTTTTCTGGTCTGAGTGCTTGCCACTGAAACCTATGCACACACGCCTGGACAAGCACTTACTGATTAACACTTCCTGTCACCAAGCTGCAGCGCTTCCAGTACAAACACCTTTTCAACTGAAATCTAGTCCAGAGATACTGCGTTAAAGACTTTCAAACAAACATATACCCAGCAAAATGCAAGACTTCATTAAAATGCTTTTCTTTCAAATTAAACTAATCATAATAACACAAATCAATCTCCTCTGACTGCTTTCATTCCCGTGATTTGAGATACAATGACAAGCTACACTCTTTTTCCCACAGCTGAAAAGCTGCCATTAAATTACTATTTTTCCACAAACCAGTATCAATTTATGGTCAAAAAAGTAAAAGCTCCTTGCAGAATTTGGAAAATGAATATTTATGGTCTAGAGATTAAAGGTATCTGGTAAAACAACTACACTACAGCAAAAGTGTGAGAACCTCAGAGAACAGAACCCGTTCAGGGAACACGTAGCTCCACTAGCTGACATGAATCCTGCAATGAGACACTACCAAGATCTGAAGTGCTAAAGATAAGGAAATTATAGGAAGTACACTTACACTTTTGAGGTGACATTGTTAGCTAAGGAGCCTTCATAGTATGGAATGCCCTTGCTGATCACAACATTGATTTGGCCACCCAGAGCATTTGACACAACGCCTGCGTGAACACCAGCCATACAAAGTGATGATGACTTGAAGAAGGGAGGAAAAGAAAAATTTAATACTACTAAGTGAATAAATTAAAGACCACACCATGTATTAGAAGTGCGACACTTGTCCAGTTATAGTCTTTGTTATTATTACATTAAGATATTATTCTTAGTTAACTCTTATCTCAGTTATTTAGAAACCATTCATCTTTAGTTTATTATTGAATTTATAAAAACACAAAAAGAAGGTCCTACATTTCACTGCATCCTTGCCCAGATGTATTTGAAATACAGATATTGTAATTAAATAACTTCAAACCAACACCAAGATGAATCAGTCTGGAAAAGCCAGCCAGCCAGACTTTCAGCCTATAATAAAATTACGTTAGAGAACAGAAGTTGAAGATATAAATACATATAAAATCTTTTAATACAGAGCACATTGAAAGTATGCTTGTTTATTTTCTCACAATTAAGGAGTGATGCACTGCAGATTTTAGCCAAGGGGTTCTATTTTTTATTTCAACATGGTTTAACCATCCAGCACTCTGACCCGTACAAACCCACAGTAATACATGAATACAACTCATCCTAAAGAAGTCAATTACCCACGTTGTACAGGTCAGCGAAGGTCAGGTATAAAAAATGTTTTTGCAGGGTATTATGTTCTCGCCTTCTCTCCGTGGACGACGGGATCTACTAACAGATGTCCCAGAGACACTTCCCTGGCTTGCAGGCTGCCTGTGCCACAGCGAGCAGGACTCGTCACACCAAGTCCTTCGGGCACTGCGCAGAGCGAGCTCACATCCAACACGACTGCGATCGACACAGCTCCACTGAAAGTGAGAGCGTGGGATTCTGCAGTGGATGCAGCCATCTCCTCCCTGCTCACCAGAAGATGTCAGCAATGAGAGGCCCAAGCCCTCAAGGACTTTAGTATTAGGGTTACACGGAAAAGAATCAAGATTCTGGGTACTTTTTAAAGCAGCAGCCTGTTCCCATACATTTGAAAGAGATGCATGAGAAACCTCAATCTGAAACTTGGTCTAACGTGCTGGACAATTCCATTTCTTTTCACACAGCCGGTCTTCCGGAAAACTCTCTACCTTTTTATTCTGAGCAATGAAGTATACAAAAAGAAAGTCACAGGGTACTTATTTCCTTAAGATTCCTTTTCCTCCATACAAAATAATTTATCCAGATTTTGGCAAAAAAACTTTCAACACGCAGAACTCCTACAGATGCTGCAAGTATATTAGGCAGAGAATCAACTTCATCTTGTGACTAGCTATAAAAATTACATGGCAGCCATTTAGTGAGGACTCACTGCAGACCAGAGCATATAACACAGTTACATTGTGGGGACATTTTAACATGTGGGTGATTGTTTAAGCAAGTAGCCTAGGATTAACAAATACTTGAGAAAAGAAAACCAGACAGGCACACTTTAGGTTCATATTTAATACTAAAAATCTTTGATTACTAATATTTTTACATCATCTTTCCTCTGTGCTACGTCTAAGTGGTTATTAAAAGAGTATTTTAACATGAACAGATTTCATGTAATTTTTAGTAGGCTGCTAGCAAAATTGAAATAACTTAAAAATAAACAAAATACCCTGTAGTCCTATCACAAGTTCATTAATTCAGCTGCAAAAGTTTATATTAGAAAAATACTGTATAGGTTTTTGTAGTGTTTTAAAGATCACATTTTGAAAGAAAGTAAATGTACTTTATTAAAGTACATTTCCAATTTATAAAACTCCTAATTCGACAGGTATTAACCTTGTTTTGCAAGTTATTTTATAGCTGCTGAGCATAAACAGTATTTCTAAGATAACCACTGAGACCCTGTTCTAAGAGAAGCACTACAGTGTCAAAAACAAGAGGACATCATTAAAAGAATTGGTTCTTTCTTTATAAATCTGAACCTCCCAACCTGAGAAAGCCAACAAAAACAAAGCAAGGAGTAGAAAACAGTCTTTTGATTGATCCACCCTTCTCTGCAGGCCTTACAGAAACGTTTGAGACTCCGCTCCACTACTTCACTTCTTGGAGATGGCAACATTTGAAGCACCTGTCATTTAACAGCAGTGCTAAAAAATGAGTGCCATGTTATTCACTTTTAGGAGGTACAAATCCCAGCAGCCAGGAAGCAGAACTACTGCCAGCAGCTATAAATGACTTGTATTATACAGAGTGCCTTATCAAAATTCCCTTGAGCCTATGATATTTTTACTTACATCTCTGTATCCATGAGGAATAGTGCCTGAAATATCAGCAAAAGGAATCACACATCCAGCTGGACAATACTTACTGGAAGAGAACAAAACATCAAGTCAGGATATATATGCACCTACAGCTCTCTTAAAGTTATAAAATAGTCACTATATTTTTGGTTTACAATACACTGTTATTCACGTATCACTATGTAATGATCTCTCCTAATTGAAGACCTATCAAATCAGCCAAAAAATACTCAAAAGTACACAGCAGGAGAACTGACATCTGGAAACATGTAAAAAAGCCTCAGCTGAAAGTACAGTTTCAGTCTCAATATGACAAATTAATAAAGTCAGCATTTTATAATATAAATGCTGCATGGCTCCTGTAAATTGAAAGCTATATAAGTTACAATATTAATGAGTTTTATTTTATAAACTAGAGACCTGTGTATCTATTTGTTTTGCATCTTTAAGTAGACCATCTGAAAAGTAATGCTATAGAATATCTTTTGGCAATGCTTTGATCATAAAACACTGGCCCAATTACCACCAGCTCACGAAAAGCAAGAGGCAAGACACCAGCACCTCTGGAGCAAGCCTGTGTTCATGTTCTGGGGCCACTTCATACTGCACATATGAAAATAATTACATCTTCAAGAGTTAAAAGTGAACTGGAGTAAACATTAACGCTTTCACCACAGTCCAACAACAGCTGAAGCAATGTTGCAGATACCATGGAAACAATGGGATTCAGAGACTTTATCACATGCTGAGTAAGGCCAGAACCTACAACTAGAGTCCTATTTTGGAACTTGGGAAATTGGAGGAGAAATGCAAATATTTCATGATGCCAGGGCTTAAGTTCTCTAAAAAGTAAGCTCAGACACTTCCAGTAGTCTGCAGCTTTTAACATTGTCCTTGCTTTAGATGGAAACAGAAAAGGAGAAAACAGGGAAATTACATATTTCCCTCATCAGAATGCACAGCATTCTATGTCTTCACAGAACCTCATTAATGAACACCAAACTGTGAAATGGGTTTGCAAGCTTTGACACATTTTGTCATGTAGTGCTCCTTAGGTAACTGTAATACGAATTTCAGTATTTAAATCGTGTACCTGCTGTAATTGTTTGTAAGAGGGAATATGTTTATTTCTATGGGAATGAGGTATTAGCTCCTGTGTTAGTGCAAATTAACGAGGTTCTACTGCATACTGCATGTAAATAACACAGATGGGAGAGAGAGGGAGGAAGGAGGAGTGCAAATGTCAAAATTATTCAGCTCTAACCCTACTCCGTTCTTAGTTCCTCAAGTTCTCTGGATGGCCAATTTTCAAGCTGCATCAGATATAAGTAACAGAGTAAAGTAGAAACACTAAAATTACTTAATTAAAGAGACTGGGAGGGAAACAGGTAAAAATCAGTCTTACTTGAATTCTGGTTCGGAAAAGTGACTTGCATTGTCTAAACAGGTAATTAAGTCTGGAAAGAAAAAATGTTAGGTCAAGAGGATGATAAAGACAACAAGTTTGAGTATGCTTTTTAAAGTGCATGAAAATATACATTTGAGCCTCTGAGGCTTAACTAAAAGTCTCAGAATGAAAAACACATGTTCCTACAAAATTTTCTTGCAACAGATTTTGTATTACAGTAGAACCTTGCTAATTTGTCTGAGTAACTGGGAAATCTACTGAGAATATGACAAAAGATAAGGAGACATACTACAAAAATTTATTTTCCATGCAGCTTAATTTTAATTTATAGCTACACGTCAGAGAACCCAAGATATTTCAGAGACAGGAACATATGCTCTCTTCACAAAATTAAATTAATAAGCTAGAAAGGCCTGTGTTTTCAGCATTTAATGGTTCTGCAGTGCTGAACCCAGGCACCACAAAAAACAAATATTAGAATGTCGTATTATTGACATCCATGACTGGTATCTCAAATTTCATGTCTGTGTCTGTTGCATATCAACACATATAGTCCAAAATACAAAAAGATAAGCATCAAAAACCCTACAAAATTAAAAATTTAAACTCTTTATTTGCTCTTTTTAGAATAATTTCCAGACGGGGTTTTTGCCTTCTGCAGCAGTTGGCGATCCTTCATTTCCTGGTGGACCATGTATGTCACTCACCTTTACAATGAGTGGAAAGAGATGCAAAACACATACAGCAACCTCTTTCAGAGGCTTTACGTAACCAAAACCATGGAAAAAACCCAAGAAAAAGACAAAAAAGTAGTCAGCAGATTATGTAATTAAAGAGTTCAGGGAGCATAGCATGCTGCTACTGAAATAAAAAATGTCACGAGGTTGGTCTCGATACAATAAAGGCGGTTTGGTAAGAAATTTGTTAGTCATCTGTCACCTTGACTGTGACCTGAAAAAATGCATTTTGTCCTGCATCTGAAGCAGTTCTTTCATTTATAACAGAGAACTGACATTCTCCTCTGCTATTCAAGGTAAGCTTTGATACCTTTGCTTTAAAACTACAGCAACTCATAACTGGCAGTCCAATTTCCTACACAGAAGTATCAGGAAGAGTGCATTAATTTTTAGAAATTAATTTGTGAGTATGTGGGAGTAAATAATTAGTTCTGTGTTTTTCCTAGACAGCTCTAATTCTGCCAACAAAGAAAAATTACCGAGTAATTATAAATACCTGATTTGTCAGTGGTTGAATAAGCGGCAAGAAATCCACGTCCAGAAGTGTGAATTCCACTCATGAACTGTACTGTGACTTCATTACTTTTTGAAGTAATTAAACCATCCATCTGAAAGCCAAACCCACAGTATTTTCCTGCAGAGAAAAGGGGAAGAACAAATACTGACCCAAACCACCATATGTAATAAGCATCTTATTTAATTTGCAGCCTCTTGTTTCATTTGCAGTGTAAGCTAACATTACTTCTGGCTTATATCCAAAAACGAACACATGAGCTTGACACTAAATAATGTGGTTAGTGTCCATTAAAAGCAAATGGCAGACTCTGAGCAGCTCGTTTGTTTTGTCTCTGTCACTGTCAACAGGTGGAAGTCTCATACCCTCAACACTTGCAGATAAAAGTGACCTTGCCCCATTCACCCCTAGCCTGACAAAACCTTCGCAGTCAGTGCTTCAGACAACACGAGGAATCTCTCCAGGAAAAGGATCAAGTTAAGGCAATAAGAAGCATCTACAGAAGCAAATGAGAAAAAAGCCTTCCTCTCCTCTCAGCTGTTGGGGCACTTCTTCCTCACAGATTCTTTCACTGTTTCTGGCAAGCACTTTCCTTGGTCCTGGACAAGAGCAGGCACAATTCACTGCATTTCAGCAGTAACATACAAGCTTGGGTGAGCACCATTAATATACATTACCAGTTGGCTCACTTTCTGTTTTGTCACACCTAAAAAATATGAGAGATTCTGTACCTGGATATTTCTTTTGCCATACAAAATGAACAAAAATAACACAACTTAAACTGCTGGAGTCCACAGATATCGACAATATTTGCCCCACAAAGTTCTACACTTGCTACCAGGTCACATTACTGGACGAATGGCTGTTAAACACACTCAAGCCAATATGGAAAGCCAACAGAATATGGCTGTTAAACACACTCAAGTCCTACTAACTAGAAACTTTAATACTGATCAGTTCAATAACCAGTTAAGAAAATAACCTTCTGCTCTACAGGCTCCCTCGATCATTTGATATTGTAAAAACCACCTGTAACCTTATTTAAGATTATGCAGTAGATAAAGTAGAACCAGCAGTAAATAATACTGCCTATGCTTCAGCTTATCATTCAAATAGCTTTCCTCATAACAAGAATGTTATCATACAGTAAAACAGCAAAGAATAAGCAAGACTCCTTTCTCAAATAAAGGCAAATTACAGTACTAAAGTAGAGGAAGTAAAGTAACAATGTCCTGCAGGAATAGTTCTTAACAAATGTAATACAAACGAAAAATAATGTGTATGTCCATTTCCTTTAAAAAGTGAACTGCACTCTCAAACACTAGTAAAACAATTTGAAAAAAAATTAATAGTTAAAATATAAACTCCTATCATTCAGAGCTTTCTAAATGTTATTTACTCAGGTATTTTTTTTAAAAAGCAAGGGTATTTTCTAGTAAAATCAGAAAACAGATTTTACAATACTTAAATGCAATTTATATTATTATACAAATATAACCTTTTCTTTTCCTTTTTAAAGTTTTGTTTTCAGCCACTGGATCTTTTTACATGATCAACCAGCAAGAGACTCCTCTCAAAACACCATTTATCCCCTTCTTCAGGCAAATACACAGTGCAAGTCATTCAAACCTAGCTTGGATAAACTATCCAGTGCTGCTTGCACCATGGACACACAGCCTTTGACAAACTGTAGACGGATGCACCTTATGATTCATGGCAAGACATATTTTTGAGACTGTAAATAATTTTTCTAAGTCTCCCCTGGCCTCCTGCTCGATTTTTATCATCTTTTTAAAAAGCAGGCCCTAGGAATGGACAAAGCATGACTGCAGTAACACCTCTGTCAACTGTATGTGCAGAAGATGTAATATCACTATTTTGTGCATTGGAGGACCCCGAGTGCTTTCGTACAGCAACACAACAGGAGGAGAGGGAACTCCCATGTCTTAAATAAGTGCATCTGACTGCAGATGCACAGTGACAGGACTGTAACGAAATCTCAAAGAAAACACCTCTAGATCATAGTTATACTAGAGACAAACTTAATACCAAGCATTTGAATCTTCTTTTGATTTCTTAATAAATATTCAAGAGATTTGGAATAAGCACCAGCCCATAAAAGCTTCATTAGAAAACCTCTGTTTATCAATGAACCCATTAAAAAATTATATTTTAATCAGACAATTTTTAAGTCTTTTTGGGTTAAAATAGGTATAATCAACTTCAGATTTTATGTAATACAAGTATTTTAATGTTAGACCATGTCAGTAGTCTTGAACAGAAAATTAAGGATAAATCCAGATTTCTTCCAAGGAAATTCAAGCCACTGTTTAATCTCTCTAGTATCTGTTGCTTCAAACATGAACATTCAAAAACCTGCATCATCTGTATCTGCCACTGTTAATATCACTGTTGGTTCTGTGATATAATTTACTACGAGCAGAACAGCACACACATTTGCTCAACACACTGCGCTGCTACACCAGCAGGCCACAGCTGAAAAGCAAGAGAAACAAATGAAGTAGGAATTTACTCGAAGCCATTAAGTCACTTGTAAAAGTGAGTAATAGACTTATCAGAACTTGACGTTCCTTGCCATTTAAGGCATTCAGTGTTTCCTATTTTAGACCAAGTCTGGCACCACAGCTCCAAGTACATACTTATTTTCACACACACTTACCTAGGTAACAGCTGGAAAAGAGGGTTAACAGAGCTAACCCTCCACTAGCTTTTTTAGAAAAAGACTCAATTTAGTGGGATCAGCATTTGAGTTGCACAAAAACAATTTCAGTCAAGTAAATCTCTGTCTCTCTCTCCAAATTAAAGCTTTAGGAAAGAAACTAAATCTGCAAAATAACAACTAATTTTAGAGAAGAAAGAATGACAGTTCATTTTTGAGTTTTATGCAAAGTAACCACAGGGGTCTTAACATCCTACATATACCTTGATGTATATGGTAACATCACACTGCTACGTGAAAAAACCCACTGACTTCTAGTCATGCAATTCTCCTGAAGAGAACAAAAATTAAAGTAAGAACGTTATCAGAAGACAGAGGGTATTTGAACTACACCCCTTTTGAAGCCTCACATCCTTTAATACCACCAAGATGAACAGCGCAAGTCAGAGCAAATCCATATAAATAGAGAGGCTTTTCAGATAAGGTGTGTGTATGTGTGTATATATACATATATATATATATACACACACACACACTCCTTTTATTTTAATGAAAATCCTTGTAGTTTTACAATTCTCTCTCCTCTACTTACAAGAAATTTGGAAGCTACTGGGAAATGTCTGAGAAAAAGAACACATTGCAGTGGAGTTTCTTTGAGAATCTCAAGAATCAAAGATTATTACAGGATCTGTGTTGCATTTAGCATCTTGTTGTTAAGTAACAACCACAGCAACAGTATATCCAAGTTCTGCACAAGACAACAGTTCTCCAATAGCAAAAATAAAAGCTCCTACCTATCTCCGTCCTGTTGGGGCCAATGCCATTGTGAACTCTTAAGTAACTGGAATGACAAGAATCTGAGTCATCAATATCAAAATCGCCAAATTTGAGCTGAACTCGTTGGCCAGGCTTCACACGAATTTCCCATTCACAAACTGTGCTATTGGGAGAGGTCCGTGGGTAGTTAATCGAAGCAAGAGTTCCACTTTCAGGGCCAAGAACAGTGTGTCCACATCCATCACCTACAAAAGAGAAAAAGGAATCAGCTCCCATGTTCATCTTTACAGCCTCATGTCATATCATACTAATCATGCTGCAAGAAAACTCCAAGGTAATTCACATGCAGATAGAACAGCAATTGTAAAAAAATATCATTCAGCTAATGCTGCCTTCTGTTTAGCTTCTTGTCACACATGACCAGAAAGCTGCTACAACTTCCTCTATGAGATGAAAATCCATCAATAATGACTTAAAAAATTGCATAGACAGTACAGTAAGTGTCCCTGGTATGTCGTATTTCCTCAACACCTCAGTACAGAAAAAAGAGCTGCTGAATAGGACAAGAGAAACCTGCCAATAAAACAAGAGCACACTGGTTTTACTGTGGTTACTGTATTCACAACACAGTGAAAAGGAAGTGGAAAGCCAGTGGACAGCAAATACTCTACTGAATACAGCTCTGACCATTAGTACACTGTTTTCTACTGTACCACTATTCTAATCCTGCAATTCACTCTTATTTGGAGAACATACTCAATTTTTGTGGATGTACAACACATTAAGTTGTAACTCAAACCTGAAGCCGTCTACCTAACCTTTGGGTATTAATTTTAAACAGCAATAATAATAGTAAAGGCAACTTATTTAACAAGTGGAAAAAAGTAGTATAAATTGTGTATTCTTGGTATCAAATTTTAAAGAGAATACTGGTAAATCGAATTACTCAACAGCTGGACGTGCATTTGCACCAGTATGTAGCATAGAAAATGTAAGAATTCGTGTGCTGGTTTAGAAATATGAACGTTCCTAAAGTAACATTCACAACGATCAACATGGTTTGTATTGACAGAAGTTTGTTTTGACAGCTAAAAGTGTCAGTCTCAAAGTGTTTCATAATACCCAATAATATGTGTAATTCCTCTATTGAACATGAAAAGGTAAGCAAATATTTAGTTCTAAATTCTCAAATGTATTACATGTAAAACTGAGTGGAAAAGTAAGTCCAATGCACTGAAGTGACATGGAAAAAATAAACTGTGATTAACATAACTAAGTCTGATTAATCTGTTTGCAAAAACACCTAATTTCTAGTAACTATTACCTTTATAATATGAGCACATTGAAAGATAGCTGCATGTTTCAAAAGCTAAAGTGCTGCTGGTATACTCAGAATCATAAACAGATGCAGATGCAAATTGCAGCTTTTTTTCTTGCTAGCAGACTTGAATCAAAATGATGCATCCTTGGAAGAGTTAACTGGAATATCTGCTTAGTAAAATTAAAATTTCTATTTGTAAAGCTGTTGTTCAGCTCTATTCTTATTACTGCAATTTGCTTTAAAACACTTTTCTATCCCATGACAAATATTATTTTCATTTGGGTGACAGCTGATAAAGTATTTTTATAAATTATGGTTGTTCTAACACAACTGTGCAATGTTACAAAGAGGTAACTTAAACTGAATGTTTTGTATGTCATTATAATCCTGGTTTCCTTCAAAAGGCATGTTATAAACCTAAGGAAAGTGAAAGCTTTATCATTTAAAACCTGTATGGCCTTGGTTTATTAGTCAGTAAACATTCAAATGTCAGATTCCTTACTAGTCATAAAACACTTAACACTAAACAATAAAAAACTCATTTGCCAGTAAACTGGCTTTTCACAAGCAAGTACTCACACACATTACAAAATGCATGGAATTTATTATATTAACAGTAACTAAACAAATACATTCATGGTGATATTTGCAGCTAGCATTTCAAAACTCTTTATACTGCAGAAATATAAAAATAATTATCAACACAAGCAGCAGTTAGTTTTAGGTTATGTCCTAAACAAAACCAATGAGCCAGTTCTGTGCTTTTCCTATCCTGTGATGGGGTAAGCAACTGCTTATTCATTCACAGGTTGAAAATACTCTGCAGATACAGTGACACAGTGGCCTTTTGAACATGAAATCATAGTAACTTTCACCTGGATGGGCAGATACACTGCTCTGAGTGCATTTTAAGGAAAATAAAAATGCTTGCATGAACTAGAATGCTCCAAAGTTAATTTTCTCATTTCAATGGGGCTGTTATTGTAGTGCAGTAACCACACAAATACTGTTTCTTAAACCAGGAATACCAATAATGCACATGATTCCCTATCTTTGATTCTTCCCCACATTTTTGCATCTTAAGTCTACGCTACTGGAAGTCAAAGACAAAGGAGCTTGGGTCTCTTCTTTGACCCAAAATGTATTGAAACTGTAAATTTCTCCAGTAGAAAAGATCATGCCAAACATCCATTTAAACAATTCTTTCCACTAGTTTGCTGTTCAGCTGTCTCAAGCATGAAACAATACCTGCACTGTGTCTGCATGATGAACAGGATACACCTTTCTGATGAGAAAAGCAAAAGAACTCCAAAACCACTCTTACACAATTAAGGGATAAAATGCAAATAAAATATTGTAAGTTTTAAAAAGACATTGAGACTTTTCTTTTAAAGACACATCATTAAAAAATGTCAACATTACCCGTTGCAGTTTGGAACAATGTCTTGTTTCCTGTGGCTAGAGAGAAAAACTTTCTAATTTGCCTCACACAATTTAATGGAAATGACAATCTCAAATCTCCCTTTTGTTGTAGGTTTTTTTGAAAATGTGAGAGGAAAACTACTCCTCTATCCAAATTAAAGAACCTGCTGTCAAATCATACTAGACAGGAAGGGAAAGGAAAAACAGTTGTGCTGAACTGCATCTAGAGCATCATCTTACTATAACGCTGATTTTAAAAAGTAGTTGATTCTAAATGGACATTTTAGATCTTTTTATTGTATTTTACTTAGCTTGATGATAACAGAAATGCCAGACACTTCATGCCTGAAGAATGTGAAGATTACCATGGCATCTACAGTCTGCCAAAGGCAGCAGCATCACTCATGAGCTATTTGGAAATTTTTAAAAACCACACTTCCACTGAAACTTGCAGAACAATGGACCCACATTTTGTTTTATTGGTACTATAAAAGGGCAGGTCTTGAGCCTCTCCATGTAGAGTGGTGCTTCATCATTTCTGCTATGGTTATATAAATACCAGCTCTGAACTCCAGAGACATGTATACACATCCAGAATCAGGGACGTAATCTGCAATACGCAGCAATTTCTCCACGAGAAAGTACAATTCTTTGCACTACAGCAGCATATACAGGAGATTAGCTACTTCGTTCATTTGAAGTCATTAAGTGCCACAGAATCTTTTCCTTCTGTTAATCTGTGCACGTGAGAGTGAAATACCTGTGAACACACAGAAGAGACAGACACCAATTCCCAGATCAATTACTCCTGGATGGGCTGACAACCTCTGCTGTCAGTACACAGCTGAACAAGTCTCCTGCTTTCTTTCAGCCTCCTGCACTTGCAGGACAGATAAAGCTCTTGGCAGGAGCACCAGATCACTCCTGTTCACACACATCACACCTGACACTTGGAGGGCCTGCAGACGTGCATCCAATTTCACGTGCCCTGAGGACCAAGTTCACGGCACGCAGGAAAAGCTCAGCTCTTCACCAAAACGTGTGTTAGGAACATGGGCACCTCTTAAGCAGCTGGCAGAGGAAGGCAGACTGCAGTCATCAGAAGTGCCCATCACCAGAACCATCCCTCTGCATGCAGTCTGGATGAACTCTCCTGACAGACTGCATGTGACCCTCCGACTATGGCACGTTGATGTTTGATGCAATCATGCAGATGATTTAAAACAATTTCTTAAACCCGAGTTCTTAATATCAACAAAATATAGGACTTGAACCAACACAAACATACCAAAATCCTGGAGGTTTTGGTAATTGAAGAAGATGTGGAATTTAATAAAATGAAATAATACTGAAAGTGCAGGAGTGGGTGCTAAGTACTCTATTAATATCCACAAAAGAGATTAATTATACTTTATAGGTGTGGAAGTCAATTAATCAGAACTTTTCCCTCCTGAGACTGGCTGCTGTTAGTGACTGCTAATCTTGTTCTCACTATCAAAACGTGTTAAAAAAAAAAATCTTTAAGACTAGTGAATACTTTCCCATTCCTTACTTGGAGAAGAGTGATAAAATAAAGACATTAGACAGTTTAATATTATAATCTATCAGGGATAACTGATGCATATCAAAACACTGATCTCAATTTTAACACATGGCACTGCCTTTTGAACAGACTCAGTTTAACCAGTGGGTTTCCTGAGAAGATTTAACATATATAAGCTATGATTTTCTGTATATTTGTGACTAAATATTGGATGTAATTAAAAGATTTTTAACTAAAAGGTAGAAATAAATCTATTAGTTACATAAGCAAAAAAGGGTATTTTAAAGCATTCATTTTAACTTCAAATACACAACTCTTTCTGATTCAATGCACTATAATAATTTCTCTTCTGTTCAGCTCCTGTGCTCTGCATTTCCCCATCTTTTTTCAGCATGCCACTAAAAGACACTGCATCTGCTTTTTGTTTTTCTCAGTGTGGGCAAGAAAGTTTACACAAAGAACAAAAGTGTTCCATAAATAAGACACGCAGAGGAATTAAGACTACAGAGACATCAAATTCTAAATAGATTTCCAAGTATTTTCAAATGCCCTTATTTGTGTCCTCCAAACTCACTGCTGTTCCCATGAAATTCCATAGAGTGATGTTCTTCAGAAAGGAATCTGTTCCTCTGTCAGAATTAATTTTCTTAACAAGCCAACACGCACACAGTCTACTTTCATCTTTATGCCATTTACTTGCCTCAGTAACACACTGGTTTGGGCATTTCGTCCCATTACAGAAGTTTCACAACCCAAAATGCCCCACACTCCCACAAGCGAGGCCATAGCTCAATAAACACTTGAAGGCACTTTAAATTAGCACACCCTCAGACAAAAGCAAGCCTTGCCTGCCTCTCACTTTTGGCCACATGTTCTCACACCCTTCCTGGTACTGGAGGCAAACACTCAGTGCAGCCACATGGCAAACCAGAGGTGGGACTTGGCATAAAAACATCTGTTGGTTTTAACCTCGAGCAACCCCCTAATTTTATTTGGTGCGCACATGCAGCTGCGCCTTCCTTGACAGAGGAGTAAGCCTGGGTGAGAGCAGGGAACACTGACTTCTTTCACCAGCACTGCCAACCTGGTTGTGCGTTTTAAACAACCTTGAATGCCAACCAGAAAGGTACAAAGCATCCCAACCCTGGGAAGAGCAGTCATACAAGAGTACATTGGCTTGAGCTGGCTGCAGAGAGTGCCCCAACCCATTCCCACCACACAGTGCTGGATTTCACCAACCCACCTCTCTGAGGCACTTCATGGTGCCAGTGGCAGGGCAAGGAAGGGAAGGCAGGTGGGATTATGGATATCTCAGCCTGGATTGATGTATCTGCTGTGGGGCACCCTTAGATGGTTAATGAAATTATGGATTGAGGTTTGAAAAACACAGGAACAGGACAAAAGCATGGTAAGCGTTTTGGCTTTCAAAATGTTGGCAACTCAGTGGGGGGATGGGAGGGGGTGAGAGGAGACAGAGGCTGATTCGTGCTCTTACAGCAAAAGTACAAAATTTAAGATGCCATTACAACAAAATTTTACTGTTTTCATTTACAACACTGGCCACGTGCTGGGCTAGTGATAATTAGCACTTTAATATTTTAATCTGTACACACATTGTAAAAATCATCATCTCTGGAAATGCAGTCTTAGTTTTCAGCCACGGAATTTTACACAAAAGCACAACACTTAGGACTCATAAATTTAGTATCCAAAATATGGTAATATCTTAAAATAAATTATCTCAAATTATTAAATCATCCAAGCAGGTAAGACGTGCTTCCTCTGCTGTTGTGTATTAACTGAACTGACTACTTCAAAAGAACAGGAGAAAAGATCGGCTGTAAAAGACTGTGGTGCAGTTTTACTTACTGATGTCAGGAAAACGATGTAATTCCCAGGGACAGCTATGACTTGCTTAAATAGTATGCTGGCAAAAGTAGCCTACAAAGACAGTCTGGCCATGGTGCAAAGTGATTTACATGAGGTCTCTGTGAGAGGACTCTGTGCTCAGTGGTACATAATGCAGAAGCCCTTCTGATCTGCTGCCATGCTGATTCACAGTGACAGCTCGTGTTTTACGTCTTCATCTGGCTGGCACGAGCAGCTTGCCCACTTCCCAAGACACAGCATTTACTTTGCAATCTGCACCAACACTTTCTTAAAAATAAACACTGTTGTACTTCAGTGCTTCAAGTGCTACACAGCAGAAACGCAGACGAAGGAAATGAAAAGTAACACACAGATGGTCATGCAAAACGCTATGAGAACAAGCAGTAGCCATGGTCAGAATCACCAGCCACTGGAGCCTGAACAATGCAGAGGATGCAAGGCAGGGACAGGGAGGAGACAGCAGCAGCCAGAGGTAAAAATTTTTGGCTACCATGGGATCAACAGAAGCTGGCAGGAAGGAAGCCAATGGTTTGGGTACCTGAACAAGTAAAAAAATCCCCAAAATGTGGATGCTCAAAAACCAATTGTAATTATTTGCACCCCACAGCTGCACAAAAAATAAACACTTTAAATATCAGTTTCTAACCCTCTTTAAAGTTTGCTGTCCAACTGATGAAACAGTACCATTCCACATCTCTACACCAGCATTTCCTTGTCCCGGTGTAGGTGACATACAGCATCCCCTTGATTTCTAACACTCATTTTCTAATCCAATTTCAAAATTACAATGGGGACTGTTTGGACTTTTCCCATTTTGAATGATCTGGTTTCATTCTAGCATCATAAAATTTAATACACAATCTGCTGTAAAAGGCACTTCATTCCTAATTTTGCCCTAAGATGTTCCCTTAAAATGAATATTATTTTCACACTTGGGCCCTCATTAATACAATCAACAAAATAAACATTACATACTACTGAATAACAAGATGATTAACTAGGAAGATGACCGCAAATTTAAACATTTGAGTCACTGGTTTTTAAGTGCCAAAATTATCACAAAAAGTATAGCAAGGGCATGTAAGAAGTCAGTGTGTGAAGCTTCAGTAAAAACCTGTGAACTTTAAACTTGCCCATCAGTTTTGCTTTACCTTCTTTGTAGCAAGAAGAAAATGATGCCTTGTGTAAAATGTCTGGAGAACTCAAAAACAGCTCTTTAAAAATGAAGAGATAAAGTAATGCAAATGCTTTATTTGACACTTTCAAATGTACTGGGAAAAAGACAAAAACTGATCAGCACTAGACTTTTTATGTAAGCGTTCAAAAGCATTAAATGTAATGCATCCCTCGTTCCACCCTTGTGATAATGAGATGCATTTTGATACCTGTGCACAACTGCATAAAAATAGAACAGATAATGTGGTTTAAGGCTTCGTGGTTTATCACAAAACTCACAGATTTGTAAAAGAAAAATTAAGCACCAGTGGCTTCTTTCCACCACACTGAACAAGGCAAGATGTTTTTCCCACATCTTAACCATTTTGGAGCAAAGTTAAAATGACCAGATATGGGCTTCAACTGGCCACAGTCCTGCTAAAGATGCAGCAGCTGCCAGCTACGAAAACCTTTGTGGAATGGCAGGCAAATACACATGCACAGCATACTCCACATACACGCTAGATCTCTGCGGAAAACCATCCTTTCAGAGGCAAAAGCCCTGAACTCTGAGAAGTAACGAAGCAAAACTGCACCGCTGTAATTCAACTTCTGTTTCCACTGCTTCCCTAATTCATCTTTCCACTCCTGCCTCATTCCTGTGGGGTTTCTCTACACAAAAAACCCCTCACATTTACATCCAAGTAGCTATAGAAGTTGCTTGTCTTGCCAAGTCTAATTAATACCCACTTTATGCACCCTATTTTTGCATTTTTAGTTTTGTATTGAGGTGAGTCTAAAGAGAACTGTGGCACAAGTGCTAAAACAGTTCAGTTTTCAACATCCAAAGCTGCAACTGGGCACTGAAATGGCTACTACTTCTACTCCAAGAAAATGCAATTAAGAGACCTGAAAAGACTTTCTCTTCACAGTTAACACTTGAGATCTTATGACTGCCCAGTCTAAGTCTAGGAAAACCACAAATGGATCACTGAATAGGAGGAGAAAATTATACTTAGGGATAAAAAGTAATTATCCTTTTGTAAATCTGGAATAATTTTACAAAATATTTATATACAAACTTTAATTAAATGCCAGGTCAAGATAAACAGTATTAGAGTGATATGACTGACAGCAGCACTCTGGGAAGCTTTTACATCATCATCATTTTTAGAAATCGTGACAGATAAGAAGACTTATCTGCTTCCAACCATTTTCAGCAGCATACCAGACTTTTCAAGTTCCCTTCCACCATTAATAATATTAATGTATCAAATTATTACTTCTGACAGCACTTTAAGTAAAGAATCAAGAAAATCAGCCTATTTTTTTAAAGAAATAGTTCTATCGGAAGAACCACTGTGGGAAAAAAAGTTTAGAAAGAGAATCCATGTGACCTCATGCACAATCCATCAAATTTCAGCAAGGCTGACAATCCAAAGATCAGTAGCTGGCAAGGACTGTCATTCTGATGGATAATATTCCAATCCTCGATGATGATACTTCTTCCTTGGCCTAAAAGTAAATTTGGAAAACTTCAAAAATCTGGGAGGAAGATTTAGAGGGGGAATTAACAAGGTACGATATAAAGTGGGAAGTGGAGTGTTCAATAAAGCATACAGATGATCTGACTATTGATTTTATTTTAAATTTTCAGTATATATATGATGCAGGATCTCTGGAACACGATTAATAAGGTAGTCTCCTGTGATTTTGCTGAAGTTGAATTAAGTTTTCACATCATGAAGAATGCAAGAATGTTAAAATGTAATACACTTATTTAAAACTTTTACTGTGCAATGAAAAATGTTAACAAAATCAAAAGTATCCACACAGAACAGAACAAAAAAAGTCTTAAAATAGCTGTTTGTTTTTTTCTTGAATACTACAATTAACAAAACTGCTGTAATTCAGTCTTGCCAATGGAAGACAAATAGGCATAAAGCCAGCACTACAGAAATATTTCCTTAAAAAACCCGAAACAATAAAAAACTACACAAATAAAAAAGCTTCAGACTCTATCTCTCAAAAACAAAAAAGCAAGTTTGAACCTCTCTAGTCCTAATTTATAAGTCATCTTACAAAACAATGGATTCACAGTATACTGAAGACCAGAAGGGCCCTCTTAAGTATGATTTGTTGTATACCTCAACTACTTACAGTTGGCTACTCACTATTCTATCTAAGGGGAATTTAGGATGCTCATTAAATTTCTTTCCAGAAAGTTTTCAGACTTGGCAAAGGTATCTTGAGAAAGAGGATTTTTAACTATTTCTAAAGCCAGCACACTTTAAGCACCTGGGGAAGAAAACAAATAAACAAAATACAGAACCAAGCCACTACCACCCCATCTGTTTCTAAGACATTCTTAAAAACACACCTACTAGTATTGCCAAGAATGACACATCTAAGTTCATAAACTTGGTTCAGCTTACACAACAACATTTACTAATGCAATAGCTATGTATGCTATCGCAGCCATGGTGCAGAACTGGAACCCTCCTAATTCTGATACCATTCAAAAACAAGATGCATTTCTACTAATAGGACAGAAGTTAGTATTTTCAGTAAGACACTGAGAACAGAGATTCTTATGATCAGCAAATAACTGCAGGAAAATAATGACTACTTGAGTCACAATGCAGAACACTTTTCCTAAAGAGAGCAGCGAACAGGCCAAAACATCCTCTTCATGTTAGCAAACACTAAAACCAAGTACATCTGACGTCTACATATCCAGTCCCCATTGAGACATATTCTGCGCCCAGGAATCCTTTCCCTGCAAAAGAATTTACTTTTTAAAAACAATTGCCAATAGCTTTTGAGAATCCTCGCACTACTAATGGTTTGTGGACTTGCATTTCACATTGCTACGGCAAGCATATTCCAATTGTTTTATAACTAGGGAGGTCAACTCAAATCAGTCTCATTGCAAGCTTGCAACAAAATATTTACAAGTATGAGTTGTCACATACTGCAAAGAGAAACACTTATGTGCTTGATTTGCATTCTGCAACTAGCCTCACCAAAGTCAAAGAGATAACTAATCACTGAGCTTCAGTATCCATCAGCTATTTGCTGACTGCTAACAGGCTGCTAACTCACTGAAAACTATTTTTATTCTGGTATTTGCAGAGGAAAAAAAATCCAACCCGAACAGAAGTGACAAATACAAATACAGAGATTTTGTTAGAAATGCCAACAGGAAGCATCCAAACACCGTAAGTAGTACCCAGTGACTGTGTTCGAATTCCAGGGTACAACTGACTGAAACACTGAGATAGCCAAAGAAATATGAACTATCTGCTTTAATTTCATTTTTGATGAACTTAGCAACCATAAAGAAATGTTGTCCTTTTACAATTCTTCATCAAGGGAAACTAAGTGTTCATGTAGGGAAACAGCAGAAATTTCATGCCCCCCAAAAAAGCACAAGTTAAATATTTCTTACCCATCCAAGGGCTGGGGTTTGGTTTTTTAGCATTTTTTTTTCAAGCACAAGACAAAGAACTCATCAACCAGAAGCCATTTTCAAAATCAATGTCATTCTGTGATCCAAATGTCAAATCACTGCTACGATTTTCAAGTATAATTTTGGATTCAAATAACATAAAGTGCTCAATTATAAAGCAACAAGCTCAAATATGATATGAATAACACAGCTCAAGCTGTTTGTCTCCAGTAATGACTGTTAAAGGATAGAGCTCAGCAAAATCTGGTATTTCATAGTCTTGCTGCATTAATGAATAGGTTTCACAGATAATAGGCCACCACTCTATATAAAAAGGACAGAACTGAAAATTTTATAGATCCTATTTTAATGCAAGTTACTACAAGGCCTTTTACATCAATATTACTCCTCTCTACCTCTCCACCTCTCCTAACATCATTCTAGTAACAAATGCAGAATCTATGCTTGGCCAATGGCTTCAACTATACCACCATTTTAAATACAAGTACCATAAATGTTCTATAATGTTTGATTTAGAGAAATTAATCTAAAAGCAACTCAATCAGAAAATGAAGAAGAAAAAGGAAATACTCTGACTACAAAACAAATTCCAGGTAATCCAAAGTGCTTTCGCCAAAGCACAGGGTGCAGTTGCAAAAGTGGAGGTAACACACAATGGCTTTTTAAAAAGCCTTTCAAAATACAGATAAAATAACCAATATAGAAACATTTCATAATACGCTGAGCAGCAATTCCAACAAGGTTTGCATTTGAACTGATGACTATCTGAGCTATGAAAGCTGATGCATTCAAGGCAGCACTTAACCAGCTGATGACTGAAACTACACAGAACAGCAGTGATCTCATTAAAAACCTAAAGCATCATCTCCCTGAGTATAAAGCAGGTTGGCGGAATTGCAGAAAAAGGAGACAGATTATTTTTCTTACATGAATAACATAACATTCCTGAAAATCTTGAAAGCTGAACATCTCCATTCAGTAGCAGGAAAATAATTTTCCTAAAGACTGCATTAACGTGCTAGAAGGTCACTGGCTTGAGATGCACACACTAACAGCACACAAGCTTCTGAAAGAACATCTACATTACCTTTCTAACCCTAGCTCAGATGCTTGGTTTTTATAGCCACACACATACATACATACATAAAACCAACATGCTTAAATCCAAAATACAATACATTCTTATAAGAACTCTAAAGAGTGCTTACACAAAACAGTGATTCCTGCTTTCTTGATAGGAATGGACTATGCTCCCAGAGGAGCTGGGCTGAACAAAACCAGTACTGCGAGGCAACCTCCCAAAAACAATGCTCTGCAGAGCACATGCATGCACCTCTTGCCCACCAGATCCACTTAAACATTCAAATAAGGCTCATTAACTGCAGGAGGAAAAATAATGTTGTTGAGATTCTTGTTTTCAAAAGAAAAGAATATTCACCCTTTTTTGATCTATACTTTCAGTACCAGCTCACTTCCCACAGGAACAGCATTCCTCCACAAAATTCTTTAGGGTACTGTTCCTCCTCGCTAAATCTATCTTCAAGGTGCAATGCTGGGAAGTAAAAAGAGCATCAGAAAACCAGAATAAGCCTACCCTAACTTTAAGCCCTAGTCTTGAAAAATTCTTCCATACTTCTCAACACATGGATGAAAGGGATTTGCCTCAGCATTCCTGCCTAATGGTACCAATTCCTAAATCCCCAGGGTTTTGTATTCTGCACGACTGCATCGTCAAAACACTCTGTATTCTCAAGTAAAACTGTCCCATTAACAAAGCCAGACATTAGAGCACCGCCCTCCTCATCATAAAACACTTAATTCTGATGTTAATTTGAGGGACAATAAATCTCTCGTCCAAAGACCTGAGGGTCTTTTTAACCAAAATAATTCCTTATGGGTTTGGCCGTGACTCCCTTTCTCCCAGATGAGCCCAGCCAAGAACAATGGATGCAAAGGGCAGTGAGACACTACCCAACCTCATTTAGCAAGAACAGAAAACGGCACTTGTGTGAAGGGCAACAAACGATAATTCCTCATGGACAGTTTCGTGGTACTGCTTTATATTCACGTGCCAGGAGCTCTCTGCAGCAGGAAAAAGAGACCTGCAATGTGTCTGGCAGCTGGAACCCTTGTCAGTCCCCTGTTCTAGAAGGAAAACATCTCTTCCAGAACTCCAAAGGAGAAGCTACAGTCTCTCTCCCTCCCTCTTGCCCTGCTGACGCATTTGTAGCTAGATCCATCTTCTCTTTGCCTAATTCCTCCTCCCCAGACTACAGCTGACGGATCAGCACGTGCCCAGTTCTGGACTGGCCACAGTCAAAGCCATCACTGTCTACTGCCTTGCCAGATGGACAAGGAGAGGGGAGACCAGGAGCACTGCGGAGAGGAGAGCACACAGAGGAACTGAAGAGGAACAGGGAAAATACAAACGATCCACAAATATTGCAGCTGAGTCAGAAAACACAAGGCCACGGAAAACCATTTCATTAGGCTCAATGTGCACAGAGCCATTCGTTCTTCCACATCATTTTTCAGATGAGTGCAGCTCAGTACCATACATTCAAAAATTATTTTTCTCTGCTACACTGAAGCAAATATTTTTAAGCTACAGTGGTGAATCACTTTCTTGCACCTTCTTCAATGAGATTTAAGCATATGACAACATCCTGATGGACTGCTATTTGTTTAGAACAATACAAGAATCCAGCATTAATTCATTTAAATAAAAAATTGTACACCAATCTGCTTCAAGTCCCTTTGTAGTCAACTTCAGAATCAAAGGTTACTTTTAACTTCAGTGAGTTTCTTCCAGTTTTACATGTACATCAGTATCCACTAGGAATCCCAACAAATGGCTACCAAACTACATGTGTGATAACAAAGTCCTTACTCTACAGACCCTACAAGCTTCATACCTTCAGAATAACTCAGACATTATTCACCTCCTACTTTGATGAAAGCTAAGCAGCCGTTCCTCATATAGCTGTGTTTTTCTAAATTAAAAAAAAAAAAAGAGGTTAAACTTAGCTAACAGGCAGGCCACACCAAATTTATGTCAATAGCTAAACATCTGCTAAGAGCACTGTTTCTCAAAATGCAATCCACAAAGAGCAGGAAGCTTACGTGGTGCTGGCTTGCTTTCATTCACACCTGCTTAATTACATGAAAAACAAAAGAAAACTCACTTTAAGTATTTTTCAAATATCAATTTCCTTGCAACCAGGAGCTAGAGTCACTACAGAACTGTTTCAAAAATCACAAGAGCTGACTTGCACAGCCGGCAGACAGACAGTCCCCAATGCATGAGATTATGAAATGCAGCACAGGGCACTTCTGGAGGTGTCTGAGCTAATACAAAATTCTTATAGTTTTCCAGGACAGCGAGACACTCAAGTTCAAGCCCTTGACCAAGGAATTCTGAATTACATACAGTGAATGATTTAAAATATGACAGACTGAAAAAAAATCCCACTTGAATCCTACAAGGTAATACAGTGGGCTACTAAGTGAAAAACATATTAATCACAGCAATACCTGCACTTTTTAATGTCTCAATTTCCTTCTATCTGAAAGGAGAGGAGAAGAATATTTGACCCAGTATTAAAAAGAAGCTTCACATTGACAAAAAGAATATTTTTATTTTTAAATCAGTTCATACAAGGGTGGTACTCTACAGAAAAGCATGTAAGAAAGGAGAACACTAACTTCAGAAAAAGACTTCAATACCATGTAGCATGTGAGGCAAAGAGCTGCTGAACAGCAGAAAAGAAAATGCACAGTTGCATATTAACAGAAGATCTACCTCCCTAACGTAATGAATGAGGCTAGATTCCTACATAGCATCACTCACTGTACTTTTATAAAACAGCTTAAAAGCAACTTTACTTGTGGAATTCCCTATGTCTTGGTTACTTTCATTATCAATCAACATATTCTCTTATAAGTCTGTGAATATATTTATTAATCTTACTGAGTAAAAGCTTTGTGCAGACCCTTCACTAGCAAGACAACAGTTTCATTTCTGTATGGGACTCCTTACCCAAATGAGAACTATGCCAGCATTTAAAGATACAGGATATGGGGTCCCCAGTCTCCTCCGGAATAAGATAAATGAAAATATTTTGGCAAGGAAACAGTCCCTCACTCTTAGAAGCTCACGCATTTTCTCATACCGAAGCATTGTATTTGACAACACTAGAGACTTTACCCTTAGAACAAGCTCTGCTCTTTGTTATCAATTAAAATGCAGCTTGTCAATAAAGAGGTTCCCCTCCTGCTCAAAAGCCAGACTTCCGTGCAAACTTTAAGCATTACCTAGAGGGATTGTAAATTGAAATTCTGGGTAGGAGCTCTTCAGCAGTTTCTCAAAGCATAGAAAGATAAAGTGACACACATACCTAAAAGCCTGCTGTCCACGCAGCGCCACTTCTTGCTGCATGGTCCCACCCCCTCTAACCACCTCCCTGAGACAATTCAGCTCAATCATCCAGAGGTAAATTACGACTCTTTCCTATCCCCCCAGTTGTTTCAGTCTTCTCCTAGAATAACAAACGCAGTCTGCTCACCAAAAGGTCAGACAAGTGTCAGGTCAGCACAAGTATTTGGAGCGTGATGCTCCTACAGCATGAACTAACACCTTGCAGCTGCCTGACTCACCCAGCAGCAACTTTCAAAAGACTAAATGTTAAAATAGCCCAATTTCCTCTCAAAAGAAAATGGGTCTTCTCCTCCTCCATTATAAATTAAAACAAAACAAAACCAGGTACGTCAAATGCCTATTAGCATTAGTTATGTACATATACAGGAGCATACTTAAATGCAATTAGCTGGAAATAAGAGAAGAAGATAACCCCACACAATTAGTTTGTTCTGTGGACACATCTGAACTTTTTTCATTCAATTGATTTTTAATTAATTAATTAGTTAAATGTTTAATTTAGATGCAAAACCAGTAGAGTGCATATATTTATTTCCTTTGTGCATTTAAATACAGCACTTCTGACATTCAACCGTATTTCCATCACTGAGATGTAAAGAAAGAGAAAGTTATGTGAAAACTTAGATCAGTTTCCGAAGTGATCAATTTGTGAAACGATGCAAGACCAGTGCAAGAGGCAAGTGGAATTGAAAACCGTAAAATTTATCTTCCCCATCTCTGTGTTCACAGAAGTGAGTTTCAAGATGCTGTCAAAGCGCGCACTCCCACCACTTTCTCCCAAGCACATGATAAGTGACAATTACAGTGCCATCCTCTGATCCTCTGCCATAAAGTGACCAAACTGCGCTGCGTGCTTTTCAGAGTGCTAAATCCTGATCATTAATTCCACCCGAGGAGAAGAAATCTCGTACATTAAACAAAAAAAAATCCGAACAACAAACCCTATCCTGTCACACATTCCGGCATCTCACCCCCATACACGCTTCTACACACTCTTGGGCGCGTGTACGCTTGTTTTCACAGCAAGCAGAAACTCCCCTTTATCCGCCTCCTGGCTCACACCAACCACTTCACAGCCTGAAGGAGGGAAAATCCAGGGGTCACTCGCAGCTCGGGCAGCCTCCCCCGCAGGGGGATGTTGCTCGGGACGACAAACCTCACCACACCCTCCGCTTTGCGCTGCCCCGGTGCCCCCGAGCTGCCTCCGCAGCCCCGGCTCCCTCCCGAGCCCCTCGTCGCGCCCCGCCCGGGCGAAGCCCACCCGCCGTCACCTCCCCCTGGGGAGCAGAGGAGCGGGGAGGAAGAAAGGTTTGTTGGGTTTTTTCTTCAAAACCGGGGCTCTTCTCTCGCCCTTTGTTGGCCAGGCAGGGGGCAGGTTCGGGGTGTGAGGCCACAAGCCGGGGGGCTCCCCCTCCCAGCAGCAGAGCCCCGGAGGGTTGCTTTCCCTGCTCTCGGCCGCCGGGGCAGCGGGGCTCGCCCACCGCCGCTCTCGCACCCACCTTTCTGCGCCCCCGTGCCCCGCAGCAGCAGCAGCAGCAGCAGCAAGAGAAGGAGCAGCGAGGCCGCCCGGCGGGTCCCCGCGGGGAGCGGCCGCCCCGGGCTCACCATGCCCCGCGGCGTGGCCGGCGCGCCCGGCGGTCCCAGGGCATCGCGG